>JARKID010000109.1:0-386676 GCA_029449255.1 Mycena polygramma | reverse complement strand
ACTGATCTCAATTTCGCCTAACTTGTACTCTCCGACTTCAAGTCAGACGCAATATGTAAATTTGCACCTGTAATAAACAGCCACTAAAAACGCCTCTTGAACAATTCGTAGTAACTAGCCATCCCCTCCATCATCCATGTCACGTCGGCCACCGCCGCCTCCCACACACGCAAATCTGCCCCTTCCGCCCCTGAAACCGCCTGACCCCAAAAATACAGAGACGCCAAGATGCTCAGCGTCCCGTTGATGCCCCATTGATACAGCGGGCCCCATTCCCTCCCCTTCTCCCCGTATTCCTCGACACTCCAGTTTTCGTCCGGCCCTCGCTTCCTCCATTTCGGCTGCAAAGAATCCCACCAGAGCTGCCATTGTGCGGCGTACTCCGCGGGATTCGATACCGTTGACGCCGTTACCCGCTTCCACCGCTGGCCGCCGATCCACGTCCCGACTTCCTTAGGTCGTAGTTTCGAGCTGAGGTTTGTCGGCCCACACTCGAACCGCGACGCGTGCTCGATACGGGTCCAGGCTGCCACCAAGGCGTGGTAATGGCAACCCAGATCCACCCGGGTGATCTGTGCGTGCGCCTTCACAAACCACTCCGGAGCGTCCGCGGGGCATGGCACTAAGGATGTGCCCGTGCTACCCTGAGGAACTGCTGGAGGCACTGCTGGTGCCGCGACATGTGCGTGAACCGCCTGCGCGAGTGGCGCCAGTGCCCCCGGCACGTCGATGGTGGGGGTGGCGTCTGCTCGTAAAGTTTCGGCCGACGCGGCGGGGGGGGTAATTTGCGGCGATGTCGTGGTCGTGGTAGCGCTGTGTGGTGCGGGTGTCGGGGGGCGCGACGTGGTGACGATAGGAGGCGGAGCGGAGTCGACTTCCATTTCTCCAGCTCCCGCCGCAGACGAAGCGGAACCGATAGATGGAGGATCGACCTCCATCTCCGGCGTTACTGCAGCCGCGGCCCGCCGCGCTGATTTTCGGGTGGCTGGGGCCGGTGTTCCCTTGGTGGGCGCGCGGGGGCGAGGACGAGGCTGGCTTGCACGCTTCTTGGCGATTGGATCCGTGACCATCTTCCACTCCGCCTTCAGCTCGTTCAGGAGGATGGTGTTGCGGCGGATGTCCTCTTCACGCGCCTCCGGCGAAAGCCAATGGGGCGGGGCGCGCTTCGCTGGGGCACCGTCATCCTCGCCGTCGTCCTCGCCGTCGTCCTCGCCGCCTTCCTCGCCGCTTTCTTCCCCTTCGTCCTCTTCCCCGGTGTCGTGCCCCTGGTCGCCATCATACCCCCCGTCATCCTGCACGATCTGTCCTCCACCACCGCCCTGCTGATGATCGTCGTGCTGGCTGCCAGGCACGACGGCGGCGGTCGACACAGGCGGCACTCCCCCAGTTGCGGCGTTGCCGGCGGGGGCGAAGGTGCTGGGTATATTCGACAAGGGTGCGAGCGGATTGCGGGTGGGCGCTTTCGCCCCCGCCTTGGTCTTCATCTTTGCAGACTCAGCATTCGCGGCGAGGCCGCCCTTCCCTGGGGCGGGAATGCGTGGGGCGGGAGCCGCCTTTTTCTTCTTCTTCGTGACCGTCTGCGAATTGCCAACGTCAGTCTTCGACTTCTTGCGGGGACGAGCGGCCTCGTCCTCGTCCTCCGAGCTGTCGCTGCTGTCGGAATCTGATAGGCCGCTGTCCTCTGATTCCGAATCCGATGAGTCAGAGTCCGGCGCCTTCGTCCCGATCGTGTACTTCGCAGCGCTAAGGTCGACGGTATGAGGGAGTGCTGCCTCCGCACAGTCTTGCGACGCTGTTTTTCACAAGTCAGACCATGTCAGTGAGGAAAGGGACTGTACGCACTAAAAGCCGTTTTGAGATAGTTGACCATGAACTCTTGTACGTCTTTAGCGAAGCGCGGCTTGTCCCACTGAGCCCAGTGCTGCCCCATCGAAGTCTTATTGCGCCCGTATGAGTAGCTATGTAAACCAGTCAGGATAGCGTCGTACAGTGGTGGCCAAAAATACTGCAACAGCTGTTTTGAGCTCATTTCTGGTCCAATCCCCTCAGAGTAAAGGGGAGACGTGAAGCACACGTAATTTTGAGATTTTTGGGACACTCACCCGGTTGCCATATATGGTAATTCCGGCGAAAATAATTTTTGAAGGCTTTATTTTGCACAACTTTTTTTGAGACCATCGCCAAGTGATAATTTGTCTACATGGCATGAAAGTACTCCCAAATATGATGCTGACCATATTTTATTCGAGATAGTTTAGCGATCATTTGAGCTCGCTAGGCGTCCGACAAAAAGGCCAGTTTTGGCCATTTTGGGGAGTTTTGACTGAAAAAAGGCCAAAAAGACCAACTTGCGAGGCTCGTACCGGGTCAAACCGGCAGCGATTTCAGTGAAGTAAAATATGGTCAGGGTCGTATTTGGGAGTACTTTCATGCCATGTAGACAAATTATCACTTGGCGATGGTCTCAAAAAAAGTTGTGCAAAATAAAGCCTTCAAAAATTATTTTCGCCGGAATTACCATATATGGCAACCGGGTGAGTGTCCCAAAAATCTCAAAATTACGTGTGCTTCAGGTCTCTCCTTTACTCCGAGGGGATTGGACCAGAAACGAGCTCAAAACAGCTGTTGCAGTATTTTTGGCCACCACTGTAGATAGATGAGAATTCACGTACTGCAAGGAGCGAAGCTCGCCTCCGTAAGCAGGTATTGGTCCACCGAGGAGCAGAGTCGCGTGGAGGCCAGTGCGCACGGTCAAACCCTGCAAGATAGGCCCGACGAATTCGGCAACGGCTGAGATACACCTGTCATATTTTCGTTAGCGCAGAACGACAAAATGATCAGCGAGACTTACTTCTGACGCGCTTCCGGGGTCTGTTCAGGCGGGTCCCGCAGAGCCTTTTCGTATGCCGCCCTTGCCTCTGCTGCTGCCGCCTTTGCCCTCACTCCCAGCTCTTTCTGCTCAGCGACCGGCAATTTGCCGAAGAGATCCCTCGCCACTTTCGCGCGGAATCCAGCCTTGGGGTTGGTGGTACGCTCTGAAGCGACACCACTGTCTTCACGGTCCTTCTGCCACGCCTCCGCCACAGCTGGAGCGACTACATCCTCGTACAATTCGTGCATGAATTGTTGGTAGGCTTGGCGTGCTTTCGGCGGAGTCGTCTGGCCAGAGAGCTTGGCCAAGAGGACCGCAAAAGGGTCCTTAGTCGGGTCAAGGCCAGCGCTGGCGCGGTGCTTGCGGATGCGGCGGATGCGGTAAACAAACCATCGTCGGATTCGCTGAGAGGAGGCGATGAGCGCGAAGTCACGGTGTCACTTACTGTGACTCACCTCATTAAGCTGCTTGACGCGCGCGTTCTTGCGTTGTTCGTCCTCTGGTGATAGCTCCTCGTTCTCCACTATGGCAGTGGGATCCCATTCGACCAGGACTGGCTCCTCGTGGTCTTCGGTTCTCCAGGGAACACGGCCGTGAAACTCTTTGCACACTGACTTCCAATACTTCCGTTCTTTCTGCCATCCCCCGTCCAGAGCGACGCTGTACCCGTCCAAGTGAGGAGCCAAGATCTCGGTCTCGCGAACGCCTTGCGCCCATAGGCGCAGATTTTTCTTTTTTTCTTTTGGGACACGCTTGCGCTCCCGTTTCTTGGTCGATTTGCCCATGATACTGTGGTTCTATCAGCAAAGGCTCCATGATGTCCTCACATTCTTGGCGACTCACTCGATGGCTTGCGGTACGACTGCGAAATTTGTTTTGGAATGTTGTTGGTAAGATGCAAGTTTGTTTGTTTATTATTTCCACGATTATTCATCTCTCACAGCCAGATTCTGCGGGTACGCGACCATCAAGTCGGAGTTCTAACTGCTCCCCGTCCCTATAAAAGCTGCACATGCACGTTTTCGACTCGCCCCCCTCCTAACTTCCTACCACCATGACCCATCTTCCTGGCACCACTTCGGGTACAGCATCTGTTCCCGTAGCGGGACCTAATGGTATGTTTATCTCTCGCTCGAGTGACTTATGCCCCCTGCTCATCTACTACCCCTCCAGACAACGCCTCCATCCAGAGCATGTTGACCACGCTCACCCAGGACGTGGCCGCGCTCGCCCGAGCTGGTAATACATCCCCTTCAAACTCTTGTCGTGTCACTGATTTCTCTTTCAGTTCCTGTCGTCTACATCTCGGACTCGCCCCCCGCCTCGCCCTCGCCCGTCGCCACCCCGCCTGCAGCGCCTGTCGTTGCGACGGCCCCGCCTGTCGCCGCCGGATTTCGCACCCACGGCCCTTGGGTTGCTGGCGGGCTGTATATCGTCGTCCCCGCGGCCGAGCTCCTCCCCATCGCTGAGTCCCCTGTCCCTGAGGGCGAAGAGCCTCCCAAGTGGTATGCCATCACCCGCGGGAAGTACGTCGGCGTCACCCTCAGCAACCAGCTCGCCCAGCACGCCATACTCGGTGTTTCCCGCAACGGTATGAAGGGCTACGGGACTCAGACGTTGGCGCTCGCTGCCTTCAACGAGTTTCTTCGGTACGGTCTGGTCAGCGTCGCCGCTGCTCAGTGATGCCAAGGTACCTTTTCACGCGATTTCTTCCCAAGATTTTCTAACCTCGTGTTCCCAGCTCCTTCCGAATATTTTGTCCATGTGCCTTGCTCTTCATGTCGCGTAGCCTAGTTCTTTCTCGCGTAGCGTGACCAATAAACGTCTTTCAGTCGAACCACTGAGAAATATAAATAACTTTGATCACTTTCCAAATCGGTACATCGCTATTCTTCTCACCAGATCTCTCATCTGTGAGATCCAGCCTACGAGATCCAGCCCGATGCGGCGTATATTCTAACCGGACCTTTCTCCGTTGCTTCCCACATGTAGTCGCCCAGGGCCCTAATTGTTACCGATAGCCCCCTCCCTCCTTCATTGCGCAAACTTCCTCCCTCCCCGTCTCTTATGACCGCGCTCACAAAACCGCCAGATGAGCCCGACGATGTCGCCGCCCGGCTGGCCAACCTCCACCTCAACGCTTCGACGGCTACACCTGCTCCCCGCACTCCCTCTCCGCGCCCTCCACCTTATGATGCCCGGACTCGACACACCTTCCCCACCGTTCGATCTCGACTTTTGACATCCTCGCCCTCCGCCCCTCCCAGCTCGCCAAGTCTGTATCATGTCAACTCGCCCTCTTACAGCGGGGATACTCCTGAATGGTGAGTTATTGCCTCTTTCACTGATCATTCTCATCGCTTCTTTCAGGTCTATCGCCGGTGCCGCCACGCAAGGTGTGCCGGGCGCGACTGTTTCCGCTGACCGCAAGAAGAAAAAGCGCAAAAAACCCTCCCCAAAAGTGTACGTCATATTTTGCGGCAAAGAGTGCGGGCTGAAGTATACCTGGTACGTCGCCTCCCCGCATACGATGCACGCCCTTATTTCGTTCGCAGGAACGAGACCGCGCCTCTCGTACTCGGCGTCAGCGGCTCCATCTATCGTGGTTACGCCACAGTTCCCGAGGGTGAAGCCGCCTATGAGTACGCTTTGGTGCGTTCCTGGACGCGTGTCACGGATGGGACGCCCGCCGCCATCGTCACCCCCATTCCCGCTCTCCCGCAACCCCTCGGCACTCAGCACAGGGAGGTTTACAATCCATTGAACGGCAGCGAGGCTCTCGACGATTCCTGGTTTGTCGTCTACTGCGGCGTATACCCCGGCGTCTACCGTTCTCAGTGAGTTCCAGCATTGGTGTATCATTTTTTTTTTCTCATTTCTCATGTTCGTGTGCTAGCCTGGAATGCCAATTAAACACCCTCGGCATCAAGGGCGCCATCCATCACGTTGTTAATGGCAAGTCCTGCGCGATGCAGAAGTATCGCGAGGCCTTGGAACGAGGCGATGTTAGAGTTCTCACACCCGCGTATTCCAGCAGCGTATTCCAGCAGTAGCACCTCATCCTCCCGCGATCCATTCCTCTAGTTAATTCCTTACGCTGTTATGCCTTCATATTTTGTGTACCCTCCGACTGAAAAATATGTGTTTGCTTGCATGAGACGACTTGAGACTCAAGAGAATTGAGGCTGAGGAATGCTTATGTAACATGGGTCAATCGTGTGCAAGAATAGGTCATATCCTGGTTTACACAAGCTTCAGTTAGAGTTGGAAGTAGCCAAAACGCCATGTATACTCCGTTTTGCCCAATTGTTCCGAATTTAGGGCCTATACATCTTTCGGCCACCCAAAATGCATCTCACTGTCCAAAGGTGACGTCACAACGAACTCACTATCAATCGTCGCCCGGCGAGGGCCAATTTTTTGGCGTTCCTCAACCTCTATCTAAAATCTGAGACGGCAGAAAGTAAGTACCGGCTGTCTTTCAGCCCAGTGCAGCTGCCGTGGACAAAGGGATTTTTAGTTGATTTGTAGTACTTCTTTCGGCGTTTTGATCTGACGAACTCACCACAAAAGGCGTTCTGACCATTGGTTCTTATTCTCCTACTGCAAACTAACTAGCTTCCCGACCTTATCTGGTTCACCCACCCAACAGGTGCAAGAAAAACACAAATATGTGTCGTAGACCTTCCCCAGCCCTCCCCCTCCCCTTTCAAACTGTGCCTCATCATTGTCTTGAACATGTGTCGCCGACGTCGCGCTCACTCCAGCTAGCTACAATGCCGCCAGTTTAGATGCTCAACCATTTCACACTCGCTCTGCTTTTCAAGACGGTCAGATGGCTAGCACCCGCGCTATACTAGCTAATTACAGGTGTGTGCTAATCTTAAACTTTCAAGTTTCCTCCCGCCCACCGCAGGCGGGAAGCGGGATATGTTAGCCGACGTCGCATCACTCGCATCACGTCATAGCCGCGTTGTCGCATGCTTGGCCTCCATCTCTTCCCCTCACTACCATGCACCCACCAATAAAGTCCAAATATTGCACCGGCCCCAGCGAGTACGAGCTTCAGTAAGTGGCATACTCTCCCAATCCTTCCGCTCACCTTCTCTCCTCGTCAGAGCTCAACGTAAGGCGGCAATCAACGAGAAGGCACGTCTACGAATGGCAAGGTAAGCCTCTCGTATCCCTGCTTTTCGATGCGATGACCTACGGTTACTGCTAGAAAACGGGCTGCGCTCAAGGCGCTACCCCCAGAAGATCAAGCAACCGCCAAGGCCCGTGCTCGAGCTCACCAAGCTACCTATCGGGCAAAGTCAGTGTGTGAGCATCCGACACCGTCACATGTCGCTCACTGCCAAGCAGAAACAGACAATATTTGAAGGAGTGGGAGGCCCACCGTCGCAATGAGTACGTTCCCCATCATTCTGCTGTTACTTGAATCTGAGCCCTCGTCACCTCAGGGCGTACAAAGCAAAATATGGCGCCAAGGCCTTGTCCTCCTATCTCCGAGCCAAGCGCCACCGGCGAATCAACCGGGTCAGGCGTAAAGAGGCCTATCATCCCGCCGACGACCCTCACAGCGACGACACCGACGACCATCGAGGCGCGAAGGCCGCCCGTCGAGATCTGCAGCACAGCACTCCGCGTCACCGCGAGCCGGTGGAGGACGGTGGCGACACCGACCGTGAACGGGACAGCGAGGACGACGGGGAGAGTGGCTACGACCAGGACGATGACACCAGCGACGGCGAAAGCAGCGACGACAACGGCGATGATCGCTACGGTTGGTCGCGTGGTCGCCCCTTCCACTTTGATAGTTTCGGACGTCGGGTGGATCCCTTTGGGCGTCGTGTTGATGCGTCCGGTCGGCGACTTGATGCCGATGGTAATTTTATCTGGTAGTTTGCGACTCGTTCATCTCGTAGGTTTTTGTTGCGTACTTCCTTTAGATTGAAAACATTTTCAAACGCTCTGTGCGTGCCCGCGTTTGAACCGGCGCCAAAGGCAAAAAGTGAGGTGATACGGCTGTGCCAGCGCTAAAAAGGGCGTCTAAGGAGTCTAGGCCGATCTAGGCCATTCCCACGTCATGCTGCACATGCATCCTCCAACGCGCCAAGTCGGTATCTTTGCCACCTTCAAGCTGCAAGTAACGCGCCGAATGAGAACAACACAAGTTGGATTCTATACGGATAGACACGACAAAAGGGTATCTAAATCACGAAGACATCCCCAAGCTTGCTGAACAACTTGAGGCTGTCCTGCCCTCGGCGCGCGCGTTGCGTGTACCACTCGGTGGATTTGGCCGCGGAAGCGAGATAGTTGAACTCGCTGTCAGAACGCCCGCCCTTCTCCAACCAGCGCAAGATTCCAGCATGAACATATTGACGGAAGAAATACCTCTTCTCGTGAGGCGCGACAGCGACAAATGTCACCTTCTTAATCCCGGCAGGGTATAGCACGGTGGCCCCTGGTTTCAGCTGCACCATGCCCTCGTCCCCCGGGAACAAGATCCCCCCGCCCTTGGTGTGATCCCACGACCCGACCACGGTGACCGCCACCAGCGTGTTAAACGCTACCTCGCGATTTTTGTGAATAGGGCACGGTGCGTCCCCAAAACTAACCTATAAAATCATTAGAACGAGCTGAGGGAAGCGGTCATGGACGCTCACCTCCGATGTTGTGAAGACCGAGTTCTTGTAAGCGGGAAACGCAATCTCGCGACGGATCAACTCGTTAACGTGGGTCGCAATGTACGCGCTCATGTTGGGGGCAAATTGCTGCAAGAGATCTGCAAGACAGTTATGTAACGGTGTCAATCCACGAAGAGCACTTACGATTCTGATAGGCAGACATCGCCTTGAAGCTGGGGCTTGTTTCGAAGTTCGCAACCTCGCGAAGATTGGGGATGTGGTTGCCGATGCCATGCGGCGCCTGGGGCAATGACAGGAAACGTCAGTTGTGCCCTTCGCATTGAGGATGTGGAACTCACGGCATATTCCTCCCCGTAGCCGACCCCAAAACGGACCCGAGACTCACGCTCGCCCCACTCCCTGAAATCGCCGTTCCGGTAAAGTCGGGCCATGTCGCCGAAGACACGCTTGGTCAGCAGATCCCACTGGATCGATTCACCCTTGGGGGCGCCGGCCACAACACCGATGATGATGTTGTTGCGGTCGACCAAGGCGCGGGGTTTACTGTCGAAGGTATTCAGCACCAGGCGTGAAAACTCAGCGGTGTGCTTACTCGTCAATCCAGGCGTGCTCATGATGCCCTTTGCTCCGCAGGTCTTCAGCAACGAAGATGGCACCGTTGCTAAGGTCGCCAGGGCGCCCACAACGATGGTGGCGGGAACGACGAACAGGCTCGCGAGGGGGCATGGTCTTGACACGAGCGGGACGACGAACTGGGGTTCCTTTGCGCGCTGCGACCTTTGCTGCAGCCTCCTCGCGTAGAAGATCAGCGCGGTGGGCTTCGGCGCTGCGCTCAGCACGGACGCGCTGCCTGTCGCGGCTGCTTGTGATAAGGCGGCGGCGGACGGGGGTGAAGGGACTGCCGAGGCGCTCGGGCACGGGGAGGAGTGCGCGTGGAGTGTCAGGGCTGCAGTCTCGAAGGCGTGTCTCAAACTCCGGGGTCGAGGAACGTGTGTCGTTGTCCGGGCGCATGTTCATGTCGTCGCAGGAAGGGAGCATGTCCGAGACGGTGGGGCTGGCTGGGCGGAGAGTGAATGTGCTGCCGGAGCGCGTTGTCTCGGGACTGGCGGCGTGCATATCGATGTCGGGGCTGGAGGGGCGCGTCTCCGAGATGGAGACCGGGCTCGACGACCGGGTGGAGATGGGGCTGGCGGACCGCATTTCGATGTCGGGGCTGGAGGAGCGCATCTCCGAGAAAGGGCTGGAGGACCGGTTGGAGTCGAGGCTGGAGGAGCGCGTCGAAGACGAGGTGAGCGAGGTTAGCTCAGATTCGCCGTCGTCGCTGCTGTCGTGCTGGTCCACCTCGGACTCGCCCTCGTCGCTGCTGTCGCTGTCGTCCCCATCACAGGCGAGGCGGGGCATGTCGCCGCGATACACGGCGTCTGTATCTTCATGGTTAATGGCGTGCTTGTTTTGAAAGATGAGTTTTTTGACGAAGTTGTAGGGCGGGTCGCAACGGATAGGCGGACCCATGGCTTCCCTGGTGTACGTGTCACCCGCAGTGGAGCGCGCACTGCGCACGTTTCGGCGGGGTGGGTGCCAGAACTCCAAGTAGCTGGTCGTCGGCATGTTTCGCAGGAGAGTGGGGGGATTTTTTTTTTCAGATGCGAGGGGGGATCGATTTGGGGCGAATGAAGCGAGGGGTGGTCTTATTAAACGCGTGAGTCTTTGCGTCGGCCCCTCCCAAGCGGTTGGCTAGAGCTCAAATTTTGAATTTCAAGACTTATTTATTTATCTGGATTTTTCCTCTTTAGGCGCACGGGCAATCTCAGATCCAGGTGTGTGATGTTATTGCCTGCTCTTGGTTTGCTCGCAGAGCGCTCACATCGATGCCAATGGACGAACTCAAGGACGGACTGAAGGCAGACGCGGTGCGCGACTTGATCAAAGCGGAGGAAGACCAAAGTAGCGACATTTCCGACGACGAGATCCCCCCCCTCGAGGATGCTCCAGACGATGACGATCTCCCCGGCCTCCTTGCCTATTACAAGACTGTTCCGCAGAGCGGTCCGTCCATTTTGCCCCCACCGTAGATTTCCATTCTCACATCCCGGTTGCGCCTAGCGGATCAGCGCCCCCTTGCGTACGTTGCGTACCACTACAAGTCAAACGGCCGGTATCAGGCTCTGCACGACCATTACAAGGCGTGCGTTCATGTGTGTGAGCTGTCAAATGGAGGCTGATTGGATCGTCCCAGTTCGTTGATGGCCTACGACGTGCCTTGCGCTGTCGTCCACAAGGCGCCCCGTTCCGACGACAAGGTGGCCTGCAGGGCATGGTACGTTTGCGTTTCCAGAATGCAAAGTGAGGCTGATCGTCTCCCAGCCCACCTCAGAATGGAATGCAATTCATGTCGACGTGGAGCGCTCCTGATGGAGGATCTCCGGTGCTGATCGAGCGGTGCCAGCAGTGCCTCAACCACGAGTTCGGCCGCCACGACGGGGACATTTACAGGAAGGCAGAGCGGGGAATTGGGGAGTATCTTGTGTGGCGCCCGTGCTCTCAGAGTTTTCAGACCGACGGTGAGGCTGTCGAACGCGGGTGGGCAGCGCCAGCGTCCCGCGAGTTGGCGCTCAAGAAGATGTATGTTTTTCTTTTCTCGCTACGGTCCCAAATGACTTAGCTCGTCCGTCGCCCTACAGCCGCGCCAAGTTGTAGATCATTGTTTGGGGCCTTTTAGTTATCGCCAGGAGAAATACGATTATTTACTTGAGCTTGAGTTCAGGAATAATTAAGTTCAGATGATAAGATGTTGTGAAATGGAGAGTTCCTTCGTTGCCGGTGTTGCATGATCGTTGATGGTAACAAATGAGATGTTCCGGACCCGTTTGGTGACGTTCTGGACCCGCGGGTGCTCATCTATCGAGAGTTCCTGAGGTGCTTCGTAGTTGATGGTATGTCTGATGCTTCCGAAATGATTGATGTTGTCCACACGTCTGAGGATCTTCTTCAATCTGCAGGGGCCCGGACGACGCGACATAGGGAAACATCTTTTCCGTTGACTTTCCAGCGAACCACTCAGAAAAACAAGGTACAACTCTTTATTGGTTCAAGTAAGTAAGCAGTTCTATGCAAGCGGGTTTCCCGGATTCCCCAACTTTAAGCATTCGTTCGTGTGTAGCGGTCTGATAGCCGTGATTTAAGGTTTTGTGCGCAAGCGCGCTTCTTTCGCTTGGGGTAGCCGCTCCTGCCCGACGGCGGCCGGGAGGTAAGCTAAGGGTGCTGAAAACCAAAATAAAATCCGCTTGTAAGCAACGGAAGGCACAGAAGCAGCGATTTTGTCGCACAGGCCCACCGAGAATTCCCATGTTCTTGGCCCAGCATTTGATTGGCGGGCGTGGTTTCTAGGATGGTGAATTTGGAACGGCGGGTTTTGCCCTGCACTGGAATCAGCTGAGGCAACCACACAACTGCGGAGCGGCGGGTCGCACACAGGCATGCAGGTCACCACGAGGTTCTCACGTCTTGAACCCTAGAACAGTGATTAGCGGTCGGGTTTCTGGGGTGAAAATGAGGGTGAATACTGATGTTCTGTGTTTTTCTGGGGCAAGAAGGGGCGATATGACGCTCAGGAGGCCGAGTGTGCCCGTGGAGCGTGATTAATGAGCCTACGGATAATGATTTGCAGTCGGTGGTTGGCCTCCCGACATACCCGACATTCCTAACTGCACACGAAGCATTTAGCGGAACCCAAGACTGCGGCAAAGCAAATAGCAACGGGCCTGGCCGGGGCTGGAGAGGTCTAGCATTTGCGAAGGTTGATTGGCGGTCGTGGATTGGTGAGATGGATGAAATGGAGAGTTCGTGCGCGTCACGGCAGCAGCGTGAGAATGAACCGAAACGAACCTAGTATAACGAACTTCAAGTCAAACTTAAAGAGTTCGTTGCACATTCAAGACTTCAAGACTTCCCTAGACTTTGCCCTCCATGTCTTCGCCGCCTGTATACGACAGGCCAGCTACCCCAGGTTCGAGATTCAATCCATTTCTTCTGTCAGACAGTCGTGAGTTGGTTCCAGCCTTCCAAACTTTGTTACTTACCACGCTATGCCAGCACTGAAGCCCATCCTTTTTAACGGACCTACCCAGGACGCCTGTGAGTTCTTGTTACTCATCTGAAAAGCACATCACCGACTAAATAATCCCAGCGGACGAATTTCGTTTTTTTGGGCGTCAAGACAGCCCAGACATCGAGTTCCGTGGCTTTGGGCAGAGCGCGCGTAAGTCTCCCGCGCTCCTTGTGGATATTTCGAGACTAAAAAAAATGGGTTAGCGCGCCACCTTCAAATTTATAGTGGGCCGCCCAGCGCGATCAACCAGAACGGCCAGTTTTCTCATCGAAATTCTGACGCCAGATGACTGACGATAAGCTTTCAGTGCGTAGGCAGAAAAAGAAGCGCGCCACCGGCGACTACCACGAGGACATGCGTGCGATTCAGGCTCGCATCACCGAGCTCGAGCTGGGCTCCGGAAATTCGTCCGCGGGCGCGAGCACTTCTACCGCTCGCGCTCGCCCGGTCCCTCCCCCCTCGCATTCTCACGGCCCCCGCGGCCGCCCCATCCGCGGCCCGATGCTAGCCCTGGAGGCCAGCCTTCTGGAAATGCGCACCGCGCGTGCTACGGGATCGGGCGGCCGCGCGAGCGCACGTGTTCGCTTCAGCAACGACGAGAACGCAGGCTCGACACGAGCAGGCCGCCGCGAACAAGCTCGTCGAGGCCCTGCAGGACGCCCTTTGTCGAATCCGTACATTATCGGGAGTGGTTCTCGGTACGAACGCAGCGTCCCATTGAAGCAAGAGAGTCTGTGGACGGATGGTGCCGGGCCGCCGACACAGTATGCCGACAGAGAGCACCACAAGTGCGGTATCTGTCACCTAGTCAAATCTCATCCGGTATCGTGAGTGTTTCGATCCGAGTCTGGACTGTACTGATTTTTGCGCCCCAAGGTACGAGTGCGGCCACGGACACTGCTACTCCTGCATCCGGATGTGGCTGGAGATTAGCTGGAAGTGCCCCGAGTGCATGACGACTATGTATCGTGCGCCTTTCCGCATCTTCAGCGAGGAAGCCTGGATCGCCGACACTTATCCCAATTGGAACGACGTGTCGAAGGTGGAGTACAACTGGGACGGACTCGTTTTCCCCAAGAAGCCCGAGGTTTTCGTAGTTGGCGATAGCGCGTAAGTACACCAGCGGCGTTGAGGAGTGTATTTAGATGCGAAGATGGACGGAGAGCGGGCCGGTAGCTTAGTCATAGCACGTGTCTCTCCTTCCTTTTACGCTTGTACTCGTCCGTAGCGCGTTAACTCGTCGGTGCCCGCCCTGCCACCCAATTGCTTTGAATTCTCCCCGTACAAACCCTAACCTCACGGCTATCCGAATGTATATGTGTCTCAGTGACTATGGCGCCAAATTGGACAATACGACCGAAATCAATTCCGCGTTTTTGTCTCCTCTTTTCTCTCCCCTTTACCCTCGATGAGTCGCGTTGGCCGTCACCGTTACAAGGGCGTCGTCGATTTAGATGACTCTGACGATGCGGAGGAAGAACGCGTTGCAGATCGAGGCGTTTACTACTCAGCCGACGGTCGACGACGCCAGCAGGAGTTGCTCAACGTATCGCACAAAAAGCGCCGAATCAACCCGAAAGACCTGGATGATGTATTGGCAGAGTGGGTCCCGGTGCCCGACCGCGAATCGGAAGGGGACGAAGGTGCGAATCCGGAGCCAGCGAATTTGGGGAAACGCAAGGAATACACCAGCACAGTATGTGGATCATCTTTTCGAAGTTATCGATTGGGCTCAGCGCAACTGCAGAAGGATCCCATGTCGCTCTTCAGACCTCTCAAGAAATTATTTCTGGATGAGCTTGTGCGCCACGAGGGCTTGGGCGACGACATGGACAATCCCCACTGCGCCCATTGTAACACTTCGCTCGACACCCGCCCACCCGCTTCACCACGGGCCTTCAAGTGTGACGAATGTGGGCAGTTCCTCCAGTGCGAGACGTGCTGCATCGCGCACCATCAGCGCACTCCGCTCCACACAGTGAAGGTGCGCATCAGTTTATCCGACTGGGTTCTTACTAACGAAGAGGCAGGAATGGAACAACAGCTTCTGGGTTCCGTGCACGCTCCGTGATCTCGGTCTCATCTATCAGCTCGGGCACGGTGGCTTTCCTTGCCCCTTCCCCGACGATGCAGTGCACGTCATGACAATCATCGAAGCTCCGGTCATTCACCAGATCAAGATGCGCTATTGCAAGTGTGGAAGGTCTGACGACGCCGACAATATCGAGCAGCTACTCCGTAACAAATGGTATCCGGCTACCGTTACCGATCCTGCGACCTGCGCGACCTTCGCGAGTTTGGAGGCATACCTGCTGTACAATGTCGTCGGGAACATGAATGTTCGCGACTTCATAACCGCGCTGGAGCGATTCACGGATACGACCGCATCGAGCGGGATGACATGGCTACCGGTAGGATTTATTTCCTCTTCTTTTACTCTGCGCCACGCTGACATTGATACAGGATCGATACAAGCAGTTTCAGCGGATGGCGCGCCAATGGGCCTTCCTGAAGCGCCTCATACGAGCTGGCAGGGCTCACGATGCAGCAGGTGTGGACAGTACCAAGTTGGGGGAATGTGCAGTAAACTGCTGGGCGTGCCCTCATGATGGGCGCAACCTCCCTCCGGATTGGCGCAATGTAGATCCCAAGTATCGGTCAGTTTTTTATTCTTTCGTTGTGCTCGACTCATTATTTTTGTCGAGCAGATTCCTTTATATGCTCATTTTGGCCGTCGACGCCAACTTTCGCCTCAAAAATCGCATGAGGAAGAACGAAATCGACGACCCCTCTCTCGGCCCTGGCTGGGGGTATTGGGTAGAACCCCAGGCCTATCGAGCGCACGTCAAGAAATATGTGCACGAAAAAGACGTGTGTATTTGTTTGTTAGCGCTATATCGAAGCTGATTGCCAAACTAGACCAGCACTTGCATCGCCTTTGCAGCCCTCCTTCAGAAAGACACCCGACTTACGACCGGCCTGCGCGTCTCTGGGGTCGGCGGTTGTGTATGCGCGCGCCACGAGTGCATGAGGCCGAATGGCCTGGGCGATCTCCAGAAGGGTGAAAGGTATGTCCCACCGCAGTCTTTTCGTCCCTCTCGCCTGACGCCTGCCTGAAGATACGCCAATATGGATTGGATCGTCATGGCTGCGCTCGCGGGATTCAGCTTGATGCTGCTCACCATCTCCTACGATATCGCGTGTCAGTGGAAGGTTCGCCTTGAGGAGCGTAACGCACGGCTACCCGAGGCAATCCGCCTGCCCATCAAGGACATCAAGCTGCAATGTGCACTGCCGGTCTGGCATGCGGGGTCGCATATCGACGACTGTCGGGATGCGAACAGCCTGAGCTACAAGCCCGGCGTGGGGAAGAGTGATGGCGAGGGCGTGGAACGCACTTGGTCGGTGCTTAACCCCGCTTCGCATTCGACCAAAGACGCTGGGAAGGGCCAGCGTGCGGACGTGTTGGAGGCGAAGATAGATAACCACAACTACCTTAAGAACGTCGGCCAAGGTGAGTTTCATTGATCACAGTGACGATAGAGCTAATTGGAGTATCACAGGCGACGCGCTGCAGCGGAAGCTGGTCGTGGCTATCGCTGAGCGCGACAAACAAATCAAGGTGTTTGCTGAGGTAAACAAGAGGATCGAAAGCACGGTGAAGAAGCAATGGACGGCGATGATCGACGCCTGGCTGGCAGACGAAACGAAGCCTAACCCATTCAATCTGAATCGAGCAGGTACGTCGGGTAATTGTAACTGGGTATCGGCCGTTGACGCACACGCTAGACTGCCCGACTGAGGCCCAGGTCCGCTTGGACGTGAGGAAGGACGAGGACGCCCTGACGGCGGCGGGTACCGCACCGCTTCACGGGCGTAGTGCGACGGCCTTCCTCGTTGCAGGAATACAGATTGAAGATACCCAGTACGTCCATTGCGAGTGTCGTATCACGTACATACTAACAGGTAGCTTACAGACGACGCATCGTCGCAGAGCGTGGCAACAGAGTCCTTGTCGCCGCGGACCGCGACAACAAGATCCAAGAATGGCGGCATGCTCTCCTCGTCAAGATCGCGAAGTTCCGTACCCTGCAAGCCATCTATATGCCAGGTGCCGCTGCTGCCATCGCCGATGCGGAAGCCGCCCGCGACACGGAGGTCAGCCCACCCAAAGCCGAGCACATCAAGCTGTTCATGCCCAGCGAACTGGCCGTCAACTCCCCCGACAACGCAGTGCGCGCCTGCGTCCCCGGCCTTGTCGACATGGAGGCCAAGCTGCGGGTGGGGCAGTGCGACAACTCGCTCATGGCGCTCCGCTCACGATTGCACGCGAAACGCTTCCTGATCGGGTTCCGGAACGAAAACATTGCCGGTCAGGTCCAAGCGACGCGTGCACGGACGTTGATCGGGCTGGTGGGGGACCGGGCGGAGGGTTACGCAAATCGGTATCGCAAAGGGCGGTCGGCGCTGTTGGCACTGAAAGGGGCGGATGCCTATCCGCTGATGCGGGAGTTGAAGAGCGAGGACATGACCCTCGACGGCGACTGGGGCGACTCTGATGTGGCGGCTCGGAAGAAGTTGGCGATGATCGGGTCAGGGCGGGCAGCACGGGAACAATGCAACGCTCCGGGGACGTCGAAACGGGTGATGTCGTGGATTTGGACGGCGGGCGGTGCTCTAGACGACGCGGAGCAGCATTTACATGAGTGTAAGTTGAGCTTCAATTCACAGGGCATATAGCTGACAGACGAAACACAGCGATACGTGTTGAATGGGCGCGTGCCCGTGCACGCAAGATTCGGTGGTCGGAAGAGGTGCTGTTGTTGCGCGAAGAGATGCGGCGGGTGATACGGTATCTGGTTTGGCAGGCACGGTGGTGGCGGGGGCGCGTTGATGCGCGCCCTGATGTGTCACGCCATGTGGGAGCGGGAGTGCACGGCTACGCCTTGAAGCAGGCGGCTTGGCACGAGCGGCTGGCCGGCTTTTTCCGCACGAAGTGGGCGATCTCCGCGGCGGTGGCTGCTCAGCAGATCAATGCGGAGGACAACCTCGAGTTGGACAGCTTTTTTGGGCAATTTGAATAGTCAGTTTGTGGGTGATAAAATGTGCTTTGATCGCCACTTCTAATTTGGGGTGAATACCAGGCAATTGGGGTGATGTGGGCATTATATTTCTCGACGGCGAAAAAAGGTGAGAACAAAATACGAATAAACACCTAGATATCCGAAGGCCCCCCTTAACGCACTCAAACGCAGCCAGTGACGGGCGTACACCCGAGTCTACAGACATGGCCCCAGCCATGTCGTCGAAGCCTCAATTCACGGCGCCAGCCATCCACGGCTAGTGTCGTGGCTGTAAACAATGTTTCCTATGGCTAGACACAAGTCGCGAGCCTAAATCCCAGCGCTACAGGTGGGTAATGAAGTACTTCATTCCGCCGATTGAATTTGGGAGGGGGCCGCAAACATCAGAATGTACGAGTTCTAGAACACGAGTACCGCGTTTCCTCCCTCCTTTCGGAAGTGACTTGCGCGCCGTCTTTCCACGCAGACAAGCCTCGCAAGAGAAATCATCCCCATCAATGCCCATCTCCAAACCGTCGACCATTTTAGATGCAACAAGTTTCCTGAGATCGGAGATGTTCAGATGGCCAAGGCGCCGGTGGAGCGTGAGGATGTCGAGACGCTTACCGGCGGGCGCGGGCGTTTTAGCCTTGAGGACGGAGGGTGCGACTTGGGCTGATGGCAACGAGCTGACGACGTCAAGCGTGTAGAGGCCGTCGCGGAATTCTGCTTGGCACAAGACTTCTCCTTGCAATCTGATGATACAGAAGACACCCTCGAATTCGAGCTTGACACCAGGTATGGCTGTCAACTGTCCGACCGATAGCAATGATCCAGCTAACTTGGGAGCGTGCAGCGTGCGGGTGAAATCCATGGTCCGAGCGCCCAGCGGAGTCTTGATGGACCTGCGGCTCGTACCGAGACCAATAGCATAGATCTCGCTATTGTCCCCGAGCAAAATCGGAATTGGTTTCTGCAGAGCCGTGTAGGAGATGAAGGAGGCGCGGTCCGCGGTGATGTTGCGAGATGCACCCGAGTCGACGAAGATGACGTCGGGCGCCGAATCCGAGCGGAGCGCGGTTGTCGTTTTCTTCGTGAGAAGAACCCGTGGGATGTCACCCTCTCCGGAGACGCTGTCGTACGCCACCTGAGCGAGACGAAGCTTCTCCTTGGCCTGGTCCTTCCCGCTCAGCCGGCAGTCCCGCGCGATGTGGCCCTTGTTGCCGCATCCATAACAAGTCACATCTTTCTTCCAATCTCCACCACCAGCACCACCGCGTCCACCGCGTCCACCGCGTCCACCGCGTCCGCCTCGGCCGCTCCAGCCGCCTCTCTGGGCGATGTACGCCTTGACAGCCTCCGCTGCAATCTCGTCCTCCCGGGTCTTCGCCACAACCAGCTGCGCTTTGAGTGCATGCTCTTCACGCTGGCGCTTCGCGAGCGCGGCGCGCTGCCGAACTTCTTCCTGCAGAAGGACCGGTGTCACGCTGGCTAAGCTTGTGTGGTTCGAGAGGGAGATGCCTTGAATCAGGCCTGTGAACTCGTCTGGGAGACTCTGCAGCGCAAGCTGAAGCAACTTGTAGTCTGTCAACGGATCGTTTCCGCGCCTCAAGTCGCTGGCATAGCCAAGGATGGTGTCGAGGTGGGTCTGGAGAGGTCCACTCTCGATCCCACCATACTTGATCATGGCAAGTTTCTCCGCAATTGCAATCATCGACTGCATGCCCACCGCCTCGTAGATCGCGCGAAGGTTATTCCACATTTCCTTCGCTGTCGTTGCGTGCTCGATATACGGCACCTGGTCGTCGCTGACCATCTCGGTGATCCTGCGCATCGTCTTGTCGTTCCCTGCCTTCCAGTCCGCATAGTAGGGATTGGTGATTTCGACGTCGACCATGCCCTCCGCGGGCGACACTGCTGCCCGCTGGACGATCTTCGTGGGTAGGACGATGGGGTCTCTGATAAACTTCCATTTGTCTTCGTCCTCGAACTTGCTCTGGGCTTTGAATGAAAAAGTCCTCCAGTTTTTGTTGTCAAGCAGATTAAACTGATAGCGCGTCGAGGAAAGACTTGGGGTGCCCATAACCTGTTGTAGGTCAAGAGTTCAGGGTCCGTCTGTGACCGTTCTCTTCAGACTGAATATATTAGAATAGATACATACTACTCACCTGTGACCGTTCTCTTCAGACTGAAGAGATCGGCCACAGGCCTCTAGAAGATACACGGCCCCCCACGAACCAAACAGCGCGTAACCGTCGCGTCCCCATCCGGACTGGATAACGCGGTCAATACTACAACATTCCGACACGTTAAAAGAGGAGTTTAATGATGTACATTCCGCTGCGCTTTCAACTCCGCGGAAAGTAACACTTTCCACTCAGTGGAATGTGACTTTGAAAGGGCCGATTTAAGCACACTATTCACTTCTCGGAGAAAGACAGACTTTCAACAAAGAAAGAAAGGGAGAACAAAAGAGCAGCTTTTAATCTCCCTTTCATCAATGGTGAAAGAACATCATTCCTCTGTGGCGGAAATTGTCCCCAAGGAAAACTTTCCCAAAATAGGAATGGATCTCTTTCAACGTCCCTTTCCGCTGAGTGGAAAGTCACACTTTTCATCGACTTTTCATTTTTGATGGAAAGGCTTTCTTTCCCTTTGATCGAGAAGGGCTGATTAAAGGACCGTTTTCAGTTTGGTGGATAGCGCGACGGAAAGTGCAGCATTCCGTGGATTGAAAGTGCCACAGAAAGTACTGCTTTAAAACTTGCTTTTAACAGGTCGGAAAGGAATCTATTTTAGGTGTGCAACCACAAACTTGGCGTCTACCCCACTCTGATCACTTGACATCATTAATAGGACTACCACAGCGCACACTCACACACAGCCATCGGCCGTTATTGCGAGCGAAGCGAGCAATTATTCGCTAAAGGGCTGCACCCAGACCGCAAACAAGGACAAATTCTACGCGTAACGCGGGTTTTTGATGGCATTTGATGGACAAAAAGAAAGCTTTCAAGCTCGTTCAAATCGACCTGGATGAACTCTATCTCCGGGATTATGAGTGTTGTTATGGAAATTTCCAATACTGCCAAAGGACAAGTCAGTAGAGGCTGAACTGACCGAGTTTCAGACTCACCGTCTATGCCACTCAGGTCACGTGCAACTTTTCAAGAATAAAACAAAAACCAATAAATTCGGATTCGTAGCGAGCACCCGGCGCGGTCGCGGATCCATATTTTACCAGGTCTGACATATATACTGTTTAAAAATTACTTGCTTGCAACTACGGTTGGAAACAGGGTTTCAGCCCGCAACTTACAACTGAATCATGTAAATGGATGACATCTCCCACACATATGGATTACGTGTTGCCAAGGGGTGTCAAACCTCCATGTGGCTTACAGGGATCGTCTAAGCCAGTTCTTGGTTGAATTTTCGTCCATTTGATGCGATAATTGATCACAACATTGTTCGCATCGCTGTGCCGAGATCAATCCAAGCAATCGAATGAACCCTGTGCATTCTGGACAGCAATGCGCATCTAGTTGTTTGGATTTGAATCATAAGGAAAGGTATGCTCCCTTGGCTATGCCTTCCTGGCCCAGTTGATTCCTATTATCTTCACAGAGAATGAAACAACTATGCCTCCAATTTTGTGTTAGGTTCACCCACAACTGTGCCCCGCAGCATAGTTCTCACTACACAAATCTGCCTGCCCTCAAAGAATCCTTTCCGTGACCTCTGCGCATCTGCATTGAATGGAGAGAAGGAAGTTACTCCTCACCTGAACTCGGAACTCTCCATCACTGTTGGTGCCGATGGCCGGATTGATGAGGAGGTTGCCGGGCACACATAATATTCTATTAGCTAAGTTGCGAACCAATGGCACATGTAACCCAAAATCGAGACGCGACCAACTCCGAAGATGTCAACCAAGTTGTCAACCAGATCTTGACAAGGAGATGCAAGTTGTCCTCAAATTCCGTATGAAATCAGAGTAATTTTTATACACTATATCACCCATAACCAGGCAACAATATCTTGCATTGAAACATACGACACAAAGGCAATTCAGCAAACTACGACCACGGATTCCGCCACCTTCAGTGCAACTTGTCCACACAGTGTAAATGCGACATGTTCAAACACTGTCCTTGGCCTTGGGGGTGACGGGTACACGACAAATAAGTTTCCACATTCTCCGCGGAGTGGGCTAGAAAGCAACTCACGTTGTCCTCCGGCGTGGCGATTGCGCGGCCACCCCAGTTCTTGTTCACGCCATTCTTGTAGTCGACCTGCCACAACAACAAGAAAAAAAAAATCAAACATGTGTTCAGTAGGTGAGTGGACTAAATACAACTCACGCTGTCAGGCAGGACCTCCGGCGTAGCGATGGCGCGGCCGCCCCAATTCTTGTTCACGCCATTCTTATAGTCGACCTGCAACAACGAATAAAATTGGCCACCGTCGGTGAGTGGACCAGAAAATAACCCACGCTGTCGGGCTGGACCTCTGAGGCGCGGCCGCCCCAGTTCTTGTTCACGCCATTCTTGTAGTCGACCTGCCACAACAACAACCAAAAAATCAAACCTGTGTTCAGGCGGTGAGTGGGCTAAAATACAACTTACGCTGTCGGGCTGGACCTCCGGCGTGGCGCGCGCTACAGGGCCAGCGAACGTGGTGGCCACGAGGGTGAAAGCAAGCAGTGCAGAGAATTTGAGGTTGAGCATTTGGCAAATGTAGAACCGTCGAGGCTGAGGATTCTGAATATCGTGTCGCTCGACTGGGTCTTATATACCAGAGCTGCCGCGCCTGAAGCGCACCTATCAAAGGCCCCGCGGCCTTCTCGTCGTAGCAGGCTCCGCGGTGAAGTGCAGCTTCCTGTTTCTCGAAGCGAGAAGTTGTTCATCCGGGCAATACGCAGCACACGTGAACACTCCATATCACACCATTGTGCACACCTCACAGGGCATGCAAGGACTTCCTATCAGGCTAAGCCCAGCGGAGAAATAGCAGTATTGACACCAAATGGGCGGGAAATGAGCCACAAGTTGAAACAACGGAGATACGAGGAGTTGCCTTTCAACTGCGGAGAACGCTTCGAGAAGCGGCAGCGAAGTAGGTGAACCGCACACGCTGAGCCCAGAATCGATAATCATGTGCCACGGGATCATATCGTTATCTCAAGAGTGACGTGTACGGTGTCCTCGAATCGAACGGCCGCCATCATGTTACTGATTCGCTCGCTCGCTCGCTGCAGCCAGGTTCAGCCTCCTTTCTTTCCCGCCATGGCGAAGGATGAAGAGTACCATCTGCTCGTGGGTGACCCCGACTCAGAGGGCACTATTCTGCCGGCAAAATCTACCTGGGCCTCCGGATTCTCTCGCACGGTTCTGGTTGTCCTTCTCGCCATCGAAACTGTGGCATTGGTGCTGGCCTTGCTGGCCCTTTTGTTTCCGTTGCGGCGCACGTCGACATGCACTTTCCCGCGCGACTCGCAACATGTTCTGTATTGTGGGTGCTGATATCGTGTTCCCCGATTCATGGCTAGATAATACCACCAAGCGCCGGCCCTCGATGCTGTGGAAAATGAGGTTAAAGTCTACAACGTTGGATTCACGGGTCAGTGATCATACTCAGTTGTGCGATCACGACTTGACATATACGGTTCACTACTAGGCGATATGTCTCCCTTCCAAATTCCTCCCTCTCCCGCACTCGACCAGATGTGGAGTGACCTTTACAATTGTAAGATTACATCTCACTTTGACGGCGGATATTAAATTCCCAACCAGTCGGCATCTCTCGAATAACTCGGGAGGAGGCCGCCCGGCTTCCGAACAAGACTCACGCGATCCCTGGCGACGAAGGACACTACGTACGTATGTTTGCAGATCCTCTTCGCGCTGATTTACATCGGGATTGACAGATTGCGGAACTGGACGTCTTCCATACACTTCACTGTCTCGTATGTCCATCCTATGTCCCGCTCCCGAATTTTATCTCATTCAACCACAGAATAAAATCAGAATGGCGCTGGATCCGGATTATTACCCCGAGTGGCGCATTTCCACTACCAACAATTCGATCCCGGAACATCAAAGTGCGACAGACCATATTTGTGAGTCCCTGATTTACTCTCAATCGCACGGTTCGACACTCAAATGTGTTATCTGCAGCCCACTGTGTCGACTGGATCCGCCAAAGTGTCATGTGTGCAGGCGACACCAGTGTCATCGTGCACGTTTCTATTCTCTAGATTTTATGTATCCCCGTGCACTCAACGTCTTCCAGATGGCAATGGCAAGACTCACTCAACACCACACTTCCCAGAGGAGACACCGCGCACACTTGCCGGAAATTTGAACCTCTTCAACATTGGGGAAAGGAGCGTGTCCTGAGAAACAGGTATGATCAAACGGTGCACATCGAGGACGACATTGTCGCTCCAATTCTCAACTCGATCCCTTGATGGACCTTGTTATTGAGTGCTGCAGCTATCCTGTGGTGCTCGAAGTACATACAGTTATGCGGCACCGTCGACGTAAATTCGTGTGATTTCGTTTCTTGTTGGTATTCAGGTCCAGTCAACATTCAAGGATGACACAAATTGAGACCGCGAACAGCGCACTCTCAAAATCTGTGGGTCAAACCGTGCCGGAGGCAATGTTAGGCTCAGGCGCCAGATGCCGCTGCGACTTCTACTGCGCGACTGAAGTCAAACTATTTCTGTAATGCGCAATTTCCGTAGATCTTCACCACCTCACAGAGAAAGTGACCCATCCCACACCTGGTTGGTCCATTCTCAACGTGCAAGACATGCTTTGACTCTAAGGAATTCGGTCAGTAGTTCTCTAGAAATTCCCTATTTTATCTATGACTACCACAGCTTGGGTTGGGAGTTGAAACATTGGGATTAGATTTTTTGATTTGGAACTATGCATTGGGCTTAGACAAAGCTAACAACGCGGACTTAGGGCTCACAGGCCATCGGTTCAAGTGTTATGAGCGGCGCGTCAATGACGCGTCAATAACACAGCCACCGTGCGTCAATGCGCGTCAGTGCCGCACCGGTGCGCATCAAGGCCGCGCCGGTCGCGTCATTTTTACCCAGCCCAGAATAATGTAGATGTTCAGGCGCATTATGTAGCTGCGGTAAGGAGTCGCGTTTGCCGCCATCTCTGGTAAGCGAAGGCGGGACAACAAGAAAGTCAGATTTGGACCCGGTCGATTCGCGATACGGCGCCGTCAAGTGGCAAGGTTGACGAAGCAAACAAACTGGTTGCGTGCAAAGTGGCTGAGATGACTTCTTGTGCGCTTCGTATAGACTCGTAACCAGTCTGCATTTTACGGCAAATCTTCAGTGCAAGCACTGTGCCGTAGGGGTACAACTCGGGCTTAGCGAAAGGGCTGAGCTCGGAGTTTGAAATTTTTTCTTCTTGGCTATGTTCAACCAATTTAAGTTGTATTCACAAGGGCCAAAGAGAGGGTCAAATTTGAGGACTCTAATCCTTCATTTGGCTGGTTCAGAATCTCACCGGATGCCATGGGTGTTGAGTACCACACACCTGATTTACAAGGGAAATGATGGCTCTGCACAGCCACCGTTTGATGCCGCGGATCGGCACCGCTCAGAAATTCAAACTCCGGGTGCAGCCCTGTTGGGTCCACTGCACATCAATGAGGGTGGCTTTCATACCGACGGCTTCAAGGCTCCCTCACCACCACTGCCAGCGAATTGTCAAGAGGGGCTTCTTGCTGAGACACTTAATTCTGCGGCTTCGAGTGGCCTGGCATTAGTGGCTTAACAGTGGCTATTACCTTGCCCAGATTCCTTCTCACTCCGCTGATTAATGATTCTTCGGCGAGCATACTATTCGAGTTGCAGTCTGGAGCGCCCGAAAATATACGGAAGACAGGCCTGCGTACAATAGCTCCGAATCGCTCCGCGACGATGGTGGGTGCATATTCTACTCTGTAGATTCGGGGTCGGGCATGAACGTTAAACTTTCCCAGTCAAGTACACTGCGAGCCAGAGGGTAAGGACCACAGGCGGTCTCTGCGCAATTCCACACTCAAATGTGTGTCGAGCCGATCGGTTCGGTGTTACTCCCAGGCTCGTACTACACTCACACGTTTACTTTGAACGGCGCCTTCTTATGCCACTAGGAATGGACATGCATATGCCAGCAGATGAACCCACGATTCGGCCCGCCACCAGGACTCGCAAATCCAAGCTTCCGCAACACCCATTTTCCCGGCATACGCAAGGCAGCTGTTCAGTACGTACGATTATTGCCGTTCTTCCCAGGTCGCGTGTTGGTGGGCAAGGCTATGATAAGTTTTCGGTGTCCGTGCTAGCTGTTCGACATGAAAATCTGTTTCTTAGGTCTTAACGGCATTTACGGACATATCTCGTCGCGAAGCCTTGAGGCGTCAAACGCAGAGAAGGCCATCTGACCAAAAGGTGACGGGACGGCCAAGTTGCGCAGGCGTCTATTCATGCTGGTACCACCGTACGCAGCCTCTTCCCACACTGCCGTTGAATTTTCCCGGGCGTTTTCCGCATACCGCTCGATGTTGACTTCTGGCTCAATGCTACCATGATAAGACTCAGGATAATGTATTAGCTCAGCTATGTCCCCTTTCGGAACGTGCCGAGTTGTAGCGAACAAGTACATCGGCCTCCGTACGTGATCTACTGCGAGTCTGGATAGCTTTCGCTGGAGTGGATGGCCGCATGGTGAAAATACTAAGATGAGCGCCTCTCTGTTTCCACGAGGCGTCTAGCTTCCCGTTGCATCTCCACATTGCGCGCGGATCCCTTCGGTGTGGTTCGAAACACACGACCTCCGCAGATATATACCACCTACATACCAGTACGCTTAATTTTGACAGACTTGCCGACTTGGAACGTCCGACTGAAAGCGCCTTCCCCTCCCCCTCCCCCAGCTGTAAAACTAAGTACAGTCGGCGTCAGTCGCTCAGCTGCAACTGCAACACACAGTGTGACAGACAAGTGACAGATCCAAGTTCTAAGACTAGCGCGTCTACATGTTGTCCATTCAGTGTGAGTCCGGGGCCGCATTGATTGTGTCCCGGTTACAGTCGTTCCACAAAACTATGAGACAAGTTGATTTTTTCTCCACGTGGTTCCAAAAAGGATTCGCCTGAGGATTCGGCCAAATTTGGCAGTTGGCATCAAAACCGGTGCCAAACAACGCGCCGCGCTCTGTGCGACTGCACTCTGTCTGCCCATCCACCAGACATCCCTCACATCGCGACAGCATACATACTCAGCCCCCGATGGGCTATCGTAAAATCAGTCCCGATCTCAAGGAAGCTGCTCTGAGACTGTGGGACCTTGGCTGGGAAGATGCACGCATTGGTGATTCTATTTAGAAACCCGGTTTCCGCCATCCTTATTTGGAAACCCTGATTCTGAATAAGCTCCGAGAAACCCTGTCAATGCCGATGTGTTTGCCGCTCCTGCCGAGGCACCGGCCGGGTCGGTACAATTATATCTCTCTGGTTTGCTTGTTTGGGTCACTCAGAGACGTTGAGTTCAGTGGATCGTTGACATATACAGCGTACTCCATGTCTGCCCCGACATTACCTGATACCTGACGAACCGCCGTTTACTACTTGTGCAAATTATATTGCGCGCGTGACGCACCATGATTCAGCGGACAAGAGCAATGTGTGGTAGCAAAAAAGGCCGATGAACACAGAAGAGTTTGCACTTTGGCTAAGAAAAAAATTCCGGCCAAATAGTTTGTCTGCAAAATTCCTCGCGCCGGCATTACCGCTTGAAAGAGGGTGAATCCGGGGGTACTGCGTCTGTATTTAAAGAGGTTTCGACTTTATTGTTGAACATGCCGCGTTCACTGGCTCGCCAATCACCCGGACCGAGTTGCGTGATAGAAGCTCCGACCGTCGCGTCGCCTCCACCACCACGACGATTACACGTTTGCACCATCCCTCTCATTTTGACCCTATTCACAAGCACTGCACCCCCTCCTTTCCGATATTCCTGTCTGCCTGTCCTTTTTAATTTTATGTTGCCGGCCTTCTGTTTTGCTTGGGCCGCGTGCAGATCAGCTCGGCGTCGACGGTCGCAACGCATCGACAGACTTCAGCATCACGCGGCAAAGGAGTTGCCAAGCCCGATAGTACTTGGATGAATGTAAGTACCTACTGGAGGCTGCCATAGCGGAACGCCGCAGTTTCTTCTTTGTGTACGACAAGTTCATGGATTGCCACACTCCAGGTATCAAGGCTAGTTCTAGTCGGCGGTCGCCACATGCCAAGGAGAGCTGTCCCTGGGCCAATCATGATCACTGACAAGAGCAATTTTCGCCGTTGAAAGGCGGTACTTGAAAGAACCAAAGGCTGCGCCCGGAGTTGGGTATTCCGAATGCACAAAGACAACCACAAGAGGAACGAGGAAACTTGAGGGGGATTCCGATTCGAGGATATGACGAGGATGATCGGAAGCTGATCGACCACAGCCTGAGAAAACTACAGCAGAGGCTTGGCACGCACAGCCTTTCCATCCCTACCTTTCTCCACCTCTCCCCCACTCCCCTTTCTCGTTCCGCACTTTTTCGATGGGTACGTTCGTTCAACGCCTTCTTGCCCACATTGATTTACCAACCTTCGTCAAGGCACAAGCTTGGAACAGCCGACAGTCGACTCGCAGGGTTCGGCCAGCGCTCCTCAAAACTCGACAACCAATGAAATTCCCAAGCTGGACACTCGCTCGTTCATGCGCGCAAGAAGATCGGGAACTGAGACAGAAAACGGAGGCTCTGCTCGAGCCTTCAACCTCACGCGAGCTGCCACGACGCTGTTTACGCCGCAGAGGAAGGTCGCTGAAGCCCCGGGCGTCTTTCGTTCAATCAGATCCATAATAACGGCCTCATGTGTGTGCCCTCACTTCTGTTTTGTCCTCGACGCTGACCGGGCCACAAGGGCTAAACGTGCTGCTCATTTTCATTCCAATATCTGTGCGTGCAGCTTGCATGCGTCATGTTGTGCCAAGCTCATCCCACTTAGTGGGCCTTCCATTTCGCCCAGAAGGACAACGACACCCTTATTTTCGTCTGTGAGTGCCGGACGTCGTCATTCCTTCTCCTTGGCATTGACGACATCGGGCGACAGTCTCCTTCCTCGCCATTATACCCCTGGCAAAGGTGCCCACCATTCGCCGATGTTTCCCTGCATAAGTGTTCACTGCATTTCCAGTTGCTTGCCTTCGCCACAGATGAATTGTCTATGCGGGTTGGTCAGACGCTTGCTGGTCTCCTTAATGCCACTCTCGTAAGTCAAAATCGATTTTATTAAATTTCAGCATTCTCACGCCGCCCCAAGGGAAATGCGTAGGTTTTGGGCGTGTATCGTGTACTTTCGTCGCTCACTTTGAACTTAGGGTTGAACTGATTGTGGCTGTATGCCGCATTTACTTTGTTGTGTTCACGCCGACTGACATCATTTTCAGATTATCGCACTCCTGAAGTGTGAATTGGGCATCGTCCAATCTTCCTGTACGTCCCTTGGCTTCAGTACAAGCCTCCATACTTTTGATCGACGTGTTGAACTCTTTTCAAAGTGATCGGTTCAATTCTTAGTAACTTGCGTAGGCGATAATCTTTTAGCGCTCGGCGTCTATCTAATCTCTTGATCGCAGTCTTGGTTTTGGGGATGTGCTTTTTCGCCGGTGGTATCAAATTCTCCGAGCAAGGGTTTGGCGCCAGTGCGTGCTCTTCGTTGTTTATGGGTGCTCTCACTCACAGTCCTCGCAGGTGCTACCCAACTCAACTCTTCGCTCCTCACCATCAGTGTGATCGCCGTCTTATTACCCGCTGCGTTCCGTTTCTCGGTGACGACGGCGTCGGATCCCAATTCGGGGGCTGACATCTTGAAAGTTAGCCATGGGGTATGTGGTGCAGCCATATGAATAGGACCACACTCATCCATGTCCAGGTCGCCCTCATATTGCTCTTCAGTCAGCCTTCTCGAGCGTGTCCGCTGACTTGATGCTGACTTTTCGCAGTCTATGGCTCGTATCTCTTCTTCCAACTGTACTCCCATGCAACCCTCTACGCGAACGACAGCTCGGATATCATCAAGTCGACCAAGTACGCCCCGAGGCCAAAGAAAGAGAAGAACGGCGACGCTAGTGGCCCTGCTACCAATACAAATACTTCGCCTACGGATGTTGAAAATGGCCCTCCTGTCGAAGAGGAGGAGGAGGAGGAGACTCCTCAACTTAGCTTATGGATGACCATTGGACTACTGGCCGTCGTCACCGTTGTACGTCGCCTGTGTGATTATGGGTAATCCGTTGACTGAGCCATCTAGGTCGTGGCCGTTACCGCCGAATGGCTTGTCGACTCCATCGACGGTCTCACCGAAAAGGGTGGTATAAGTAAAGAGTTTGTCGGCATCATCTTGCTGCCTATCGTAGGCAATGCTGCAGGTTCGCAAACGAACTGTACTTCCCAAATCCGTCTGAGCTCACCTCATTCGTAGAACATGTTACCGCCGTCACTGTTTCGGTCAAAGATAAACTCACCCTGAGTCTGGGTGTCGCCGTTGGATCGAGTATCGTGCGTATCGCAACTCGACCGTCTTCTGTCCCTTGACGCCACTCATCCTAGCAAATCGCTCTCTTCGTGATTCCGTGCGTTTGCCCGTTATATGACGCCTCTGTCCCTGACGGTCATCCGTAGATTCATCGTCACTCTTGGCTGGATCCTGGGCAAACCCCTCACGATGCTCTTCGATCCGTTCGAGTCCATTTCGTTGTTCTTGGCCGTGCTCACGGTCAACTACGTCGTCCAGGACGGAAAAGCAAACTACCTCGAAGGCCTTCTATTGATGTGTACGTGCCCTCTGAGCTCGTGCGCCACGAGCCTGAATCCAACTACCTCGCTGATCCGTCCCCAGGCTTATATTTCATTCTCGGCACCGCGTTTTATTTCTATCCTGGTACCTCGGATGAGTTCAACAGTATCCTTCCTGCGTGTACCTAAGATACATATACCCCTCCTTCGCCTCTGCGAAACGCTGTCCTTCATTGGATTTTGATCGCGACTAATGAATATATGGGCCTCCAGTTGAATACATGGGATCTGGACGTTTTATATATCGATGCGTATCATACATTTTCCCCACATGTACATATACGGGAGGAGGGCTGAGGCGGCGTTGTTTATGTCTTTTCGAACTCGCGTTTTTGTTACACGGTTGAATCAGCGGTTGTGCAGCAACGCGGCAACTGTCGGAGTGACCGGGATGACACCCGATTGGATGCTGGAGTTCGGCATCCGTATGGCAGACCCGGCTTGAGAGTTGCTCCGTTTTCGGCGCAGAGAAAGCCTGCTATAAGATTCATAACGGAGTGACTCCATGGTTGCGGAATCTCCTTGGATATAACGACTGGAAACCCGATTTTATTTGGTCAGATTCAAGCTTGATTCAACGAGGAGAAAACCACAGAAGTATTCAACAGTGGGTCACTGGTATGAGAGCTATGACCCAAATACAACTCGACTCATCGGTATCTGCTTGAGAGCTCGGCAACAAGTTTGGATGCCATTGCGAGCCTGTGACTTGGACTAGCACTTGGTTTTTACTCCGAGTCTGATCTTGGGACGGCCTTGTCTACTCTGGGTTTCAAAATAGCGCGGCACGTATGTACACAAATTCCAAGGTTATATTCGTCAAAAACATCTTTCAAGGGAGCGAATCATATCTCGACATCCTCCCCGTCGAGCCACGCCTTCGCCTGTCTAAGCAGCCGATCGTGTTCTTCGCCCCGTACCCCAGGCATATCGCGCTTGACCTTGATTCCTGGCATGCATTCTTCCTGGCAGTACCCAAGATACCGGTATCCCTCCGGGAACATGCCAAGCTTTTTGTCGTCGATGGCAGGAATGCGCCTCGGGTCAACCGGTATGAGTTTATCCTTCTCGTAGAAATGTCGCACGAATCGTGCGCCCCAGTTCCCCGCCGAGTTCTTCTCGAAGAACATACAGAAGCTGGTGGGTGGATGGTTCAATCGCCGAGCCAAGAACAAACAGTAGATGAACGAACCGGCAGTCGGATTCTGCATCCACCGCGATTCTGCGAGCAGATTCAAGAGTCACTCTCATGTACGAGAATAAAAACGCACCCGTCAGGGGGGAGCTCAAATCGCTGTGTTATCGTCGCCTTCATCTTGACAACCGCTCGCGTACCCGCCAAGTCGACAGAGGAGCCATGCACACGGTGCATAATCGAGGCGCCTTGGTCCATCCCTTCTTTCGAGATCTTGATAAAGTCCTCGACAGAGATCCGTCCCGTCCATGTCGTATACACAAAGGCCCCAGGGTAAAATATTGAGCGGAAGTTCTCCCATTCACGAGCATCCCTGATAAACAAAACGGTTAAGTGCGAGCCGCTCGACACGCGCCAAATTTAAACTTCGCCGCGGCGAAAGACGCACCTGTACATGGGCCATCCCTCTGCTAGCTCTCGCAGCTTGAACCGCTCCAGTGCCAGGTTATCGGGCCCGTTATTGCGTACAGCTGTCGTTGGACGTGTCCCCGCCGGGAGGGAATGAAGATCAAGGATGCGTGGCTTGAGATGATGATTTTCCATCCTCGTTGGCCTTAGGGCTGCTAACGAGAGTCAATGGGATCCGCCCGCGCTATAAAGGTAGCCAAGGAAAGAGCCACGGCGGGTATTTCGCGATAGCCGGCAACGCTGTTATACATAGGCGTGTCCGGCCCCAGATCGGAGATAGGTCGGATATTGTGGGAGCCAGTGGAACCAGTATGATTCGTAAGTAGTTTAATAGACACTGAGAATCTCAGACACGTTGCTGTTGGACGTGCACAACGCAGGTTTACCTTAGAATATACATCATTCTCTTATCCATCCATAAGATCAACGAAGTTACGCAAGTAAACCAACGATATATCTGACTGTGAGCTACAAAATGTCCTCTTGTCGCCGACCGCTCTGGCGCCGCAAAAAGATAAGCTCGCTTTTTGTATTCAGTTACTGCATGTGTCCATGCCAGTGCTGCTGGAGCGGCACTTCCTATTCCACGCTCAGAGTCACCAAGACAACAACGCACAAAACTCACCTCCGACTCCACCTCGGGCGCGCGGTCATACAACCATGCGTTGGCCCCATTCTGAATAAACCCCGACAAGTCAAAGCCATCCACCGACAGATACAATGAGGGGTCCAGTGAGGGAGCCGGCGGGAAGGACGGCTGCAGCTCGGGTTCCAGTCGCGTATTACCGCCATGCGGGTGGTGGTTATACGCGTAGTTGGGCGCCCAATCCATGCTGCCGCCTGTCTGATGGGGCGGAGGAAGGGTGGGCGCCCAGTGCTCCTGCTCCGTCGGTTGCCGATACCCAGTGTCGCGCTGTCTCTCCGCGGGCGGCCACATCGTCGGGGCGTGATGCAACTCGCGCGGCGCACCATGCATCATGTCGCCTGGCTGCGCCCGTATGAGCTTCGTCGACGTCCCGAGCAGGTCTTCCGGGTTTCCCCGAATATTCGACGTTGGAAATTCCAACTTCGACGAGGAGGAGCCCGCAGTGGGCGCCTGCTGCTGCTGCATTTGCGCATTCCTATACGCCTCCATCGTCTGGCTTGCTTTGGCCGCAAGCCATCCCACACGGATGGCAGCGGATTTGGCACGCTCCCCATCGGCACGTTCGAACAACTCGACCGCGGCCTGCATGCTTTCGAATGCCGCTGGTGAGAGCGGATGCGACGGCGCAACAATCACAAGGACAGCCTGGCAGACGGCTGCCGTGAAGGAGTGGAATATCCAATACCACATCCGGCTTGTAACAGCTACAGAAAAGCAAAGTCGAGAGTTGATCAGCTCCACAGGGCTTCGAGCTGGTACTTACCTGGATGGAGTGCGAATAATCCCCGCGCGATGTTGATCATCGCACGCGCAGCCTGAAGAAAAAACAACAATAATATCAGCTTCGTATCGCAGAGATAAAATCAACGTTATTTACCCTGATGAGGCTGGCAATGCTCGCAGCATACCGCGAGGTGGCTAAATTCTTCGGCCCAAGCATCAGCGCCCGACAAAAAGGACCCCGGTGCAGATGCAGGAGGGTCAAGAAGTACATGTTCGACAGCGAGGCTATCTGCGCATGTCGTCGCATATCCGCATCGGCACCCATCCCGTGCGTAGGGAGCTCCTCGACGGGATTTTTAACAGCATCGCAGATTATCCAGGCAGGCAGATTGTCGTAGTGATCGTTGATCTCGCGGTCGAGCTGCATGATCACTGAATATGAAGGGTGCTTGACGCTGAAAACCTGGTCCACGATGCTGCCGAGGAGGATGGCGAACCGGAATTTGTGCGTGTGCCAGCGGGTGTGAGACCAAGTGGAGTTGGTGGGGTCCGTGTCGGATGGCAGCGGCGTGTCACACGACTGCGGCATCTCGCAGTCGTCTTCCCAAAGAATAAACGCTCAGTTAATTAGAAATGCAAAAACTTGATAACAGAACTTACGGTGAGAATCGTTTTGAGCGTACGGGCGACCGAAGGTAAATGATTGCTAGCCGCCAAAAGATTCAATTTCTGCGCGTGAGTGGAACTGATGGACTCACCAATCGGTCATAGATGTGAGCTTCCCAAAATACCCGCCGCCGCTCTTCCAGCTCCCGTTGAGGTAGCCCCCAGCGTGAACCATCTCGGTGACATCCCTGCGCTTGGATGGACCGCATGGCCATACCCAGCAGCTGCCAAGCCGGGTCGCCACCGTTCTCACCCCGAGTGCTGAGGAAGTATAGTGCCATAAGGTGCAGGGTCTGCACGGCGGGAATCGTGTCTGTCTTTAACGGGATCGAGATGTTCAGCGCCGCAACAGCGAGGTCGAAGAACTCGGATGCTCGGCTGCGCACATTGTCCACCGGCAGCGAAAGGTCGAAAAAGATGCCGAGGGAAAGAACCATGGCGAAAAGGGAGAGTACGTGTAGGTTCTTTGGCACGTACGGGTTCGCCGCGTCCGGGTAGATTACGGGTAAGTGGACGTTGAAGAAGATGTCTTCGGGGATAATCTCATACCTAGGACAGCGATGAGTTCGTAGAAACGAGAGGAAGTAAAAGACCTTGCATGAATGAGCAATTTTTGTAGTACAGGCGTGCGATTCGAACCGCCTCGTCGTGGGGAGGGACACATGAAAGTTTTGCCATTATCTCGCCTTCTAGCTGGGAGGCCCGCTGGGAAGATGTAGAGGCACCGCCTTTATTCGGGTAAGCTCGGAAATTGAGCGAAAGGAATTCACCGACTCATGCTGGACTCGGACTAATGCGGTATGAGGAAAACGGTTCGACTTGGATTTATAGAGTTGTGTGCTCACCAAGCCGCGAGTATGCTCTTGCGAGCTCCTCCTGCTATGAGTCTGGCTCGCATTCATCTTCCAAAGATCTGCATTGAGATAGGCTGCACCACCCGACGGGCCAACGTATCGAGACCGATTCTCGACGTCAATCGTCAGGGTCCCGAACCCAAGGGTAACGTCTGTGGTATCCACAGGCATAGTCGCACTACTGGAAGAAGACTCCCTGTCTGTCGTCGAAGGCGAGCTTGGACGGACAGGATCCGATATTGACGATGTGCGCTGACGCTTTGCGCGCCCCTCGTTCTCCTGCGACGACTCCGCTACATTGACAGACGATGGACCAGGAATACTGAGGCCGGCGCTGAATTAAAAGCCTGTCAGCGAACGAAAGGAATCCGTGAAAAGCGACCACGACGCACCCCACCAGCGCGGCCTCCAATTCCTGGATGCGCTTCGTCATGGCGTTATCCCGCGCTACAAACATCGCGACCTCCGAGTGCTCCGTCTCCCCGCCCGCGCCCGGTTTCGGATACGCTGGCAGCGACTGCTCCAGCCGCTTCAAGAACCCGCGCTTGCCCTTCTCCAGCGTCCCCGTCGGGCACAGATTCGCGCATCCCCGTCTTATGCACGACGAACAAGGGAAGACGCGGTCACACCTAGCGTGCATCCCGAATGTTCAGTGATACTCCGCACTCGGGGTCAGATGGCGCCATACCGAAGCTTGAGTCTGCGGCACTCCGCGCAGGAGGTTATTTGGGATTTGCGTCCGTTGGCGGAGGCGGAGGAACTGGATCCTGTGGCTGCATTGGCTTCCATCGTTTGCTGCCAGTAACATCACCGGTGCAGAACAAGCGTGATTTGGAGTCCTCGAGTCGGGGATTCCGGTGGGCAAGACGGGTGGGTGAAAGGGTAAAAAAGACCCACGTCAACGGGGCACAGCAACGGCTTTGTAACGATGCGGGGTTTTCCAATTTCCTGAGAGAATTGGACCAAGGCATAGAGCGGAGACTCGCCGTCTGCTAGGCCTTGGTTAAGAATAAGATGAGAAAGCAATCGTAAGTACAATACTGTCAAGCGGCGAGAGTCCGATGCACGGACCATCATTTGCTGACAAACTTAGAAGGATTTTCAGCGATTTTATTTGCCATTGCTACAGTGGTGGCCAAAAATACTGCAACACCTGTTTTGAGCTCGTTTCTGGTCCAATCCCCTCGGAGTAAAGGGGAGACCTGAAGCACGCGTAATTTTGAGATTTTTGGGACACTCACCCGGTTGCCATATATGGTAATTCCAGCGGAAATAATTTTTGAAGGCTTTATTTTGCACAACTTTTTTTGAGACCATACCTAAGTGATAATTTGTCTACATGGCATGAAAGTACCCTAAAATACGACCCTGCCCATATTTTACTTGACTGAAATCGTTTGCTGTTTGACCTGGTACGAGCCTCACAAGTTGGCCATTTTGGCCCTTTTTCAGTCAAAACTACCAAAAATGGCCAAAACCGGCCTCTTTGTCGGACGCCTAGCGAGTTCAAATCATGGATAAACTATCTCGAATAAAATATGGTCAGCATTGTATTTGGGAGTACTTTTATGCCATCCAGGTGAATTTTCACTTGGGGATGGTCTCAAAAAAAGTTGTGCAAAATAAAGCCTTCAAAAATTATTTCCGCTGGAATTACCATATATGGCAACCGGGTGAGTGTCCCAAAAATCTCAAAATTACGCGTGCTTCAGGTCTCCCCTTTACTCCGAGGGGATTGGACCAGAAACGAGCTCAAAACAGGTGTTGCAGTATTTTTGGCCACCACTGTACTTCATGTCCTTCCGACGTAGGTAGTTGAAGGCTCAAGCAGGAGAGGGCTGAAAAATGACCACTGGTTTTACATCTAAATGTACAGGATAATTTCTTTATGCGATCGAAAGGTCGACCTCGAACAAAACCTCGTCGCCCTTGCCCTGGATCTCGTTGAGGGAGGTGTAGCCAGAGAGGCCCAATGTCGCATCCAGGTCCGCCACGGTGTGGCGCAGGACCTGCTCGACGCCTGCCTGACCCGCGATGATGCTCCCGTACAGCCACGGGCGACCCACTATGCAGACAGTCAGCACCGATGCACTGGCCAAGACAAAAACGAGGTACTCACACACCACGGCCTGCGCACCGAGGGCCAGGGCCTTGAAGATGTCGGGGCCGGTGCGAATGCCGGAGTCAAAGAGGATGGTGAGCTTCCCGGAAGCCTGAGCGCCCTTGACGACCGTCGACTTCATGATGCGCGCGAGGGCGTACAAGGAAGGGATAGCACCGTCGACCTGGCGGCCACCTGCAGCGCGTCAGCCATGCGCGCTGCTCAGATCTGACCAATGAGGTACATACCGTGGTTTGAGACGATGATCCCGTCGACGCCGTGCTCAAGGCACTTCTCCGCGTCCTGCACGCTCTGGATGCCCTTGAGCACGAGCTTGCCGTCCCAGTTCTCGCGGATGAACCGCAGGTCCTCCCACGAGTGGAAGAGACCCGAGTTGCACTCCTTCAGCCACTCCATGCCCAGGAACACGCCGTCCTTCGCCTCTTTGTCCCCTGCAGCGTACCGGCGGTCCATCTCCGCCGCGTCGTACGGGAACTCGGGGTACGTCTTGATCGGCTCCCGCCCGAAGCGCGCCATGAAGACGGGGTCGGACGTGCCGACCTGCACACCGACGCCGTGGCCGAAGGGGATGTACGCCTTCTCGAGGTCGTGCGGGCGCCAGCCGAGCAGCATCGTGTCGAGCGTCACAACGAGCGCGGTGAAGCCACTCGCCTTGGCGCGCCCGAGGATCGAGAGTAGCACCTCCTTGGAGGCGGGCCAGTAGAGCTGGTACCAGCGGTGCCCGTCGCCGTTCGCCTCGGCGACGTCTTCGATGGATCGCGTGGACGCGGTGCTCATGATAAAGGGCACGCCCAGCTTCTGGCCTGCGCGCGCGGGCGCGAGCTCGGCCTCAGCGCTAAAGATACCCTGGACACCGATCGGCGCGATGAATATGGGTGAAGAGTGCTTCACGCCAAAGATCGTCGTCTACTCGGTGTATCAGTACTCAGAATCGACAAAATCGCGACAGAGAAACACACCTCAAGGCTCCGGGTGGTCGCATCCACCAGCATGCGCGGTATGATCCTGTACTTCTCAAATGCACGCAGATTCGCCCGGTACGTCGAGTTGGTGCCCGCACTTCCCCCAGCGTACATGAACGCCCCTTCACTAAGCTTTAATTCTCTGCGATCATGTACGAGTGCGACGATTGATCAATCACCTGGATAGTCTTTGAGCGCCTCCTTCGCCTTGGCTTCGATCTCATCGAAGACAACGGTCCCCAAGGGCTGTGGGGCTTTCCTGCTGATGTACAGGCTGAGCATGTAGCCTTTCCATGGCGATTGGTCGCTGGAATTCTGGTTCATAGTGGTGGTTTGGTCCAAGGAGGCGCGCAGGGATAGAGTTCTTCCCCCCGTTCCCCACATTCACATCGGATGTCAGCAGATCTCGGCCTGGATGGTGATAATCATTTCGATCGTTATTTGCCACCTTGTACTCCGATGCAGACGAAAAAAAAGGATTGAGCGATCCAAGAGCGGGATTTGGCCAAGGGCAAAAAAGCTATCCCCCAGCCCTTGCGTAACTGTAAGATTCATAGCCAAAACCAGAGGAAATTCGAGATGAAGGTGGAAAGCAGGAGCAGCGTGACTTCCTGTGACCGACTGACCGTGCGTACATTTGGACGACCGGAAATGTTACACAACGAAACACAAAAAAAAGCGTGTGGTTCGAGATGCTCCAACGTCCCAATTTTTTCCCCCTTGTCCCAAGCTCGCTCGTAAATATTAAAATTTATTTCGATCCAAATCCAATCTGGTTCAAATTCTAATTCCTATTCGCCACGATCCTCTGGTCAACCTCTGGTTTGACCTCAGCCAGCATACAGTCAGCGGCTCGGCCATCCGCCTCGGCCATCCCTTAGGCTTATGCGGGATCGCCGACCCCGGTATCATTGATACTTCCGGGGAGTGTCGTACAGCAATCGACCCCGCGATACAATGCCAACGAGGGAGCGTTCGACCCACGGTTATTTAGTCACAAGTTTCCTTGAAAAACAGTTCGTATATATTGCACCATTCATTGATACAAGCCGCTATAGCTCCCCCAGTCCAGCCAGCTTCAGGCAGCACGGTCAACTATCGCACTCCAGAAAAAGAATTGCCACATACGGGTCTGTGTCCGCGGCGTTGAGCTGCTGGGTACCGTCAGCAGTTGGGATGTACCCAAACTGATCTGCACCTGAAGAATTGACCCGGCGTTGAGCTCAAGCAGCTTCAAGTAAACAACGAAACAAAGCCCACCCGTTCCAAAGGCCCCATCTAGCTGGGAGAAATCAAGCCCAGCGTCGGGGTGAGACGGCGTCTGATGCTCGTTGTAATTGTACTGAAAGTCGAACGGTTCATAGACGGGCAAGAGACCAAGTTCCTGCGTATACAACGGCAGGGAAAACAGATGGTCCGTCTCCTGCATGGAGAGCTGCAGCTGTTCAAGCTGTTCGACTGCGGTCGGGGTCGTTACACGGGGAGGCACGTTGACGACGCCGTCGCGATGAGCTTCCTCCGCCATGGGCCGCTTCAACCCGGGGTGCGCGGTCCGTACTGTGTTCCCACTGCCTCGGTTGAGGATTTCTGTGATCAAGTCGCTGTAAGAAACTGTTAGGGTAATTCAGCGTTTGCGATGATTTTGGTACCAGTGACGGCCGGCGGTGGGATACCTTGAATCATACATGAGTGAGATTGAAGGTAGGCGAGGCTGTGTCTACATCTCACCGTTTCTCGTACAAATGCAAGACATCCACGCATTTCTTGATATCAGCCGCGGCACGCGCGGCGTCAGAAGGCGACAGTCGTTCTCGCCGACCGCCCCAGACGTTGAGCAGCAATATAAGCGAAGAGTCAAACAGCATAGTCTAAGTATTGTGTCAGTGCTGGTACCCTCAGATGAGTGCAGGAAGCTTACTGCCGCATGTGGGTAGTGCAGGATGTCGCCGGTCCGCTTGTAGTGCACTTCCATTACATGGCTGCATGACCGGGCAGAATTGGCGCAAATCGCAAGCGACGGGAAGGTCGACTAAAAAAAGCTCAGTGAGAGGTTGTGGCATGAAGCATCGCACCAACATCGGCAGAGGGGGCTTCCCCGGGGGTGGGAATGAACGGTCGGTGTATCATCATCTGCACTGTATCCAGCCTCAGTCGGTCTCAACACGAACTGCAAGCGATGGACAAACCGTGATAATAATTCATGAATCTGGCGTGTTGCACTCAATCAACGCAGCGGCGAGGAAAGAACGGACTCACAGTGAAGTGGACTGGTCTAGGAAAGCTCCTTCGAGGTTCGGATCCCATCGTACTGGGTCTGTGAGTATCGAATTTCGCGGGGGAAAAGTCCACCCACAATGGCTGGGGATCGATTCCGCCCATTTGTTGAGAGCCGCACTGCCTTCGGTTAAAGTCGAAACAGAGTGAAAATTCAACTTGACGTACTCCAGCTCAGCGACGATCGCCGCGTCGCGTCCCTTTTGCCTCTTGACGATATACTAGTGACAAATGACATGTCCCGACCAGAACACAGCGCGAAGGGACAAACACGTACGATGGCGTGATACGCACGATTGTAAATCATCAGCAATTTCAGATGCGAGTTCAAGTAGGCAGCCAATGCTGGCTTGTCCTTCGGTTGTCGAAAACCATACGACTCATCCCAGTATTCGTCGTCGCACTCCGTCGGCAGTTCAACATCAAGGTCCTCCATAGTAGCGACAGTCGGTCTCCCAAACACCGCGTTGAGTATGGTGTCCTTCAATAATTGTCAGGCGCAGTCCTATCAGTAATGTGGGACGGACCGAGGCGGTTAAGAGCCAGAAGGCCCGTTTAAGCAGCTCGCCTTCCACCTTCGAGCCCGTGCTGTAGCGACTGCGCCGGTGAGCGCCCATTTCGTGGGCTATGCGGAGCCCAATCGCAGAGAGCAGCCAAGCCGAGCGAGGAGTCGTTGTCCCCCCGAGAAATAGCACAGAAAGCTGGGCAGGGGTTAGGCAGTTCAATGTGTGGATGGACAAGAAAGGTTTACACAAATGAGCTGCAGCTTGTAGAGCGGACGGGAATTCGGGAGTTGGCTGACTGCTAATTCAAGCGGCCGCGCCTGATTAAACCACTTCCAGCCAGCGCTATTTGATGGAGAATCAGCACTCATCAAGACCCTAGAATCATCGGAAAGCCTGGAGCACGGACGTTAATTCAAATTAAAAGAGATGAAATGGGAAACTACGACCTTGACGCTACCGCACAAACGACCAGAACCACAGCACCGAATTGATGGTCCCGCAAGTGCTCGCCATTAGCAATCGCGGCGCGGAAACTAGGGGCGTGCAAGACAAAGGAGAGAGGATGAATTTTCTGAAAGTATAGATCGATGAGACTCTGCAAAAGATCGTCGTCAGGGAAGGATTGTGGTGGTGGGGCTTCGGGAACGATCCGTTGCCACTTTTAATCTTGTCAGCCAGCGGTAAAGTGGAGGAAGTTTCGGACAAACAGGATGGATGGTCCAGAATTCGGGGCGTTGGGCGTCGAACATGTATGCCTCGCCGGCATAATCCATGACCGATTTGATGAAGTTCAGAACGCTAGACTTGCCGAAATATCGGGAATTCTCATCTGCTGGTCCTGAGATTGGGACACGGAGAGCAAGCCCTCGGAGTGGGTCGATGATATCCGGATCGACCAAGACACCGTCATTGGAGACGTCGACTTCCCCGTCGACGCTATCTATCGGTTGATTCGCTGGAGCAGAGAGCGAAGGTAACAAATTCATCAACGCGGTTGACGAGACGGCCAAGAGATCCTCTAGAGTTCGGGCGTATTTTGCAATGTCGACCAAGACTCGGTATAGCACGGTTGGGTCGTCTGAAGGGACATAGGCCGTTGTTTGAGATAGAATCGCAGCAACATGTTCCCGGGCATTCTGATAGTGCACAGAAGAGCTGTCCTGAAAAAAAATATTCAAACCAAGGTGGCATAGAAGTCACACAGGTGGATGACCTTGGACCCGGACAGATGCGTGCATTGCGTCTTGAAAAATACGCAGTTGGAGCATTTGCCCGGCATTTCCGAGCTGTCGCCTACAAATCTTCGTCACAAGAATTCGGTTCAGCGTTGACAGAACTTGCATCGGATTTTCTTCTTCCTGCATATGTCGCATGCCCCGTGCAATCTCCTCCGCTTCGGTTGGTCTTGAGTCTTGGAGGTATCGGACATGAGAGAGCTCAGAGCGTAGCTGCGTAACAGCATCGTTGACAGCTCATCAAAGTTTGCATCGGCTCGGCGAGATTGCCGAGGGCCGATGGCCCGGGGGCTTCCGAACAAGTTCCGTTTGAGTTCCGTTCCAAATACAGCCTCATGTGTCTTGGCTTACAAGTTAGTTCCTGCCCAATTCCTGCCACCATGTCTCGCCGCGTACCACGGGTGAGCTGGGGTGTTTATTTTAGCTCCTTCAGTAAAGAAGAATCTGTCTTAGCCACTTTTCTACAACTGTGCTGCGTGCTATCACTTGGCAATAATTTATGACGCAGTATCCCCTTCGCATTGGCTCAAGTTTAACACTGCCTTCAAACTGCCTTCTGGACCGAGAGCCAGGGACTACAATAATAAGGTACAATAATAATACGAAAAACAGACAGACATCCAATATCTCGAATCCTAGTGCCAGAATGATGCGTCCAACCCATCATGACTGCGGGAACTGGTCGGCCGCGTATTCACGGGATGGACAGTAGAGCATCGTGGTTTGGGACCCTAGGGCAGAACATCAGGAAGGACGTCGTCACCAATATTAATGTGGCGGACGAACCCGCGGGAGAATGGTGGCAATCTGTACTTCTTGGCGAATTAACGGCTCAGTGGTAGAAGCTGAAAAGCCAGTGGCCAGAAAAGGCATTACGACGACAAAATACTGATTCTTAGTGAGTCGGATACGATTTTCTGGAGGATTTGCGCACCTTGAGAGCAAATGCGGAGATGGCCGAGGTGGGTTTCAAAGTTTTGGCCAAGTGGATTTCGCCCGAAAAACTGCGATTATCTTGTGCATCGGTTACCGGCCACCAGACAGCTCGACCGCTTTCTTCCATGTCATCCACGTCGCGACCTCCCGGTGTTATTGAAGTGCATTTAACTTGCCGGTGGAGGCGAACATCAATCGAAGCCGGTGTACACAGAAGGTTGAGAGCCTGTAAGTCTCTGCAAAAATAGGTGGCAGAGCAAGGAATAACGCTTCCCCGCGTATACGACAGCTGGGAGAAGGTCAGCGTACCAGTTGCGCAAACAACGACCCATACAGGTTTACACAGCGAGAACTACAGAAAGGGTCTTTAATCGTAGAAGATAGACGAAGATAGCTTTACGCACAAGACATTGGACCTCAACGGGACGATTGTTGAAAACGGTACCCTTCACGGTCACAACAGGAAAAGTTTGCCAACCCTGTGCGTCGCTTTCAGGGCCAGGAATAGGCATATTTTGCTGGTACGCAAGTTTCCGAAGTGGCGAGGGTGGATCCGGCCGGATGGCCGGTACATAAACGAACATGGTTTGAAGTCTAGACATGGATGTATAGTCATAACAATGCACCGATTTTGTAGACTTACTCGGGATACTCTCGGAACAGGAACGCACTCCGGGTAATTTGAGCGGAGAGATAGTAATGGGCACTGACTTTGGCATTTCTTTCGAGGAAAGTCTGTGGAAGCACATAGGATCGAACAGCGCCAGACTTTTTGGGATCCGCAAGCACCACATCCTTGGGTATATCGAACGAAAAGGGCCAGCGGCAGCCGCTAGACAATGCACCAGCCGTCCCCGCCGACGCTTTAGACCAGAGTGGAATTTGGATGTCAAGGAAACATGATCTATCCCTTCGCTGCGGTCCAGTTATTATTTCACCTCGCACCTGCGTTGAATCATCCTCAGTATACCGCCGTTAATATAGGATCAAGGTGCTCACAAAAATGGAGACCCCTGCAATTTTCTCGTTGTTCGGTATATCTAATTCCAGAGAGCCATTTATTTTGTCCCCCTCCATGAACGTCGGTAAACTGTTTGAAGTGGGCGCACTGCTGAAGAGCTTCATTGTGGCATGCATTTTGTTCTTCTTGTCCTCCAGAGAAAAAACATGTTCTGTGGATCCGCTGCTTCCACCTGAGCGATGTCGGCGGTTTCCAGCTCGAGGGCTATAGGCAGGGAGAGAGTCGGAAGCAGAAATGGGGCCAGCCTCATACACGGGTGGGGAAGACATTGCCAGAGGATGAACTTGCAGACGAGAGTTATGACTTGACGGGGGTGGAAATCAATAAGCCGGAGAGAAAACAACGCCTCGAGTATATAACAGGTGTCAAAGATCCTCTTCTGAGATGACCGTCAGTTGCCGCGTTCCGTTACTGGAATAGACTCTGCGATGAGCGCTCGCATGTCCGATTAGATCGGGGGGGGGGGGGGGGGGGTTTCAACCGCGCCTAAATTCGATGATGCTGATATTTTTACGCGTTGAGTTATCTTTGTATTTCTTCTAGCGGGGAGAATTTTCGTTTTTCGTAGCTGGGAGCATCCACGCCTCACATAGACTCACAGTGATTTTTCGGCGGAGCCCGAGTGAAGCATAGTCTGAGAACACTGCGGCTGGGATGTATCCACGTTACCGACTGTGAACAAGAAAAAATCGCAGCCACGGAAGTAATGAGGTTACGAGTGATAGTCTGTCTGGAGAGACTAGGACTGTCTTGTCATGGCTAGGTCCTCCATCGCTCAGTCCACAGAGCTATCGACTTCTTCGTTGCCAATCTGGTGCTTCTCGAACTTCCGCGCTTGATCGAACGAAGGCCCCAATCCCAAGATCACCACGGCGGGTATCTAAGCTGGGGAAAATTCCCCATCGTTCAGCGGTACAACAGCCGACTGTTAGGTTCCCGCGTTTCCCTGTTGTCAAGAGGAAGCCCCATGAGTCCCAGTCAGAACTCAGCACTAAGCAAATTCGCTATAATTAGTATGCTGCAAAGGAGCGGCCAAAGCCTCCAAGTTTGGTACCATACTCGCATTAGTGTAGTCTCTCTCTCCGACCGTCTTGCTTGCTTGCTTTACCGAGATCTTGAATAGGTGGCGACGAAACCCGGGGTGCCCCCGAGCTAGACGCGGAGGCCGCCGTGTACACGCAGAATCAACGTCTTGGATGATGCCTGACTGCCGCGATCAGCTCTGAACCTCCGTTCTAGGCAAGTGGTAAGTATGCCAAATTAAGCTTGCCCGAGCGCCGAGCGGTACATCCTGATTTTGTTCTGATTCCAACATCCTCATGCTACTGCGATCGCTCGTGGATCGCTTGACGTTCGGCGGGCCACGGAACACATATTGATGTTGAACAAGAGATAGTCGGGGTCCCACAAGCAATTGACCCAACGGTTGACAAGCGGGAATGTCGGTTCAGATAAGCCCGCGCCAGTTCTGACTTGACGCGTGGAGATAACATTCGGCGGCCCGTTTTCATGCTGCATCTTGACGGGACTAAGTTAGTTATTTCTCGCGTATTCTGTTTAACCGACAGTTACTGGTCGTGCACCGAGACCTGCGAGAGGGGAGGATCACTGCGTTGTGTCAGGGACCGCCATTTCATGCACAACATACTTCGGCAGAATGAACAATATTATCAGTACAACTAACAATTGCATTCCATTCGTCAGAGCTTGGTCAAAGCGGCATAATATGGGGTAGCGGGCCAATGGGGATTATGCGCGTCGGGTTGATCTGCATGCTGTCAGTAGAAGCTTGATAAATTAATTGAATACCGCGGGTTCCCGACTCAAAACGAGGTTGAACGCGACAACCCGATAATTCGCCGGACTGGCGGACGGGCTACCCCAAATGAGAACACGCACATGTGGTTGGGACTCGTAGTAACCCGTCTTGATGTGATCGAAGAAGGTTGAGTCCTTGAACGCCGGGATTGTCCAGTACAACTTCCGCAGCCAACTGGTCAAGCGGTAGTTAGTTTGAGAGGCAGAGGGAGCGAAAATGGACACAAAGGGTAGTAGAGGAAACGACGAGACGCACGAGTGGATGGCGGGGTACCCGCCGCGTATTGTGCGAATGTTGCACTTGAAATTCCCGACATACGCTGGGTCGAAGCGGATCTGTTCCAGTACATATCAGAATTGTCTTATTTTCCGATCCAAGAAACGGGCACCCACAATAGTGACGAAGAGCCGGACGTCGGCCTCGGTCAGCTCTCCACCCACGAGGTAGTCTTTACCTGTCAAAATATCTTCAACCTTGTCGAGCCCCGCGAATAACTTGACGACGGCCTTCTCGTACGCCGCCTGTTGCGTCGCGAAGCCCGCAAGGTAGACACCGTCTGCGGGGTTGTCGTGAACAAAATTGGAACCGAACATGACAACGCACTGTTGACGTCCGAGTACACCCACTCGTTCAGCGCATCGATCTCCGCGCGGTGTAGCTCAGGATAGAGGTCCAGCGCGGCCTTGTCCGCGGGGAGTAGGTTGTTGAACGCGGTGTTGAACATGCGGATGATCTCGGATGACTCGTTGTTTACGATGGTGTTCAGTTTCTTGTCCCAAAGGACCGGAACGGTGAATCTGGAGCGTCTTACATGGGACGATTGACGGGAAATGCAATGGACGGACCGTGACGCGTATTCAGGGTCGGCACGCAGGTACAGCTCTTTGATGTAGCTGGAATGGAACAGAGGGTCAGCATCAGCACCGGGGAACTCGTCGATGTTGCCGAAGGCCCAGCCGTTGCTGCCCAAGCGGGGAGAAACGACGGTGAGAGCTAATTATATGAACAAGAATCGGGTGGCATAAGTAGACCATGCAAACGTACGAATAATCTCCTCCAATCCCTTGAGTTTTCTGACAATGACCGTCCGTGTGGCCCACGCTGAGAGAGATGAGATTCAACTTGCCCTCATGGTCAGAAAGCTGGGACCTACGGCAACCATACGAGACATATAGACGGTAACGGTCTGCATCGATGTCAAGACCGAGAGCTTGCAGAAGCATAGATGGGCACCTTTCTCTGGGGCGAACTGGCCGCCTTTCTCTATGAAGTTGCGGAAGACAGACGCAACACGCTTGAAACTCCCATCGGCACTGTGCGGTCAAACCATCATGAAATTCACGACAATTTCCTGACGAACTTCAACACACATGGTTTTGAATTTCCTAATGATTCATCAGTGGTTCCTGACGTATTGTTATGAACAGAGGTCATGAAATTCAAACAGGTTATAGGTACATTCCTGATGTTTATTTCACGATGGTTCGTCACGGTTCTCGGGACAGTTCATCGTGATTGACTGCTATAACCTCCCGGCTCACCTCGCTGCAGAGAAACCCACACAAAACATGAGGAAGTCAACGGGAAACATAGTGTATTTTTTATGTACAGTACTAGATTCAATTTTGTGCTAGCTCTAGGGATTACACCTCGCCGTCGCCGTCATCCTCGCTCTCAACACGCTGACTACACAGGGCGTAGCGCTTGGTTCCGTCCTCCGAAACGTCAGGGAGGTGTCACGAAGCGCCGCTGAGGTACTTGTACAGTGGATCAAAAACTGGAACACGCACCAAACACCTTCTCGTGCAGGTGACGAATGAAGAAAACAATGAAGAAGACAAGCTGATGGACTCACCTCGCCACCCACAGCTCAACTGCGTGGGGATTACTGATCAAGCACAGTAAGCGCGGACTGACCGGGTCGATGACTCGGGCCATGTTGAGGGACCGTAGCAGATCGGCGAAGAAAAGAATTGGATACTCACCTATGACCCATGACTCGCTCGCAGTCCTCCTTGTCCACGCAGCCCTACCACCTCGCAACCCTCCCCGGGGAGCCGTTTCGAGACGGCAACGTCACGGTGTGTAAGTCGTGAATTTGCATAGAACAGCTTGAGTTGGCAATCCAGCGCAGCAACAGCGAGGGCGGCAGTGACGGAGGCCTCGAGGTCACCACCCTCCTCAATGTCGACGAAGGCGGACGTTCCATAGCGTGGTGTATCGGAGGTGGTGGTGTGGGTGGTGGTGGTTTGAGTCTGAGACGTGGGAGTTGGACTTGTGCCCGGAGTGGAGCTGTGACATCATGGTTTAGGGCAGGCCTCGGCTATTGCTTGGAAGGATTGCGGCACAATTCATGATGTGTATTTTCACGACGGATTGTCGTGAAATCCCCAAGGGAAAAAATACCCAATTATGACGGAACAGACATCGTGAATGGAGTGTTGAAATTCAAAGGGTGTACCCTGACAAAACGTCGTGAATCTTGAAGTTCCCGACTGTTGATGCTGAAATTCACGACGAATACTTCTCACAGTGCGGCTTCGTTCTTGATCTTGGTGACGTCGCTGAGCGACGTAGTATCCCGAGTAGTAGGCATGCTTGTCCAGAGAAAGATACGGAGGTTCAACGCAGCATTTCAGGGCGATTAAATACTCTGGAGGTGAGACGGATGACTGAAGCTTTGAGGATCAGTCAGCACTTAGTCAAGGCGGTGTCCCTACGGTGTTCCGAAGATTGAAGGTGTGGGCGGAATTTGAGATGATTCTGTTTTAAAGCAGTCGGGCCGCGCTTCTGCAAATTTTGGACACACAATTCAGAACCGTGGATGTTTGCCACTGCGACTCGTTGCCAGTTGGTGCCACCCATCCATGCTCTCTCTATTTTTGGCAGTGCATCATCTTGAAAAGCGGAGAGCAAGGCCACGGCACCAGGCAGGCAGGCTTTAGACGTCTGGGATGACTTTACCAGTGGTTCTGCTCTGACTGGCGAACTTGCTGGCACTGTGGCATTGGTGCCATGGCAGACTGCCATTTCGTCTAAGTAGATCTGCGGCATCCAGTGCCAGTCAAAGGCTTTGCTAGTCTCTTCTAAACAGACGCTACAACAAATCTTTGCTCGTACCTCGCATGTTGTAGTCTGTCATTAAGGTCGATGCGGTGTTCGGTCGCGGCAGTATTAGTAATGATCGGAGTTTCAAATTGTTCCCACGCTTATTCGACGCGTCTTCTCACGTTTCCTCCGACTCTCATCGCTCTTTGAGCCTCTGCGGCGCGTCTAATGACGCGTATCACCTCCCCAGACACTGCCCTGGGAGAACGGATGAGATTTTCTTTCAAAGGGCCGAGGTGCATTTTTTTGATGGTCTACACTCTATTTCAGCCGTTCACTTTCGTTCACTTCAGACTTGGTCGGACCGTATTGTCTCATTGTACTCTGAATTATTGTGTTCCGCTGTGAATGTATGGTAGAATAACTCCATTGTATAGCCATATCGAGGACATCGAAACTAGTATCGGATAGTACACTGCGGTCCCAACTCGTTGTTTTTTGCCGGAGAGTCGGGGAGCAGGAAGGAGATGGTAGAGAAGGAGATGGAGGACTACGTACAGTATAATTCCGTGCCAACGTCCGCTCAGGATTCGGCGGTCGACGCGCGCGACAGGTTGCTGCGCCATGGCGGATGCGGATGGCGCTGCCTCACCATGCACAGGGGGAGTGGATATGCGCCTCGCTTGCGGTCCATCTGAGCAAGATCCGACGGCGCACGGGAGACGGCTCGGCGTAGTATCGAGTGCTGGCGTCTCGTGTGCGCAAAAAAAAAATGAGCCAATCATGATCGTTTCGCGTTCAGGTGGGGATCGGGCGTGTACACGTCGCTGCAGCGACGTAGGGCAGAATTGGCACGTCAGTCATGAGAGGAAAGAACGTGGGACAGCTTGCGCACCACATCGCCGTGTTTCGGATCGGGCACGGCCACGACTAGGTCTGCACGAGGCGAGACAGCGCCTGCGTGGCGGTTATAGCACGAGAAAGCGCGCGCGCGCGCGGCTGCATAAACCCAGCGCCATTTCGCCACCAGCCCCAGCTGCGTTGGGGCCGATTGTGCTACGAGAGTAGACACACTTCTGCGCCGGTACACTTGAAGGCTCACGGAGGTCAGTATGACCCTGTATTCGATAGGGATTAACGCGCGCAAGGACCAAAACTAGTGGGGGACAGACGACGTACGTAGCTGGTAACTCCCCCCTGCCTGCACCAACTTTTCTGGCCGAATCCAACGTTGTAAGAACTGTGAGCGAGGGTTAGCCATTGCAGAAAGCCAGGACGAGGCGCCTCGGCGCACCATTTCCCATGTTTGCGCGAGACATGTCGGACACGCTGACTTCGCCGCCGTCTTGTCACCTACGCGTCCAGGATTGACGCAGATGACATTCCAAGGGTCGCCTTCGGATTTCAAGTACGAGATTTCGGCCGCTAATGGAGCATAGTATCTTTGTATCGCGCAATCCGTCGTGAAGGATCAGCTTTGGGTGCGAGGAATAAGGTGGTCTTCTGGTGGCGGGATTTCTCCTGATGAGGGCCGAATTGCCCTATGGATGACTCTAGATGAGCTGGGGCGCCATCATGGCCGAAATGAAGTGAGGGGAAGGCAAGGAAAGCGGAAGAGCAATGGTGGCGTGGTGGGAAAGGCCGTGGGAACATCATTGAAACTCCGACGATTACTAATACTGCCGCCACCCTTGCACGGTGGCGCGGTTAACTACAGACTAAGGCTTTGCAAGGCTCGCCATTTCCTGTCCGCGTCGCCGAGGAAAGTCGCTCGATGTTGAGCAGATGCTTTTACTTGACGAAGGGCGAATCCCTGGGCCGTTGGTGGGCCGTGGCATGTCAGTTCGTTCCAAGCCGTTCTGACGAAGCCGCGTGAAGCCGAGATGGATGGAACAAAGCGAGACAAATACTGAACAGCTAGACCAAACACCCTTTTCTTTCTGACTCTCATGTCCATTTCCGCAATTTGCCGTTTTCATGAGCGAGTCAATGGATATCCGACATAGCAATGGGTCCGGCGAGAGCAAGGTATCCTGGAGCTTTATGCCTTCTCTTGTTCCCAACTCTGACGACAGTAGTGGAGTCTGCCAGTGACCACGTATCTTGTCTGAGCCAGTTCATACATTTGACACCGCGGGGAGGCCGAATGTATAGCATTCGCTTGAACGGGATTTGCTGGACGTGCTGTCGCCATTCTTCCGAAGACCCGGGGGCCCTCCACTGTAATTCTACAGTTGGTGACGCCATGGATCGCCGCCACACTCAAACGAGACGAAATGTTGTTGTTAATCTTGCCCTGCGATTTTTGAAACAGCTCTATATTCGCATCACTGGTACCTCGACCGTCCTCCTTGAAAGGGGATAGCAACAGCAATCGCACCAACGACGCTCCATTGGCCTCAGTACGTGTATATTTTCGCAATCTCGAATCGCCCGGTGCTCAATCAATTTATAAGGTAGAACTTGGTGCCGAAGCTCGAAATCCTCCGATGTTTTGGGTGAGAGTCGGTGACACTTTCAGGACTTATACTGACGATTTCGCCAACTAGAATAGTCAGCGGAGCTTGAGAACGACATCTTGGTCCGCACAGCGCCACTATGTCCGTTCCTCCGTGGGCGCCAGTTCTTTTAAAAAGTCCTTCAAGCGCCCCATTGTCAGGCACTTCCCCGCGAGGCGATGCTCCCCAAACATGCGCAAGTTCGCTGTCAGGCTGAACCTTAAACGCTCAGCTCCGCGATGAAAGGATTTCGCGTTTCACTGGTCTCGACAGCCCTTCCGCATTTCGTCATTCCACTTGTGTCGCTTTGCCTATCGATCTGCTGTACTTTCTCCGAGTTTCTCATGTCCAAGTGGGGCCTTTGCATTCAAGTGCAGCAGTTACTGGGCGCTTCGGGCAGTTCCGGACCCGGTTCGCTCACCTCGGGCCCTTTGTCAAGGCTGCCGCGATTTCGCCACTGTCATGAATTGAATCAGGTGTATTCTGGAAGCTGACGCTCGTTTTTGAAGGGGAAGCCGAACACTGACCGACGTCGGATTGTCGATTGTGCAGCGCGCTTTGACAGCGCGAGCACAGCGGCCAAATAATTCTGCATAATTTTTCGTAACTCGTGGCGTTCCGTGCCACCACTCGATGACCGCCATGACACGTTTCTCTGTAAGATTGTGCATCCACTATAGGAATGCTAACCAATCATGCACGTTTCATACAGCTTAGTGGTCCAGCCCGGTCCATAGGCATCATATCCGTCAGCCGACATTAGCTGAAGTGGCTATCAGTTTCGTATACTTCTCAATAGAGGGGAGTGCTGTTGTTTAACGTTTAACCAAGTTTTACGAGACTCCTCCATTATGGATTTCCTGTCCAAGTCGGACTTGTGTTCCGGAGAAGCGTCGTTCCGTTGTTTCAAAGTGGCACCTGAAGATGCGTCAAAGAGCTTCCGACATCTTTCGACGCGCCGGGCTTCCTCTTCGAGCCAAACTTTTTTTGCGAATCGAATCGAAGTACGTTTTCGACAGCCATTGTCGGGCCAACATTCACTGTTTCACATTTCAGGCTCGAGCTGCGGCCTGTTCAAGGATGGGCGTTTGCGTTATCCCCCCCTTTCTGTGGACAGCCGGCGGGATGACCCGCTTTCGACCCCAAAAAATACGAGCCAATGATCTCCTGCCGCCCCCCCAGAAAATAATACCCGTTCGTCATCTCCGCTATGCACTAAGCGACATCCCCTCATCATGTCCCCCGCTTTTCCGATACAACACCCCTCCTTGCACCATGTCATTCAACGGCTCAAGTGCTAAGACCTATCATTAGCCGTCTTCGGCTTGCGCGATCCCCGCAGCCGAGCACCCTGTTGCTGTACATCTGCTGCGCACTCGCACTCGAAGCCCACTTCTTGTCTTGGCGGTCTGCAATTATTTGCACGGATGCTTTCGCGCTAAACAGCTGTGCGATCCACCCAGTGGCGAACGGATGCTGCGGGGTGCCTCATTGCGTCTGTACTGACACCCGAAACCTGGGAACGACGCGGATGAGAGTCCGCAGCGTATGGAAGCTGCGGACTGGAAGCTGCTGCTGTCTGCGTCTTCTTGGGCGCCCCGTATTCCGGGCGTCGGTTTGATGCCCGAGCCTCCGCCGCGGCGGTCCTCCTGGCCCCGACGAGCTCGGGTCCTTCTCAATCGATAGAATTCTTTGGGCGTTGGGTCTCAGACTTTGGGCACCTTGTGCCGGAAGGGGATACCAAATCGCGGCGATTCACACACCCTTACTTCCTGCCCTCCCGCGTCGTCTTTGTTTCTGACGTCTAATCCCCCCTCAAACTCTCGCCCATCCCGCGCCGTCCCTGACGACCCACAGCACGGTCAAGGCGGCCAACAGCGCGCCCCGTAATCGCCGCCAGGTTCACGTGTCGTGTTTCGCACAATCCTCCCTCCCACGCACACCTCTGCATTCGAAATTCGAATTCAGCCACCGGCCCACCACTTCCAAGCCACTTCCCTCCTTTTGTCTGGGATGCGCCCCGAGCCCTGAACCCTTGCGATTCTCCACTCCCGCTTCCTTGATGCCCGCATGGCCATCCACGTCTCCCTGGTCCCATTAGGATTAGACTCAGGCATCTCAAACTGGCAAATGTTTTCCCTGTTAGGGTAAGCGCGCTTCCTCTCTAGAGATTCCGCTGATGAACGTCTCTCCCTCCTCCAGCTACAGACCTCGCAGGAACGGCGAACGGGATGGGCTGCTCCTTCGTTTCGTCTTTCCTTGGCGCATCTCCCATTCGTGGTCCAAGCGAGGGCTGATAGACGCCCTCCACAGCCCTCAAGCGCCAGCCCTTTTCTCCTTTGATTTGCTGTGCCGGTCCCAGATGCATATATAAGCACCAATTCTCCAGATTGCTTGGCTTCGTCCACTACGACACCAGCTCTGCGCCACCTATTCCTCCCGCATCACCCAGCTCCCTTTCTCCCTGCCCATCGCCAGCGTAGCGCGCGCGCGCTGCCTGAAGTTGTCCACCACCGACCATGCGTTTCCTCAGCCTCATCGTCGTCGCCCTCCCCGCCTCCGTCCTAGCCGCCCCTTTTGAGAAATCCCTTCAGCCTGTCGACGTCCAATCTCTCGAGACCCAATCCATCGACATCAAGGCCACCCGCACAGCCGGCACTCGCGTCGTGCTGCAGGATTCAGGCGTCGCCTTGTACGTTGCTTCACCTTCCTTTGTCACCATCGCCGACGACCTTTACAGAACGCTCCTCGAAGACGACGACACGAAGGGCAACGGCGCGCTTGGCACTTCCGTCATACAACAGCTTTCTGTGGTCGCCCCCCATTCGAACACACCCACGATCTCGGTCACTGCCTCCCCTTCCAGAAGGCGCGCGGACGCCCGCACGCCCACTGTCCTGGGTGCGACTCCCCTTGCTAGAGCGCTACCGGTAGAGACCACCGTCACCGTTGCTTTGCACCCTCCTCCCCTCCTCCCCGTCCTGGTCCCTGCCACCACGGTGGAGCCCGTCGACGCGAACAGCACGTCGACCAGTGCCACGGACAATACCTCTCGGGCCCAACAACTTTCGGGAGTCGCTGCTCGCGCGACTTCTGTCCCCGTCGTGCCCGCCCTTATGGAGCCCATCGACGTGAATGGCACGGACAGCACCACCATGGCGCAACAGCTCTCCAGATTCGCTGCATACACGACTTCGACTTCCTTCGCACCCGCCCAGGCGGACCCTGTCGACGCGAACAACACGACGGGCAACGCCACCGACGGCACCACCCTGTCCGACGTTCTCCACCACGCCACTCAGCCCTCTGCTCCCGCCCCCGTCGACACACCTACCCGGACCACGCCATCCATCGGCGCCCCGTCGCACGTCTTCGTCACCCTGCTACACACCTCTCCTGTGCCGCCGCTCAACACCACGACCTCGTCTGCGACCACCCCCACCGCTGGCTTCCTCTTCGTGGACACTGGGGACGCACTCTCCCAGAGAGACATCGTCGCTATGGCCGTCGCCTTTGGTGTGTGCTGTACTCTCATCTTTCCCTCCAGCCGCATTTGACCCATGCCCCGCTCAGCCCTTTTCGTGGCCTGTTACACGGCCTTCTGCTGCTTCGGATGCGCGTGCTTGAAGTGCTTCCCGCGCGCGCGTCCCGCAAGGACTCCGTCTCGCAGCGAGATGCCCCCGAGGGTCGACGTTTACCTGGCGCGCACACCCTCGAAGATATCGTACTCATCCTCTGCCACGATGACCTCGGGGACCCGCAGCGCGGCGATGGACGGGGGTCCGTCCCCCCATCATGTGTCCTCGCATGCAGGCGCGCCGTCGTCGGGAAGCGACGGTAGTGCCGGCGATCGGAGCTCACGTCTGTCCTTGCATACGGTCTCCACCCTGGCGGGAAGCGACGACCTCCCCGACAAAGAGTCGGTCGCGAATGGCATGGAGCTGGCGGTGCCCACGCTGACACGACCGCCGACTGTGCGGCGCACGCACTCGCGACCGCGGGCGCCGCTTGTGGAGAGGGGTATGTGAGCCTATGGTCTCACGACTTCCTTCTACGATGGCACACGATTCCCCGTGTACCAATCCTCCCCAAGTGGATCTCTAATCCTCCCCCCCCTCCCCCACTCCGCTGCGACTCTGGAGCCCCTTTCCTGTTCTACCCTTCACGACTCATCCGCGCCCGTCACGTCTGCGCGTTAGCATCTGACCTGGACACCGCCGACAATGATTCTCTAAGCACTTCCCCTCCTCTCCCCCGGTCCGCTGCGATTCTTGGCCACCCTTCTTGTTCTGCCCTCCACGACCCATTACGCCCGCCACGTCTGCACGTTCGCATCTGACTTGGACACAATGACGACTCTGTTCCTTACATTTGCTACTCATCCCTTTGTTATTGCTTTTTTTAATCGGTCTTCTTCCTCGTTTTCTTCTTCCACATCCTCCATCCACTGCACCTGCATATGTACAACACAACACTGCACGCCCATATCGCCCATACTTCCTCGCATTCCCGTCGCATTGCTCTGCCCCTTGCTTTTTTAATTTCGATTCGAATAATTTAGCATTTCGCATACCTACTCTTATACTGTATCGCTATGGCTCCCGGTATGAATAGTGTATGCCTCGCCTCGTGTATCCGTTCCCCTGGATAAATATATGAACTTTATCCAAAATTATTTCGTCGTCGGCTTGTGACATGTGTGACATCTGTCCTTCGCTCCTCCATCGTCCGCCCATAATAATCCGAGATTCCCTTCCTTTGAAGCGCCAGGATTGCTGCTGGTCTCCCCGGGCGAACAGCAAATGTCATCTAATATCAAGCGCATCGCACTAGAGGGTCAGAATATTCGCAAATGAGACGGCTTTACTCGGGACTCAAATTTTCTGCGCAGTTGCTCTTTTCCTTGCGGGTCAAGTACGTCTTACTGTTTCTACGGTCTATTCCGTCCCGTTGAGCTCATTTCGTGCAAGGCAGCCTTGTTCTACACCGTAAAGGTATGCGAGAATCATGCTCTTGTGAATTCAAGGACTGACGGTATCCCTCTGGCAGTGGGCTCTCGATGAATTCCTTCCGGAGAAGAAGAAGGAAGTAAAGGCGAAGCAGCTGGAGGCTCTGAAACGGCTAGGGCACGGCGAACTTGAGCTCGACGAGTACGAGCGTATGTCTCCGATTTCACCCGCTGTCGGTGGTGCTGACCTTGCCAACGCAGGTACCGTCGCGAATGAGGTGATACATCCGGACGACATAACCGTCAAATTTACCGGTGTGTTAGCTTCTCTTCAGGGTGTTTTCACCACTGACTGTCTCAGACATTGGCGGTCTCGACGCGATCGTATCCTCATTGCGGGAATCCATCATCTACCCGCTCGTGTACCCTAACCTCTTCAGCTCCTCCTCCCTCCTCGGCTCGCCCAAAGGCGTCTTACTGTACGGGCCGCCGGGATGCGGGAAGACGATGCTCGCAAAGGCGTTGGCGAAGGAGAGCGGTGCGACCTTCATCAACATTGCCGCCAGCGTCCTCACGAACAAGTGGTTCGGCGAGTCCAACAAGCTCGTCGCGGCGCTGTTCAAGCTTGCGCGCAAGACGCAGCCGAGCATCATCTTCATCGACGAGATCGACTCGTTCCTGCGGGAGCGCAGCAGCGGTGACCACGAGGTGACGGGTATGATGAAGGCCGAGTTCATGACGTGCGTCTTCTCCTGCCCTTGAGATCCCCCGCACCCGACTGACTATCACCCAGGCATTGGGACGGCCTGCTGTCGAGTACAGACCGCATCCTTGTCCTCGGCGCGACAAATCGACCGAATGACATTGACTCGGCGATCCTGCGGCGGATGCCCAAGCGCTACGCCGTCTCGCTGCCTAACCTCGAGCAACGGCTGAATATCCTCTCGTTGGTGCGCTCCCACCTTTCCTGGGCAAGCCCCCACTGACGATGCCCCTTAGATCCTGCAAGACACGCCCCTGGCTCCCGACTTCTCCATGAACGCCCTTGCGGACTACGCGTCGGGCCAATCGGGCTCGGACCTCCGCGAGATGTGTCGCAACGCGGCGATGGTGCCCGTCCGAGAGTTCGTGCGCAAGACGAAGGGCGATAAGCAGCTCCTGGACCTTGGAGAGCTTGAGGTACCCTTCCTCTCCCTTATGCTCTCGTCACCCACTTACGCGTCCTTGCAGGGCTTCCACCTCCGACCGCTGACGCTGGATGACTTCTTTGGCGACGCCCCTCCGCTGCGTGTCTCCATCCCCGCTGAGCCGCTGCTACCCGCCGACACGGACGACCGGTCACGGCTGGACGAGGAGGAGTAGAGCTCAGACGGACTTGCCTCACTATTTGTTAGATGATTTACAGTGCCCCGCCCTCAGCGCCGCGCTGTCTGTCACGGTATTTAGATCTGTACTACTTTCGCCTACATACAGGGATGTAGCCCCCACCCACTCAATAATAATATACGAATTTTGTACCGCAATACTTACATAATTATGTAGCGGTAGCGCATCCCGATTAGGCAAGCCTAGGTAAGTCTTTTCTTCTGATACTTCCTCGTCCTGAAGATGCTGAGATACCCCAGTTAATCGCATTGACGCCTCTTACGTGAATGCGTTGCCGTGGACTCCAACTCTGACTTACTGGCAGGTTCCTGAATCCTTGCAAGTTCCTTGTCCAATAATATGGGTTGTGCCGCGTTTGAATTTTCGGTGATGCTCAGGGCCAGGCCTGAAGGTGGCGGCCTGGGCCTGGATACACTGGGCAGACCAGTCACCTCCAGTGGCCACTAGGAAAAAAATCGCAGCTACAAGCAGATATATCGCCGGCCCTAGGAGGACCCTAACTGCTACAGAGATGGTAAGTAGCGCGTTTCTGAGTGCCGGGCCCAGTGAACTTCAGGATCGAATCTTCGAGAGCAAAAAAACCCTCTTCCAGATCCAGAAGTGCCGATATTTCCAAACTTGTGCCTGTCATTTTCGGCAACGCTGTCAAGTACAAAGTTGCCTGTGTTTTGGAGGCGAAAATAGGTGAACAGCAATACATTCCTCCCTAGCCTACATACTAAGCCTTAGGCCCACTCAGACACAGCGTCTGGCCTCGCTCAAGCCCGGGCTCTGAACACTAGGTCACTCACATCGTTTGAGATAAATACACGACTGACTGCTGTGTATTGACCACACGACTTTCAGGATCCCCCGCCTGCATGGGTGCAGTTACCATTTTGGCCTGGATTTCATCCCTATGGTACATCTGGATTTGTTGGGAGGTCTGTTTTCTTCAGCAGGCTACCACAAAGTCAAATTACTATGGGAATGTAATTCAGGCCAAATCAAGCTAGTTCACCGTCGGGAACGGGTCCCGCTAGTCGGGAAGCTCTACGCCGCATCGAACGCGGAAGTCCTTCATCGCAATCACGGGAATGGATTTCTGCACTGCGCTTCTCCACGGCGAAGGTCTACCATCCTCCAATTTTCCGGGCTGCTCCGCGGTCGCCGTTTGAATGCATGTTGACATGAGGCCGATTTCTTCGTCTACAACGCGTCGCATCTTCCGGCAAGCCAGCGGGACAGCCGTAGAATCAGGCTAGTACGATCCCTCCCCGTCATTCCGCCAACATAACTTGACATCCAGACAGCTCGGCGGTCGCTCATTTGCAAACTACGAATATGACTCCAAAGTTTGGCGCTGGCTGAGGTTATATCCCTCTCTATCAATTTCCCTGGTATGCATGATGAGCGCACAATACTTGAATAATCCATTACAGGAAACCTTCGATCGCGCATTCCACGCAAACACCGCGATATCTTGCAGGTTCTAGACGATGGAGCTGTGATGGTTGGACACTAGATTCACGACTATTGTTCGTCCGTTATGAAAAGTTTCTGCTGATGACAATTTCTTAGGATTGTTTACGGGGGGGACCTTAATCTATCGTTATACTTTGCTTCGGAATGAAGTTCAAACACGCGTCTCCTGCGGCAACACAACGCGTTTGGTTGCTGAGACCTGATCAAACGACTTCCACGCTTCTTCCAACACGTTAATGTCCAATCCACCCTTGACGACTTCAATCTTCATCGGCTACAGGCTCCAGCGTCAGTATATCATGTGCGACGCATACACAACGACGTACCTTGATTGTACCGTCAGCCAAAAATCCTTCCAGTTGCGAGTACAACTCCCGAGATAGCGCGTTGTTTTGCGGCCATGCAGACGACGCCCAACCCATGTGCACGTCAATGCCTTCGCTCACGGCTTCGGGCATCGGGGTGGGGATGATCTGCAAGAGGGTCTTTTTACCCTGGCTGTATCTCTTGGATTCTCTGAGGATCGCGAGGCCCAGCGCGAGCGTTTCCTGGGTAGAGATGGTGTCGAAGACGACGAACAACGTAGGAGCCAGCGCGGCGGTGGCTTTAACCACTTCGGCGTCTGGGAGGGAGCGATCTATGACGTGGGTAGCGCCGAGGGATTTGAGGTAGCTCTCATTCTTAAGAGAAGCGGTGGTGATGATGGGGAAGAAAGCGGAGAGCCTGGCGAGCTGGAGAGCTGAAAGCAATATTCAGGCTCCTTTATGGTTGCAAAGAAAAATATGCACACCATAGTGTCCGGTCGCACCCGCACCACCCAAGATAACAATCGGTTGACAAGCGTACTTGCCACCTCCTCCGGGGGACGCGGGGGAAACAAGCCCGGCCCCAGTGGGTGGTTCGGAACACATTGCATGCAAGCTTGTGAACAGTCCCACAGGAATGGATGCGCCTTCTTCCAGGGAAATATTTGGAGGCAACTACGCGAAATGAAAGACGTCATGGATCACCCGCACTCAGAGTCTCACCTTTGTGACGATCGCCGAGTGTGCAAGACTGTACTGTTGATACGACGAGATATCTTCTTTCTGACCGGCGGTTCCAAAGGCGCTGTAGAACAACAACTGTTGAATGCAGAGTTTTCGGGTACAATGAAGGAGACGAGACGTACACTCTGTCCCCGATTTTGAATGTCTTGACGTCGTTTCCGATGGCCTCGACGATACCAGCAGCTTCCGCACCGGGAACAGTGGGGAGATCAGCCCACATTGGAATGTACAGTCGCCCGATGCGTGGATCTACGGGATTCAGTCCTGCAGCTTCCACGCGGACAAGGATCTCTTCTGGGCCTGGAGTGGGTACGCCTCTATCCTCGAGAGTGCGAGACAGGGGATTGGGGGAGACGATGACAGCAAGATTGGTTTGAGGAGACATGATTCCAGATTTGTTTGAGATGGGCTACATGAAATTTCTTCTGGCGCTTTTATACTAGATGAGCTTGCTGGCGTCATTGGACAATTATCTTCCCGGCCTCGGCGTCGACAAAGCATGCCCGAGCGAACCCCTAGAACTCATCTCGGGCTTCATCATCCCCGTTGTCGCCCGCTGAGCCTCTCCCCGTTCATCCTTAATAATGAACAGAGCTTTGTCAAGGGCACCGGGGAGGGGAGGCTCGGAGGGAAAATTACGTTGAACTTGAACTTGAACTTGGATGCCATGTTAAAACTCCGATCCGGTCATTTCAGACCGCCACAGGGACTTTCTTTGCCATTGACTAAATTTCCGACTTCTATCCGGTACGCACGGGATTAATTTGACGAAGGCATTTAACGGCAGATCGAAGGCAAAGGATCTACATGATAACACAACATCTGCTGTTTGACTATTGCCGAGAGTTAGAATGAGAACGATGGCGAATAAAACTCACCCCGTGGGCCGACTTGTAAAACATCTTGCTCTGCGCGGACAAGTTATCCGAGCGCTCGACTAGCGTGTCGAGCTTCTCGCCCCGCTGGAGTACAGATGCGATCGTTTTGTGCTAACCACGCGGGCAATGTATCGGCACCGCATTGCGCAGTCTATGTGATTTCTACTCACCAGAATGACCTTTGTCTCATCCAGCTCCGCCTGGACTCGCATAATTGTGTCTGCTTGTCGCGGGTCCTGATACTTGGAGACAAATGTTGCGAGTTCGGGGAACGATATTGTTGCGGGGTTGTTCCACGAGCCCTGGGGCACCTTCACTGTGAAGTCCTCCAACACCTTGGCCAGCAAGGAGAATACGGGTCGAACGGGATATTCTTGGTCCGTGATGATCACCGCTGACGGGGTAGGTGAGTCTCGTTGATGAGAGCAAGATGAGACAAGACGACACCGACTCGCCTGCCAGCTGCTCAGGCCCGCCACGATTGTACACGTGTGCGGTGTAGTTGTTCTCCTGGATACTTTGGCGCAGCCCCTGGGGTGTCCGCTCCGCAACGGTCTTGGATAAAAAGGTCATGAACTCCCCAACGGAGGTCTTCTGGTAAAAGGAGAACGAGGAGAGATCATTAGCTGTAGACAAGACGGTACAGGGGGCCGTGGGCGGCGCCTGCAGCACAGAAATCGAAAAGATTTTGACCATTGTCGGTGGATAAGGATAATGGTCGTGCGATGACTGCGGAGGTAACACGTGGACGCTGTGAGCGCATCACTGATATGAGTCTCCAGAGCAACTCCAGAGACCGGACGCCGAGGGTTGGTCTCTCCCACCAATCTTCCACATCCAGTCTCCTACCCAACCTCACTTGCGGGGTTGGGGAATCCTAGTAGCGGTACAACAGGCTGAATCCTAATAGTCATACCAAAAGACAAATCATGATAGCCCATCAATCAAACCGTTCTAGCCCCACGATAGCTTCCGAACTTCAATGCAACACTTTTGACTTTCCGCCTCAAACGTAAGCACCCAATATGGGTTTTTGATCGCGGCACTTTCAGCGGTTTGGCACGCCCATCGATAGCGAAGCCAAACAGCGTGACTCTTCACTTCTCTCTTCCCTCCCACCACCACACGCGCATATCATCCGCCCGCCATGCACATCGACGACAAGAACTTCACATGTCCCCACGCGGCGTGTAGGCGCGTCCTCAAGTTGCAATTCGGTGCCAAGGGTTCCCTGAAAAATCGCTATTATGTTGCCGTGCGTAGTCATCGTCTTTCTATCGACCCGCCGTTGACCCGCCATGGACCATTTACTTGTTTAGTGCTTTGCAGTTGACCATTATCCCCGCGGGATCAACTTCTGGCACTTATTCAAGCATGGCGAGATCCCCCAACGCAAACAAGTCCCTCCCGCTGCACGCCCTTCCTCTGTCCTGTCCGTCTCGTCCAGCGCGTCCTCTCTAGCATCTTCATCTTCTTCTGCTCCCTCCTCCGACCCTTCACGTTCTGCCTCGACGTCATCGTGCTCAGAGAAAGGTTGTGGTCGCCAGCGCATCCACCAACATTGCGCTCGCCAGATGTGTAAGCCACACTGCGAGGAGAATGGAGGGTGCCGATGCCATCCCCCGAAGCCCACCGCAACTGCCTCCCTCCCACCTTGCTCCCACCCCTCAACCGTGCCACTGTCGACATTCTTGCCTCTATAGCGACCCTTCCGCATGCACATTTGCAAACTATTATTTCTGCTGCACAAGACAAAGCGCACGCTCTTGCGCTGCGTACCCCACTGCCCCCATCTCCGACCTTGTCTGAAGAACAAGAATACTGTGCTCTGCGTGTGCATTCGTGCGTCGTCTTGTCTAATCTTGTCTGACTCGTTTGTATGAAGAAAGGCCGCTGCTGCGCCTCAAGAGCCACCTCATCACGCGAATCCGGCGACGCACCCCTACTACCCATATTTTCCGGTACCCTATACTACTACACCCCCACATCCCACGCCGCCGTCGACGTCAATGTCCGCGCAACCACAACAATCTCATGCAGCTGTGTATAGCTACCCACATTACCCTCAGTCGACACCCCAGGTATACTACTGGCCACCGCGCTCTTATCTAGCTTATCTCCCTGGACTTTAGCACTTCTTCCCGGCTTTGTCGCATTATTTTCTGTGTGATACTTACATATCATGGCAAACATGACCCCCCATGAATATATTTGGTGTTTGTACAACTAAAGTCTATCTTTTTTGCTTGAGTTCCTCCAGCGGCGTCACGAAACGGAGGTGAGTTTTGGACTTGATAGAAAAAAAATGTGCGAGCCACATATGTAACTTACCGGCAGCATCGGCATTTCCCCTGAACCGCCGAATGTGCCGCGATCAATCTCCTTTTTCGGTGCTTACGTTTGAGGCGGAATGTAACCAACTCCTCCAGAGAGGCTGGCCTTTAACAAACGTCAACAACATAGCCACCCGGTTCCGCCGCCGCCATCAATTCCCGCTTTCGTCACAACAAACTTCGACGCGTCGTTTCTGCCTGCCCCAACGCGTGCCTGCCCCCAGTTTCTCCCCATGGCCTCTTGGAACTTCGATATCATCCTCCTCAGCAAAATCCGGGTCAAAGTCGAAACTGTAAGTATTCGGACATCAACCTTGTCTTTGGTAGCTCAAAGTTGTGTGCACCATCCTCAAACGGGACAAGGATGGGGCTTCAATCGCTGCAACCGGCTCGGGGAAGTCATTTCAAAGACCGCTTTCTCATTCCCAAGGACTGGGATGGTACAACTCCCCTTCCTTATAAATTTGTGATTTTCTTCGACAATATCAGGGAATCCATTGCGGCGGGTTGATATCTTCGTGGACTGGTACCTGGGAGTGTGATAATGGAGCTAGAGGCTGTAACAGCCTCCTGGCCAAGCAGAGTGGCCACACGGTCTATACTGCAGCGGGGAGTGAATGTCGACATATTGGGCCGCCGAAAGCGGGAATTGATGGCGGCGGCGGAACCGGGTGGCTATGTTGTTGACGTTTGTTAAAGGCCAGCCTCTCTAGAGGGGTTGGGCCTTGAACTTCGGATGTTTTAGTTGCGGCAATCAAAAATCTTTGTCTTAGTGTATTACGCTATTGAGAATCCACCAAGGGGCTACCGATCGTAGAATTTTTTGAATGTCCTCTCCTTCTTACTCAGTTTTCGATTCTGAGTCTGATCTCTCGATACACGAAGGCAAACGGACAAACGGTCGTTGAGTTAGAGGGACATACATTATTACCGTGTTTGGTCGATCAGCGGAGCACAGCCCCTCCCGATACAGTAGCCGATCGCATGTCCTCGCAACGGCCAAAAATTATGTCCCACAGTATTAATCTTATCCACCTCCAAGGGACTCCTCAAGGCCCAGGAAGAGGCTTGGAGGCCCAAATGCATACCTCCATGGTATTTTGAGCGGGATTTAGTCTTGCCGAGAGCGCGTGAGAATTTGATGGCATCCTAAAAAGGAGATTTACGGTATACCCCCGGGGGGTCGCCCAAACCTCTGAAAATAAAGTTTCGAGGTATGGTGCGGATTTCGCGAATCGGTAGCCCCTTGGAATCCACCGCTAATACCGCTACTAGGATTCCCAACCACTAGGATTCCCAACCCCGCAAGTGAGGTTGGGTAGGAGACTGTTCCACATCCAGCTCTGGCCGCTGTCGCCACACTCGGGAATATACTATCCGAAATGCAGATTCGGAGGGCAGACCAGATCTTACTCAGTTGACTGTTCCTTCGCGGTATACTGGAAACAGAGAAATACATGTATTCAGCTCAGCCCAAGTCAATTCCTTCGAACTCATCCACGATGCTGAGTTGAATCCATTCAAGTTTACCGTGTTCGATACATGCCTCCTAGTCTCAACCCATATATCAGGTTATTTTTTCACTTTTCATTTTCTCAAAAAAAAAATAATCTTGATATATGGTCTGACTAGGGAGACTACATGCCTCCAGGCTCTAAGTCAAACTTTACTGAGTGTGCGACTCGGACCGTCAGCCTGCCGCGGAAACAATTCAGCTCGGGCAAAGCGTGCCGCTCGGAGTTAAGCGAATTGCCGAACGGTGCCGAACTCAACCATCAGTTGAATGAGGAAATGCGTGGTCAGCACATCACATCTTTCTTTTTGACTTCCACGACGAGAAACTTGAGAGAAACCAAAATGCGCGCAATCCGCTAATAGGGTGGTTGGATAGGTTTCTTGTCTGGCCAGTGGTTCTTGACCGCAGAAATGGAACGTGAATGTTGTCTTGCAAGACACTGGGGTCGATAAATCTTACCGTAATCCTTTGGGATTTTCTCGTGAGTGCTGTGCATAAATCATTGTTTAGCTACTCAGGCATAAGGCATGCATGTTTTACGAGACCGCTCACAAAGTCGAATACTTACAAACTTTCCTTCAGGGCCTCGAGCTTATCGCTGCAAAATCGCCTATAGCCAGTTCTCGAACGTAATACGACTCCCTTATTGAGCCTAGCTACGTGGCTGTCGCAAGAAGCCTTCCTCTTCCTGCCAGCTATCTCCACAGGACGATGGCCACTCATGCACTGCTCACCGCATTCCGAGCAAACAAACCCGCATTCGGGGTATGGCTGACCAGCCAAGGCTTCTTCCACGCCCGCACAGTCGCCCAGGCGAGCAGGAGAACCGCTTGGATCGTCCTCGACTGCGAGCACGGCCTTATCCCCCTCCACCCGGGGCTCTCGGACAGCATAGCGGCGATTCATGGGGCGCGATCTGTCGACGCGCCGAGTGCGCTCGTGCGTATCCCCGCAACGGGTGTCAGCGCCAGCACCAGCTGGCAGATCAAGCAGGCACTGGACGCGGGTGCGCGCGGGGTCCTCGTTCCAATGGTAGACGTCAAAATGTGGCACATCAACTATACATTGTCTGACCTTCTGCAGGTCTCCACCGCGCAAAAAGCGGAGGACGTCGCTGCCGATAGCCGCTTCCCGCCGCGTGGCCGCCGCGGGTTCGGAAGCGCCTTCACGCACACGAACTGGGGCATGTCCATGCCAGAGTATCTCGAGCACGCAAATGACGCCGTCATCGCGATGGTCCAGATCGAAACCCAGGAGGGTTTCGCGAACGTCAAAGACATCGCCAGGGTCGATGGCATCGGTATGCCCTCGTTATATCTGGTTGCGAAGATTGTGCTGATTCACAGCAGACCTGCTGTTCATCGGGCCTTTAGATCTCTCACTCGCGCTCGGTTACCCGGCGCCGAATCCAAATCCTCACCCTGAGGTTGAGAAAGTCATCCAGCATATCCGAGAGGTTACGCAGAAAGCTGGCAAGAAATGGTACCTTCTACACTCGTCCCCGCTGCGGTGCAACCAAGCTAATCATTTTGTGGAGCGGTATCGTTTGTTCGACAGGTGCTCAGGCTGCGAAGCGTGCTGCGGAAGGGTTCGACATGGTCAGTTTCTTAATCTCTTCGGCTTTGATTTCAGTCCTTATGAGCTGGAGAGCAGATTAGGGCAACAACCGACGTTGGGGCCATGTCTTCCGCAATTTTCAAACATCTGGAAGCTGCGACGCAAGTCGTGAAGCCGGGGCTTTGACCGGTTCTCGTATATCCATCCTCCTTACAACCATTTTTAGTGCAGTTCGACCGTCCCTGCATCAATACATAAAAAGTAATGCCCGAGTCCAGCGTCACGTCAATGGGTTTCAATTGCATTGGTACCCGTACAGCAAGTACATACCAAGAGTTGGAGGTGAGAGAAGCCACGATGGTAGGGCCGAATGCTTTGAATTCACCTTTCCCTGGTCCGTTTGGTCCGAGCTTTTTTAAACCAAATGAGAAATTAATTTCCGGTGTGCGCCGACGAGCATGACAAGTAGGAGATCACGCGAGAACCTTGCTCCAATCCGCGCCCTTTACAAACTGGGCCCAAGTGCGCGTCGGTTTCGCCAGGCTGTTCTCCATAATCTGGCAGCCGACCGCGGTCAGTATTTGTCGGCACGTTGTTCAATGTTCTCCGCACCAAAATTTGAGTGAGGTGAGTTTTTTTATTGAAATTGGGGAGATTGACTATAGCTAAGGCTGCGTTGCACTGCCCCGTCACCTTTCCTTTGTGGATAATTTCTTCAAGTGAAATATATCGGATGCTGGTTGGTAGCAATTGGTAGGCAACTGCAACAAAACTGCAAGGCAACTTCAAGTTGTATAGGTTCTCGGCAGAAGTTCGGACGTTTAAAAGTTTTGCAGTACGAGGCCGGGATTCTCCGCAGTTTCCTGGATGTGTAAGCTGGAATTGTTCCTGCATGTTTAAGCCAGAATTCAACTTCTCTGGCCCACCGTGGGAACCCTGAGCCAGAAAACACCAATTCCCATTTTTCTCCTACGACGACGCAGCGACAACTTAAGGTGAAAAACAAACGAAAAAAATCCACGGAAAATCATGCAAAGACGCTGCTTGTTCGGGTGGGCATAGATCTCGAGTTGGACCAGCAATCAGGGGTTGTTGTTTTTTCCTTTGGGGGGGAGGGGAGGGTTTCTCCTTCGAATGTGGTTCGTGCTCTGCGTCGCCCTGCGTGGAATTCAACCGCGATCAAAGAACCTGTTTTCCAACGTACCGCACAACATCATCACGCCGTCATTTGCTCAATGCGGAGCATCCTGTAAGATTTGAATCAAAGGCTTGGACGCGACGGGGTACCATACCTCCGGCGGCGCACGGCTCGGGACAGCTCGTCGACAAAACGGACCTTCGTTATCCCATGCAATGTTAGCCGGCATCGATGCGGTGTCCGAGAGCACCGGTGCGCCAAGCGATGCGGGCATAAATTCAATTTTGAATGACGGGCTGGGCTTAGTTGGGGCCTTACCCAACCTCGGGGCATCATGCACGGCATATCGGTGTCGCTGCAGATTGGATTGCACGCCTGATGGGAGCATTAGATGGCCTGAGATTATCGATAAAATCGAACCGTATTTCTTGGAACACAGGGGGGAGTCGCAGGCGAAGGCTGTGGGCGAGGAGATTAAATACTGGGCCCAATTTGATTGTCCACACGCACGCTGGTCGCCTGTGTGCGTATTGCTGTGTATTTTAAGCTCGCAAAGCCTGAGGAAAAGTGAGCGCGCTTTGGGCTGAGCCATGAACACGCTCACCGTACAAACATTTGACCACATATCTGGCACTTGCGTGTCTTCTGCCTGCAGTGTTTCTTTGAGCGAATTCCTTCGCGGTCACACGTTTGGTCAGTTGAAGACCCGCGCGGGGAAAGGCTGGGAGATCCGACTGAACCCGAGGACGACCCCAGATCCGGGTCGTCGCTGGTGTCGAGTACACTGCTAGTCGGACTATTACGTCTGTATCGGAGATGAGGAGGAATTGACTAGGAGAGAATGATAGGCTCACATGGGAATGAGATTATTGGAGATGGACGAGGTCATAGCCTCCGACACCGCGTGAGGGGGCGCACGAGGCTGCGAGTTCCATCTGGAAGATTTGAACAGATAGCGGGGTCCAACGGTCACGAACTCACCCGGATAGAGAATTGTTGCTCCAGATGGAATTTTTGAACGAGGCTTCGCTTGTTCTGCCTGACAGAGTCTGGTACGCAGCAGGAATGCACGGAGGCAAGGGTGCGGGCAGGCGGGGGTCTGGCACGGCCCGGGGCTCGGACGGCGAGCTAAATGGAAGTCTGTGGACGAAGAAATGACATTCAAGGAACGCCCGATATGATGCGGGCGAGTTTGACATACTGGCCACCGTCCTCCGATGTCGCACTCCGTAATCCAGGATAACTATTGCCCAGAGCGCACGTCAGACTTGGGTAGCGATCGACCGCCGAGTCTGGAAACTCAGACGGCGGGAAATTATAAAAGATTTTGGCCATTGGATGTGGTTGGAGGCCGATATGTTGCCTGGGGGTGGTTCACAATACCTGGCTCGCAGCCATGCGTAGAAGATCTCAAATTATTCAATCGCTATGGTTTTTCAATTTCAAAGCCACAGCAGGTCGTTAAGTCATGTTATAGGGTAGGTTTAGTCACTCAACGCTGTCCAAAGCAAAGAATTTTGGAATGGAAAAACAGCGGTTTCGTCCAAAGATTATCCTGCGCAGGAGATTCGAGTCCGACGTTCCAGGGCAGACAGCCTGATAAAGTTGGATAGACTGATAAGTATATATCTTTGGAGTTTGTAGCCGTCGGAGAGTGCCGACGAGATACGCGCTCGAAGTGGAGATACGGTGGCACCTCGAGGACGCAGGGAGGCACTCGTGTAAGTAGCTCCATTCTCCTCCCTGGAAATCAGTGAAAACAGTGGTTTGCGCAAAAAAAAAGTCTGGTAAACCACCAGAGTCTTGAGACAGCCAATAGGCTGAAATTCATTCAGATACAGCCGGGGCGGGGGAGAAACCATGGCGTGCGTCGTGGCTCGAGCATTAATAGACTGCTGCGCAGCTCCGCGGTATGTCAGGCCGTCACACGCCATGTCCGGCTGGCTTGTTCCATTCGTGCATTAGCTTAGTCTTTGGTTTCGAGACGGTGTTCGTGACGGGAGACGAGAAACAGATTGCCGCCTGGAACTTGCCTGGAACAGTCCAAGAATAGCCATGAAAGAACCAGCGCAGGATTCGCGGCTATAGAAAGGTTTTTTTGCTGTTGCCACAAGGCCAGCTCGTCGCGTTTTATGGTCAGCATCGCGATACGGTAGGCCTGAGGAAATTTCGGGGCTGGCAATGCGACGCGAGGACGCAGCTGGAAGGATTGCGGATTTGGCTTAACCTTTGTCACGTAGGGCACCCCGCTTCCAGGGTCCAATCCCGGCGGAGAGCAAAATAAGTCCAGTGACGAGTGAAGAGAGTGAGAGCAGACGGAAATTGTGGTGATCGGCCAGAGTGAATCCCAATTTGACGCGGGTGGTCGGGTCGTGCCAAAGGAAAGTAAAAGCTTCCGCTACAAATTTCAAGGGCGGTCAGATCGGCTATATATCTGGACTCGAAGTCACCCTTCCAATTGACTATCAATGAGCTAACTATTGCGGACTCGCCTGGACGAGTCGATTGTCAAAATGTTTACGACATACAGAACGAGGTTACGAGTGGGTTGAAGTCTGTATAAGAGACTAGTAGGTGTTACTGACTTGGTCGTCGATTCTCGCACCGTTTGGTCTTCTCGGTTTCGGACCGCCACGCGACTGGTTGGCAGGTGTATCCGTTAGCTATAGTCAACCCATAAGGAACCGAAAAAAAGAGGCGAGCGGCGAGATGGAACGGGCCGCAAAAATTTGGACGCACAGGGGTTTGAACCCTGGACCGCATACAATTCAGGTATCCTGCAGTGCGAAGGTTGGAGATGATTCTTTGAATGGTTTTGCGGAACGCATTGTCACGGTCCGTCTGTTCACGGAGCCGGGTAGTTTGGACGAGGCCCTCGAGAATGAAAATGCAAAAACCCTTCAGACGCACTGGCGGGGTTTAGCCTTGGAATGCAGACTCGACGGATGCTCACGATTGCTCGGGGTCTCGTCGGCAAACCTCACCCCTCCCAGTTCCTGGTTGGCAAATTCGTCGTACTCATTCATTGCTATCGCGACGCAGGCCAGTGTTTTCGCGCAGGGCATGGTGGTAAAGGCAGAAGGATCGCGTGACGGCGGCATCATGATTCAATCCAAAGTTTGGACTGAAATAAAGGGGGCGCAGGTTTCGGTTTTTATTCCAATGTACTGAGTCCCGTGCTGGGAAAACGCGAAAAAGAAGTCGAAAAAGGAAGGAGTAACGGAGGATTTACAAGATCTCAAGACGGCTGTCAGACAGCTTTCAGAGTCTCTTTGGGATGGCTTACATCCATTCGGAATTCGTCGTGGAGGTAAAACATTGCATTACATTGTACATCATGTAAATTATAGGGTGGTGGATCACGGCGAAATAAAACGCGCCGCAAGGACTCGAAACGATGGAACCTTGCAAACATGGCCACCCGCAGAGAGATCCGTCACCGACCGGACAATGGTGCGGCGGTTCACCCAGAAACCGGACTTTTCTGACCGTGGAATTGCCGAGAGAGGAGTTGTAGATTCGCAGTTTGCTGCGTGGACAGATTTCGCTTGGGAACGAGGTGTTTGCGCGGCTGTTTGAAAGTTCAAAGGTTGTAGGGCCAGATTGTTGAGTTGAATAGAAATGCCGTGCTTCGCGTTTTTCCCAAGCTTTGAACTACGCCAGCGGGATAGGGTGCCGAGTCGTGCATGGGCACAGCTGCAGTCGGACGATCGGAGAGTTTATCGTGTGCAGATTCAAGCCCGCCGTAAGGAAGTGCGAGAGCTGGGTAAAAACATATTGGACATTCATGTCAGCTAAATAATGAAGCCCATGACGACACTAAACACACACCTATGGGCCAACAGCCTCTATAAATCCAGTAGGTTCTTTCAGTGTGTCCTCCTCTTGGGTCCCATCGAAGCTGACATTCGACGAGCTTGAATTAACATTTGGCGAGCCTGAATTGCGTCCCGAGCAGTGCATGCTTGTCCAGGAGCGAAACAGCCACTGGAGGTTGACTAGATGGTTTACCGTGAGCCCAGCTGACTCAGTTTTGACGGATCTTCATGGAAACTGCAGATATCGGTGACGGTCGAGCGTGCCAATAGTGGATTCTGATTCCAGGAAATCGGCACATTTGGTGTGCTCTGCTTGAGCTCTTGAGTTGTCAGATGGTACATTGAGACCCTGTTGGAAGGTAGAGCTGAAAGGAGAGATACGAGGCCGTGGTGGTGGAGGAAAGAGCGATGGCAGGTAACGATGTGATGTCACGGTTACCTGCCAGTCACGACGTTACCTGTCATCATCTCATTTTGTCTCAGTCAGTGCGGTTTTTGATATTCTAAAGACGTACAATCAACCTACTTTCTTTTTGAAAGCTCTGATATTATTTCTACGAATTAAGAGCAAGCGGAATGTAGTCAAACAAGAGAAGTGGCAGGTAACCTACACAGCCACTGGCAGGAACCCAGCTGATCGGCACTTTAACCCAGGTTTCCGCCCAAGCAATGCCCGGGCGAAAGTCGCCGACTCGGATCAAATGCGTGCGGTGATCCAAAACGTGAACTCATAAAAACTCGTCCAGGCGCCCAAAAATTGGACGCACAGGGGTTTGAACCCTGGACCGCATACAGGCATTTGGTCATTTGGTATTCTGCGAAACCAAATGATTCAAACGGAGCGAAAGGATGGACACTCACGTGCTCACGTCATGGATGATTGGATCATTTGCATGGGCGCTTGTTGGCCCGCGCTTGTGTGACTGTCCGTCATGGACAAGTCCATAAAGCTTTGTAACCTCGCCCGGCGAGTCAGCGCCGGACTGTATGGGTACAAGGCCTAGGTATATATCCTTCATCTGGAAACGCCTTCGGCGCATATAGAGCCCGGCCCGCGCCATAGATCCCTGGTTACGACATAGAGCCGGATAGAGCCGAGGACCCTATGTAGAGCGCCATAGACACTCCGGCTCTACCATCGACACCCACATCTACGCTGGAGTACTCCCGCTACACCGCTCGATGTAGGCACACAGGGTTCACGTGTCTCGCTGCTGGCAGGCTGTCACAGACGGCGTGGCGACGACTTATAAAAGCAGCCCCGAGTCATCGGTGTGTCGACTTCTTCTTTTCTCCCTCCTCCATCTGCCTCTCTCCTCTGCCAATCCTTCCTGCCCTTCCCTGTCTCCTGCAAGCTGTCTTCAAGCTTCAATCAGTCTGCATCAAGTCTCTTGGGCTATCGCTATCCTCAAGCTATTATTCTTGACTGTACCTCAAGTTGGCCAGCGGACGCTCTCAAGAATTCAAAGCGAGATCAAGATATCTTCAAGCTGAATTCTCTGGGGGACCGGCGGTCTCCACTTGGCATCTTCCTCTGTCCGTCTTCCCTCGTCAGCCTTGGTCATTGTATTGGTTTTTTTTTTTTTTTTGCGTTGTCGATGTCGTCGAATTTTTTAGCACCGTTAATGCATCATTTTTTCAATCATGATCCGTGTGATATCCATGTGTACTGGCAATGATCTGGACCAATATCCATGCAACGCGCGCGCACGGCAAGCCTCTGCCGGTGGTCTATGTAGACACCCGGTGCTCTATGTGGCTCTATAGCGCTCTATGGCTCTATGGCTCTATCGGTCTACGGACCTACATGCCTCTATGATAGGGGGTACATGCCTCTCCACCTACACCTCTACTGGCCTCTACATAGACCTACATAGGCAAGTGGTGTTTTCCAGATGTTACCCGCGCTCGCCTCGCTGACATTTATTGTGCCATGCCCGGTCGTTCGCGATCGAGTCTACTGTACTATTTCGACCGTTTATTCACGTGACGGGTGACAAGCCCTCGTGAAATGAATGAATGCCCGCTATCTTTAGTAGCGGGTGTTGTGGTGCTTTCAAAACACCTACCTGAAAACCACCTATATGGGGCCGATTTCCTTATAAGGTCCTACTTGATCTTATCACTGTTTTCCATTCAGTTTCAACTGTTCATCATCAGTCTCTCCATTCAGTTTTTTTGTTCATCATGTCCGCTTGATCGCATCTTGTACCCCTTTGTGTCGCCATCGCGCTTGATTACACAGGGATATGACGGTGTTTATCGGACAAAAATATGATGAAGGAGAGAATTTCATCCATTTTCACTGATCGCGCCAATGAAACTGGATGCAGATGGATGCAGATGGATGCATATGGATGTAAGTTGATGCTTTTCAATTGGGTGCAGGACCTGTTTTTTTGCATTGCATTGCATCGTTCTCACTTGGTCTACTAACAACTGCACATACATGGCACTGCATTGATTTTAGTCTGTAGTTTACCGCGCCACCTGTCATTGGGGTCCAGGTGTATTATGTTACCATCTCGGCTCTGGATTCCTTCTTGCCCGTCGCACAACCGCAACTGCCACAACAACAAATCCTAAGAGGCCAAACCGTTTTGAAGTATCTTCTTGAGAGATCTGTCTCTTCAGATTTCCTCCTCACCTCCATCTAACACACGAATCGACACACCGGTTTTTTGCCAGGTTTAGTCAGCACAGAGCCATCAAACCTCGGCATCGCCATTCCGCCCTCTTTTCACTAAAATTTTGCTGGAGAAGTTGATTGTAGCGTCGTATGGGATGTGCTCGGCGCCTTGGATTGGTGAGGGGCGCGCTGTGTAGAGTGGAATGAGAGGCGTGGATTTTGATAAGGTCGAACTCCGATCAATCACCTCGGGTAACTGAGGGCCTGCTCGGGTCACCCGCTTACGCTAACCGGCCCTGCCAAAAACGAAGCGGCCGCTCCGTTGCCATCCGCTCCATCCAAAGCGTGATTCGGCCCTGTCACCCCAGCCCAGACCATACCCCATCACTTTCGTCTCCACAACGTCTCCCGCTCATTGCTGCTGCCCCCGCCTCATTCCCGCCTTCACTGACGTCGACCGTATCTTCCCCAATTCACTACTGAAAATTTGTATGCCAAGCTGAAAAATCATTTGTCGTCTACCATTACACAGTACTGCAAGTGCGCTCAAGAGAAAACAAAAATTTTGAGGATGGGGGGTTTGCTCGCTGTCGTTGACGGTGCCCGAGAGGTGCTTGACTACGGTTGATGTTGTCCACGCGATCGCGCGGAACAAAATGATCCGCGTGACTGATGTGACGGAGAAAGCTGGAGCTCTGGCGGCTCCAACAAGCGGAGCACCCGAGCAGGCCCTGACAGACTACAACAAACGAGGTACGAGTTATTTCTGTTGTAGCGTCTGTTTATAAGAGACTACATTGATTTGCATTGATCGGTGGAACACACTTCTTTGATGCAAAGGCGGCGATCAATGCAATGCACTTCTTTTGGGCCATAATCCCTATTTCCTTATTCAGTCTTTGTGGCTGTTCCTGCATAGGTGATCAGGTGAGTCGCCATCTTTTCTTGACTTGTTTTTTTTTGGCGTAGCATTGATTGTCTTTGGACCACTTTGTGGTCACCACAACATCCGTGACGTGTCACGGAGTGCTCCCTTGGGTCTGGGCTTTCGCCCCCTTTCGGGCCGACATCGTCGGACGGCACAATCACCAATGTAGTCTTTCTGGGAACTTTGACCCGAAATATTATGGTGCGTGACTACCCGCCCAGGAAGGAATGCTTTTACGCAGATCAGTTAGATCATTATCGGCCCGTTTAGGTACCTGATCCTTGTGATACTGTGGGACTCGGCTGACACGCAATACCCACTAAACCTCCTGGTGGTTTGATGCGGAAATTACATCCGCGGCCGAAGGAACTGATCCGAACGGCGGCCGGCGCATCGGCTCGACCTGATTACTTGGCACATCCACAAAAGCCAAATAATCGTCATAGAAGTGGCATTGCTGGGGTTCGAACCCTCGCGGGACCCAGAACTTCCAAAACCAATCAGAAGTCAGAGCAGGAGGATAATAACCACTCCACCATCCTGCCCCTTTTTCTTGACTTGTTCCTTTCTTGTCGTTCCTTCCGCCATGTCCATCCCCCTCCCAGCTCGCGCCGGCTGCTTGCTGTGCCCTTGTCGAAGCACCTCATGGTGTCAGCGCATGAAGGTCGCCGTGAGGTATGTCAATTCTGGCCGCCTCCGTAACGGGTCTCATTTCCTCGTTCGCCTCAAGCCCACACGGACTTGTGCATTTGCGAGCATAAATACGACAATCACATTTTTCTCTACGTTCCGGATCCTGCCAACCCCAGCCCAGCAAACATCAAAGGCCCCAATCGTGCACAACAATGCGGATGGTTTATACCGGTACACATTCACCGCTCCATAGTGACTCAGACAACTCATTTTGTTCCCAGCCTAGATTGCCGATACAGCCCACCATGCCTTGTAAGGGCTGCAATATCCCGTGGTATCATCACGACGACGTTGACATGCCGGCCATGCCAAGCACTTCAGGTCCCATTTTGTGCGCTATTATTCGTTTATGGTGGGCATATAGCAAACGTAAATTGCCCCGGGGCGTGCAACTTGTGACGGAATACTGGGCTGCGATAAACACGGAAGATTGCCCCAATTGGCCAGCCAACACCGCTAACGGAAATTATGCCTTTCGCGCCTGCTATGACTTCCTGAAGGCCACGAATCCCTCCCGATTCCGTGAGATCGGCAGCCTTGCTGGCTTTCTTTTGGCTGCAAACTTCTCCTACGCTGGTGTGGTTCAACCACCAACAGCAACGGAGGTTGGGGAGATCATCCGAGGAATCAACAAAGGCGGTGTGCGTGGACTGGAGCTGCTGCGGCTGGTTGGCGAGAGGCTGCACGGAAACGGGAGAGCGTTCAAGATGGGGAATGCCAACGAGATCAGAGCCGCATTCTGCAGGCTGCACGGCTTTCTCGACAACAAACTCAGTGCAGCGCAAAAAGCGCATATGGTGTTTGACGCTATCATGACAGAGAACAGCCTTTGTAAGCTCACGAGGGTGGCGGGGACAAGGACGATGAGTTCAAGGTTTGAGTACTTATGGTGTGAGTGTACTAGTAGGATACATCTTGTAACGAATCTCTTATGAATATGAGCGGTATATTTTGGCTGGAGGGTAAGAATTGACGGGGAGGAGGTTTCCCGACGAGGGGTTACGAAGAACTGAACCAGGGATGAGGTTGCTCGACGAGGAGGTTACGAAGAACTGAATGGGCGGGAAGGAAAGGGGGGGAAATATATCAGTAAACTGATATGGACTGGTTTCGCGCCAAATTTGAATCAGATCAATGTGTTTGAATGCAGTTGCAGAAGACTGCACCAGGTTGCATTGATCAGCATCAAAGCGTCTGGTGAAATTGGATGCATTCCAAAGGAATGCATCGGTTTTCATTCTGTCTTGATGCACCTCGGCCATTGGTGAAATGCAATGCATATGACTGGGCTTTGCATGTATTGAACTTGCATCGAATTTCACTATGTGATGCATCGGATTTCACTTGAAATCATCCATTTGCATCCATTCACATCCATCTGCATCCATCTGCATCCACTTTCATTGACATTTTGAATGAAATTGGATGAAAGTTAATGTGCATCATATTTTTGTCCATTAAACACCGTCATACAGGGAGGTCTTTTTTTTTTAATGAAAGTTAATTTTCAGGTCGTTAGACCAAAGGCATAAAAACCCGAACTCTGAGCGAAGAAAGCGTGCCCGGTGCTTGATCTATCCTCTGCAGGTTGACCGGTGCTCAAAATAATTCACAAACAGAACGTTAGTTCTTTTGTGCCTATGGGTACCGAAAATGACCAGAAAACGTGACCATTTCACGCATTCTTGCTGACGTGAAACCTCCCCGTGCCGGACCGGTTCCCGAGAATTATTGAGTTCCAAGTCGAGTTCATTTTCTCAGTTGAATGAACAACCACCGCTAGCAATTTTACACACTGCACACAAACTGAGACCAACTGTCCTTGAGCTCTTTGCTACAGCAGACACTCGGCCTTTCGGTCCGACGATGTGAGTAGTACATTTCAACATTGCGGTCCGTGTCCTTGGCCTGCGGTGTCAGTCAACTGAAGGAGGTTCGACGAAAAGCACCGGCACCCTCCCTAATAAATTGCTAAAGAAGCTCAATGGGATATCAATACAACATAACAGCACCTAAGGATGTTGTTAAGTCGCCGCAACGAGCAACCTAAGAAATCTAGTATGAATTCACCGGTACTAGCAAATCACTCAGCATACTCTTTCACGCAGGAGCATAGGTCAAAGAGGGATTCCGAGGACTTGACAAGATTTGGATCAATTAATCTGCCTGTCGCCATTTAAACCCACGCTGGTTGAAACTGCCCTTCTATAAACCGAGTTGAAAAAAGTATGGCTTTCAAAGCTTGGGAATTAGTATCTCCCTCTCCCTATCAAGTTTACTGTTCAGCTGTTTGTGACCCGCCGCTCGCCGGCCTCTTCCCATCATTTGACTCTCTCTTCGGTTTTGATTTTGAGCGGGGTCTATCACAAGTCACGTGAGCGGTCTGGGCCCGCCGGAGCGGCTCGAACGATACCCGGGCCCGTTGCTCGCTGATTGCTCGCTGCCGTTGCTCGCTGGCTGCGCCGCCCTCATTGCTCGCCCTCCAATTTGGGAAGAAGAACCATTTATTGAATTAGAAACATCGACACTGTATCACTGCGTTCCGACCCCCAGTAGACCGACTTTGTCTACATTGTGGCTACGTTCGGCTACCTCGGTCTACGTCTGGCTACATCTGTCTACCTCTGTCTACATGTGTCGACCGGCCGTAGCCCAAGATTGAGAAATACAGGAATTTTCATTGAGCATGTTGAAAATTGCAGTCTATCCCTCGGTCTACGTTGTTCGAGGGTATGTCTACGTCTGTCTACCCCTGTAGACCGAGGTAGACAGACCACAGAAACTGAGGTAGACATAGGGGTCGGTCTACCCCCTGTCTACCTCATTCTACGCGCCTCGGTCTACACTGTGTGTCTACTGGGGGTCGGAACGCAGTGTATTACACGAGAGAGCATACGGACGGCGTCATAAGTTATAATGGGGCACATCGAGGTGCAGCCCATCGAGGTGCAGCCTGGGACCTGGGTGCGGACGCTGAAATATAGCAGTAAGTTAGACAACGAGAGAAAGAGAAGGCACACACTTGAGCACACCCACTGGCAGTTAACCCTGACTAAGAGTGGCGAGCGCAACGCCACTGAGTCCAATTCACGGATCGTTTGCAGCCTTGACTTGCGTTACCGAGCTTGACAGTGTATCTTGGGATCAGGGGGGAGCCGTGCCTAAGTGTTCTTGAGGAGCCCGGGGGTTCCTGAGAGCCAAGCTTGAGGTTCTTTAAGTTTGAAGCCGAGCTTGAGGTTCTTGAGAGTCCAGTTTGACGACCTTTGCTGTGAGATTCCGCCATTTGCCAGGCGCACCAGAGAATTTTACGAGGCGCAGATCGACGCAGGCAGCTTGAATGACAGATCCGAGTTGGAGTCGCTGGGAGCGTGAAACAGCAGCAAGAGGAAGGTGGGCGTGCGCCGTGGTGGTGGGGAAGAGAGAGGTGAATGACGACACGACATCAACCTCCTCCGAATTGTCACATGATGTCTGGCATCACTGTCAGAGCGGCCGGTGAAACACAAATAAAACCGATGCGCGAGAGTCAGCCAGGCGGGATGAGCTGAGGTTGCACTTGAGCGCAGATGTGCGTAGTGTGACTCAGATTTTAAAGCACAGCACATGTTCGTATTTTGAGTCCAGGTTAAAACAAAGATGTGCCAGGTACATAATCCGGATCAAGCGCCGTTTGATTTCTGAGTTGCAGCCTTCGCGCATCCGAAGCTCTGGCTCTGTACTTTTTTCCAACTTTCTCCTCCTCGACGGAGTCTCCGCCGTAGTTTTCATTTCCTTCTCTTTGGCCCATCTGTGTCTCCAGCCTTCCGTTGCTCTCTGTGGCCTGGATTGGCCCTGTTGCTGTTTACGTCGGTCTCTTTCACCCTCCAGTTCGCCGTATCTCGGCTGGTCATCCCATTCAGACACTCGTTCATCGCCATAGTCTGCTTTTGACTTAATAGAACTATTCAATACTTCTGCTGTGCCAATCCTCGGTCTGAACCTCCACTAGCGAGCAATATTGCAATCCTCAACCCGCTGCTTCACGTCGCACTGACCTCAACGTCGACGCTTGAATCTAGTCTGAATCGTTTCACCTGTTCCAGGTCATGGATCTCGTCCGTCTTGCCTTGGATCTGCTTTCAGATCTGTTTACCCTGCCGTAGTGCATAGATCAATAGTGAGATTATTGTGACATTGCTTGAACTTATAGTCAACACTTCTTTCCTTCAAGTTGTGTCTCGCAGCTGGATTTTCTAGTACCGTGTACAATTCCGGGTCTCCAGTACCGTCTCCCCGATCATCGGTTGGTTCGGATGATAAGACTCTGCTTTTCTCGAAAGAACGAAAATCCGTAGGAATCGAACGTTGGCTCCCCTGGCATCCGTCCCACGCAAGCTACTCGTTTCCGGCCTTCCTTATCCATTCAGAGCGCAGCTTATTTCAACGCCTCATCCGTTGTTGCGGCCAAGTGATCCTTGATTGAAATTCTCCGTGGTTACTTGAGTTTTCAGCATGAAAATAGTTGTATTCACGCGAACCCCACCGTATCCCGTGGGAGCCCCCAGGCGAAAGTCTTGATTTCACATGATTGATGCCCACAAATGTTTTCTGCCTTCGCGAGGGATTCGAGCCGACTGAAGCCCGACTTTTGATCGGGCGAGATGTTTTTGCCATTGAATGCAGAGCCAGATATTCCTGTGTTTACAGTGCAGTGTCAAGTTGCGCCATGGAACACAATCATTTTCCCCCTTCGCGAGGGACTCGAGCCGACCGAAGCCCCACCGAAGGGAGGGCGAGAGGTCGGGCGAGGGTTCCGAGCTTCTTCCCCATGAATGAAGGACAACCTAATTCACGATGACCAAATGCTCGTGCTCAAACCAGCCCCTTGTGCAACAGAAAGTATGTCTGGCAAATATTTTCCACCTTCGCGAGGGGCTCGAGCCGACCAAAGCCCGACCGCAGGGAGGGCGAGAGGTCGGGCGAGGGTCCCGAGATCTTTCCTGTCAAATGTGACACACCAAACGAGTAAATAAGAAATGCCCATCAACATATTTTTTGTGTGTGTACGGTGTATGCCACGCTCTGGGAGTACAGTGCAGGTTACAGATACCCCGGCAATGGACGTGCAGAGGCGTTTAACTCCATACATTCGAGCTGGTCGACTGTGTTCTATAATAATCCAATTACCTTGAACTGGAAGTCAGCATTTTAAATGTTCCATATTACGATGAAACTCAGTCTACCACGCTGAGCAATGGCCCTCAAGACAGCGTAAACGGTAGAGCATGAGTTGAGAACCAGTGCTGAAGTTTATAGCGGGCTTTGCCGTGCTCGCACGGGCTACTCTAATTATTTGGGTCGGTGACGGTGACGGCGAGGTTTTGAGGCCTAAAAACGTCAAAAAATTCGCTCCGGCATTCGCCGGACGTCCATTTATGGTAACTTTCTGTGATTGCCGAGGAATGAAGACCTTAGCCAGTGAACTTTGGTGGTGACGGGTGACATGCTGTGAATAAACGGTCGAAATAGTACAGTACTGACTCCGAGTCTACTCACTGTAAGTTGGCATACCTTCGCGGTCGACGTCCTTGCGTTGGGCTGAAGGGGGCAGCTTCTCCCCACCAGCATTGCCCGAGCATCCACGCACCCGCTGCACGGAAGGAGAAATATTAATGAGATGCTGGGATACTCAGCCGAGATCTGTGCGCACTGCGCGGGTGCTGAGGGACGAAGGAGGACGAGGAAGAGACGAAGCAGTGTTCGCATCGCCTTTGGGTCCGCGTCTCCCACCACTGCCTCGTCATCCTCTGCACCGAGACCCACCCAACAGCGCGTTGCCTCAGCCTCACCTGGCTGCTCCATGACACCAGCCCGCTGCGACAAGGCACTCCGCCCCACCCTGCCCGCCGGCCGCGTGCACACCCGGCTCACGGAGCGAGGGTTTGGGTAGTGACGGCGCGGATGAAGCCCCACTGTGTGCGCGCTGAGTCAGTGGCGCCCCTCGCTACGGCCATCCGCACTGACGCCATACTGACAACTCGGACTTGTCTTATGATTTACATCTTGAAGCGTCGCTCTGTCCTTCGCGCCATTGATATCTTTGCTACTTTTGACAAGCGCTACTGAATGGAACCCCAACAGTGCACACTCCGGAATTATACACCACATAATAAACTGCAGTCAGCGTCCGCCCAGGCATCTGGCTCCTGTCCGCCTACTACTCTTCCAATCTCCCCAGGACTTTGTGCAGCTCCAAAGTCCTGACCTCCCGGTGAATCGCACTCTTGAACACCCGCTGCGCCCACTTGGTGCTCCTCGCATTCTTGATTGCCGCACTGCGGTCAAAATCTCCGTTGTCCAGCTCGTGGATGGTGAGATATCTTGGCAGGGCTCATCGGCCATTACTTCGCCCCTGATTTGCTGGCATTGCACGAGCTTGTATCTTCGTCCTCTTTTCCACCCGGGGATTTGCGCGACCCAGGCCATGTGCTCCTTTAGTGACAAGTTAGCGCTGCGAGCAGCGTCAGGATTTTGACTGGACGCGCTACATACTCACCTCGTTGTACCTGTCCCATCGCAGTGTCAGCTAATTGGATTAGAGATGGAGCGGCAGAATGTGCGCACCATCGATTAAAATTCTCCTCGTTGTCGGGCCTCGAAGCTCACCGCCAGCACGTACTTGCCTGGGATGTCCTCGTTACTCGTCTTTGGATCCACCGCGGGTCCCAGGAGAGTGCACGTCCGGCTGCGAAGGCTTCCAAGTTCCGCCTTCGCGTTCGGATTCCGACAGGGCGTACTCAGCCGGGACGTCCACACTGGCATCAGGCGACTCGACGTCGTATAGTGTCAGTCAAGTCGGCGGTTTGGAATCGGTCGCTTCGTATCGTGCGGCCGTCACCTTGAGGCAAAGAGTCAAATTTCAACGGACCGTATATCTTCCATACCGCCACTAGCACTGGGCAGACGCACGAAACTGGGCTTAGCTACCGTCGAGCCCCCATCTACGGACGGATTCAGGTCCCAGGAACGGTGCTCTGGATTCTTTTCGGGGACTCACCGTCTGGATAGTGCTCTGAAATTCCGAGTTTAAAATTTTTAATTTTTAACTCGGTATTCTTGTCCATTTCTTCCCGCCAAAATGAGGATTTTTGTTGTCGATGACGTAGGAGACTCGTGTTGGAGGAATACCTGCTTTAGGACATTATCGTGTGTTTTCTGGGCTGAATGGAGATTATTACGATACTCGTTGTACGTTTGGGCATGTGCTTACTCTCGCGGTTTTACGTACATCGAATCTGTTGCAATGCGATCCATGTTGGATCCATGTTCTGTTTGTTCTTCAAACCTGCGTTCTTTTTGGCCATCAGACGCATACAATCGGCCGTCTCCCGCCTTTCAAATTATAGCCAGACTGAGCCAACTTGGCGAAGGATAGGATATTTGTAGTTATTTCAACTTTCCCCCTCGCGAGCTCGAGCCGAGCGCAGCTCGGGCGAGGGCGAGCGAGACTATGAGCAAGTACTAGGTGGAGTGTTGGCTGGTATTCAAGGTATCTTCGCCCCGTCCAAACTACCCTGATGTCAGTGATGATTAGCGCCAAGTACAGGTTGATAAATAAGAAAACAGTGCTTCGGGAAGCTTATCCTATACTTTGGCTAGGTTAAGCATTAAACAAGAACAAAACTCGGTCTGCCATGCGCATGCAATGGCCCTCAATCACAAGTATCTAGGCCTGGCTCGAGATCCAGAGTCCAGACAAACGAGGCCTTGGAGGGGCGTTTTGTGGGACATGGAGGAGAGGGAGCGAGGATAGGCAAGGTATGCAAACCTCTGGCCTAAAGGAACATTCCACTGACGAACAAAATATCCATGAGATATCATTGGTCACCCAATAATAAATCAGGCCCGACCACGTGGTTTTCAATTTCCCGGTATCACTAAGGGTTGGAGGTTAAAAAAAATCCACAAAGATGACACTACTAAGCAAGGCCTATACTTTACTTCGCCCTTTCCTTTGTCCATTCTGGTCCGAACTTCCTCAAGTGACAAGTGAAACATGTCGGACGCAACTCAGGCACCTGCGCATTTATATACAGCTGATGATTCTGGTGTAATTACAAGTCATTTTTCCTTGGGGATTTTCCCTATGAATGGGTCGGAAGCACTACACGGAACCGAGTGCCGAAACAATGTGCCCCTGCTCATCAGAATATAAGGCTCTGGTGTCATATGTGGAACTGAAATTTTTAATTCAAAAAGTATTCAAAAACTGTGTAACCGTCCAGTAGCGATTACCGATTATGGTTGCATCGTGTAGTGGTTGTGGCTTCGCTGCTTATGGTTCTTTCTTTTGATCCGCGCCGGTTCGAACCTCGAAGCTCTTTCTTTTTCTTAGCAGCGACAACCTACCCTCTGGCTCACCATTTGCTCTCGTTGGTTTAAAAATGATCCCCATGGTGCTACAGCTTTCCTTTCACTTGCGACTTCTTTTCAACACCTGAAATGCTAAATCTACTATTCTGCATTACATACATATTCATGCTTGCTACACACCACTTTTTGCCCCAGATTGAAACCTCTTCATCATTTGGGGAAAGCCATCAGATATTTTCCGATCTACTTATTTTCTTTTGACACTGAGACATGGGCATGAGAGCCATGAATTTAGCATCTCCTTGTCTGATCATATATTCTTGGGTGTTTCTGCACCATTTTTGGCTCTTTTTTTTGCGGCCTGCGGCGCTCAATTGTACCTCAAAGTATCCCAGTGGCCATAGAAACTCGTCTCGGCTTATATCTCCCCCGAATTGATTCATGACCGTTGTTGTATAACCATTCTTTTCAATGGATTTTACTGATTTTACTGCTCTCACACTGAAATTTGGTCCATTTTTTGCGGCCTGCGGCGCAAGGTAGCTCATATTAGGTCAAGGCAATCTGCCTGGACACTCACGAGCGTCCCCGGTGCCAGAGAACATTAATGTGCAATTTATATAGGGGCCTGGGAAGTGAGCCAGGCCGTATTTGGCCTGCCGAACTCAATCGGGCCTGGCAGGCCAAATGCGGCCTGGGTTTCCAAATCGGGCCTGGGTTTAGTTCCATATATGACACCAGAGCCGAATATAACGCCCCAAAGAGATGAGGCGGCCGCCGCGCATCGGGACGGCCGTTCAAATCGGCTCGGACATGAGTCTTGACCCTTTTCGCGGCTTTGTTCATTTCAGTCTTAGCGCTCATTACCGCGTTGACATTGATCGGACTTGCCCCGCTGTTCGAAGTGAATCCCTCTTGATTTAGTAGTTCAAGGGGAAGAAATGGATGCCTTGAACGCGAAGACGGTGGCGACTGACATTGAATCTGACCATCAAGGTCTGGACGATGAATGTTTGAAACGCGGGGTCGAGTCAAATATATTGGTGGAGCCCCCTTGAAGGCATTTACCAGCGGGAGAGCGAACAGTCAATGTTTACTATCGACCTCTGTTTCGGGCTAGGTCCGCTAGGATAGCAGTATAAAGTGCGGGCAATTTTCTATCGTTAGCTGCCCATCTTCAGTATCATCTTCACCGCGCAGTATCATGCAAACTAGAATCTTCATTTCCCTCGCGCTGTGTCCACCAACGTCGTCGCCATTTGTCCTGGGTTCAACTATGGCATCGGCAATGTTATCCCTCAGGGTAACGGTGTCAATCGCTGTAACTAAATTCACGGATGACCACACAATTGTTGACTGATCTCCGGTTGCAGGGAACGTCTACGATGACAACTGCAACGTCGTTGACGGTCTGACCACCAATCAGAATCCTTGCAATGAAGGAATTTTTGGGTGCAGTCCCCCTCCCGTTATCTTCGACAGTTACACGAACACCTTCACCGGGCTCGCGTAAATTATTTCTTGGTTTCTATCCTCCAGAGTGTACTCATCCCAACATTCAGTTACGCCTGTCGCACCGATCCCAACTCTGGTTCCTGCAGAAGTGATGTTATTTCAGTCTGCGTGAGTCCTCAGCTGGCGCTGTAGATTTTACGGGTGATGCATCGTCTTTCAAAGTGCCGAAATGATGGGAATTAAGTTTGGACCATAAGTCTGAGGGTTAGTAAGTTAACCTGTACAATGTTGAACATTCTGTGCCCTTTGCCCTACTGAGTTATGCCAATCATACAATGCGCGGTCATGGCCATTGGTGAACATTCATGTTCACGCATTCTGTCTCCGTGGTCATCAGTGACTTTCAACACCCACTGCCACGCAACCGCTCACGCTCAGAAGGCAGGGTGTACTACACTGCCATCAGTATTCCGTTTCAGCCGGGGGCCGGAAAGACTCAGATTTGGTAAACGAGCAGCCGTTTGCGCGGAAGCACAAACTTAAAACTCACATATAGAGGCGATATGTCCGATGTCCTTCAATAAGTTCGCCAAGTTGAATGGCGACAAGATGATTTTAAAATATCGCTCTCAGGACCGTTTCGTAATTTCAGCTGGTTTCCATGAGGCTGACGATGTATGGAAAAACTAGAACTAATCAGACTGTTTAGACTAGGGAGAACGGCGTAATGGACAGGGTCGGACCGGTGTAAAACCTAATTTGGGAAGGTTCTGATGATTGCCGTGAGCTCGCCGATCAGTCGTAATCACTGGTATGCCATTGTTTATTGATGGGCCCAATGATTTGCACGTTTCTCTTCCTGCCACTACCATGGATTTCGCGCGTCGCGGAGGCAGAAAGACGGACGAATTTCGAGCTTTTAAGATCGAATTGGAAGGTCTAGCAAGGGTGGATGGATCTGCTCGATTCGGATTCGGTGCCACCAATCATTTTATTCGCGTCTCGGAAGCTTATGGTCGTCGCAGGAAATACCGTGGCCCTGGCTTCTGTTTCGGGGCCCATAGAAGTCAGACTTGCTGCCGAAAACCCGTCGCTCTCTACCTTTGAGGTTCTGCTTCGGCCTTTGTCGAACGTGCCAGCTACGCAAAGCAAGTCTTTGGCTGCGACCATCCGTGCAGCGCTTCTGCCATCTCTGATCCTTTCCCCAAACCCACGCACTCTTATACAACTTGTGATTCAGGCTCTCAGCCCGATTGGTTCAAAATCCTCCGATGGACTGGTGGCCGCAATGATAAATGCCAGCACCATTGCGCTCCTGGACGCCGGTTCTATCCCAATGAAGGGCGTCGTATGTGCTGTCGCCATAGGGCGGATAAAATCGGCTCTCGTCGTTGACCCGACCGAAGAAGAAGAGGCATCCCTCGATGCTAGCGGCTGTTTTGCTTTTGCATTTGGGAACGGCATTGACGACGCGCGATGTGTTTGGACGAACTGGAAGTCATCTCGGTCAATCGACGAAGCGGAGCTCGCTCAATGCAAACTCCTCGCATTCACTGCCGCCCGATCAATCTGGCCGCAGATCCAAAAGGTGTTCGAGGGGGAAGACGATGAGATGGAAATATCGTGATCTTTCGTTGACGTGTACTCTCTGTAAGTCATTTATCAGTGTCGCGGCAGCCTTCACCCCTTCACATTGCAAACAGATTTATTGAATACCAGGTCCATCGACAAGAGACAACTTGATTGTTTTGTTCTCGCATACTCGACATAACTTCGCTGTATCTCCATCGAATATGCTGCCAGCCTGCCGGCATGTCTCTCTAGGGCCCAGTTTTATCGCCTTTGTTTTCTGGACTCATGTCAAGTTGCGCAATAACCCATAAAACACAGTAGGTATACCTTTCAGCCCAGAAACGGATCCGAGCATCGATTTCAGTGCCCCCAGCACCCTGCCCAGTGTCGAAGGAGCCACATTGGCTGGGGAACCTTCCGGAGTCTCTGCCGATGACGCGCTGCGCGGTGGAGTGGCGGCCTTCGAAGCGCCACTGGTTTTTCCTGGCTTAGGAGCGTTCGCTGGCGCTGGCTGACCGTATCCAGCCGGTCCGTATTTATCTTGCAGCGCTGCGTACGCTGCGGCGTAGTCCTTTTGTGGCGGGCGGTTGGTCGCTGTGAGGCCTGTGGCCGAGTTGACTGAGTCGGATGACGGATTGGACGAGGTGCTGATCATCGAGCTCTGCGACAACGGGGGGATGAGAGTTGGCGCTCAGAGGCTGGTGCTTTATAACCAGAATTTGTCGCCTTCGATCTTGTCAGAAATGACCTCGCTGCTAACAGCCATAGAAGTGTCCATTCAAAGAAATACAGCTCGAAGCCGTAAGCCGGGAGAATCTTACAACAGTCCAGATCTCAAGTGATTCTCCGCACCTTGGCCTCGGCCAGTTCGATCGGTCCTGACATGTCATGTGTCCTGAGTGGCCAACGTAGGCCCGTTTTCTTGCACCTCAATAATCCCTTGCTTATGACTGGCGTTTTAGACTTCGCTAATTTTGGGGCTGTTCCCCAACGATGTGCGTTGACCGATGACAAGGTGCGGGTCACGCCGCTGATCATATTTTTACAGCCGACAGAAAGACAAAGATTTTGGCGTTCACTGGTGGACCGTGAAGTACATGCTGTTGAGTCTATATATTCCTCCACAATTAAATCCTGATTTCGGGAACAGCTGTCCAGTTTCCTTTGTGGACACTGCCACTCGTTCCATAATTGGACAGGCACTGATTCTTTGTTGCGGGAAGTTTTACAGCTTGTGAATTGTGGCAGATAGTCTTCAGAATCGTGGTAATTGCCTAGTCGAATTACAGAGTGGGAGCGCAGAATCCCAGGTGCGCCTTTCGCAAAATTTCATCGTACGATCAGATTCAAGTGGCTTAATTGAAACGAAAGTGCAGTTCATCCTTTCTAGGTCGGAGTCATGGCGTGATCCCGATAGGCTGTGCAGAAGATACTTCGAAGTGAGTCAGTCACTGTCAGTGACTAAATGGAATGTGGAGTCGAGAGCCTCCCGCAATCTCTTGCAATTGAAGGTCTCAAGCATGTGAGGAACTGAACCCCTCCTTTCAGGGCCGGCAGATTGTTCTATGACGCACAAAAAATGAAACATCAACCAGCTGAAAAAAGGCGGACGGAACCGCTTTTTGATGGCATCGTGGCTTGTCGATGGCCGAAACAAGGCCGAAATCAAACTTGAACTTGAAGTCAACATTGGAACCTGAGTGAATGCCGCGCTTGTTTCGCTCGTCAGCAAGGGCCGCACCACATGATAGCGGGATTTGGTACACTTTTTCTTCCGCTGGCAGCGCTAGTAGTAGCCTGTCCCACCAACGACCGCGGCTCTTCACATGATGCTTTGCTGCGAGCGCAGTCAAAATATCCCCTCCGTCAGGAAATTTACCACACACGGACCGATTCAAGGTCCAACATCCCCATTTCACAGAACTAAGAACGTCATGCATAGTATGACACGCATGGCATCTCGCACGACAATCGACGCCAATCCGTTGAACGGCGATGCTACAGACTGACCACAACCCACGGCCACATAGTCCTTAATACTGGCGCCACTCCGACAGTGTGGGGGAGCTCTCCGCCCGAATTAGGGCCGCAGCGTGGTGCGCAGTACGCCCAGGTGCGTCGATGCGTATCCGCACCCACAGCGCTAACTCTGTCGCTGGAAAAAAATTCTTCTGAGATTATTGCAGCCTTGATCTTTTCTTGGTCGAGTCACCTCATGCTCCGACTGCTCAACAGTGAACTCGGACGAAACTCGGGCACGGATAATTCGGGTGTAGTTAACGGTACCGGACTCAAACCGCGGGTGATGATGATGCTGTCGTAAGTTCTGACCGGTGCCAAGCTGAAGAGAATCGGTGCTTTGGGACGGATCAATGTGCGGCGGGCCTAGAGAGTTTTTTTCGACAAGTTGTAAGAAAAAATAATAGGGTATAGCCAGTGCTAACATATTTTCGCCGCGTATGTATGAACGGCGAGTTGCAAGGCGGAACGATGGGGAGAGCGATGATATATACGGGCGCAAAAACAGGTGACGTCGGGAAAATCGTCAGTCGAGAAACAAAGAGGAAGCAAGCATGCGGCGCACCATCAGGATTCGCGAGTCTCCTTCCGCCCGAGCCGGAACAGCTTCTTCAGCCTCGATAGCCCAGAGGGCTTGCCCTTGTCGCCCTCTTTTCCTTCCATCGCGGTGTCTTCGTTGTCGCCGGCGGGCATTGCACTCGATGTCTCAGCAGGCGCCCGGACGCGTTCAGAGTCGGAGGAAGTACGGCGGGTAGCGGCGATGGGTGGGTCGGGGATGCGTGCTCTGCGTTGCGAGGACGCGTTTTTCGGTCCGGCGGCGGGGGTGGGAGTGCAAGGACCAGCCGGGCTACCACTCCTGGGCGGCGGCTTCCGGGGTTTCTTCTTCACTGGCGCGCTAGCATGAACGGGAAAATCCCCGCTCATCCCGTATTGTCCCTGCAGACTCGCAAACGCGGCGGCATAGTCTTTCGGAGGTGGGCGGTACGCGGCGGTGAGCGGGGCGGTGGAGGTAACGGTGTCTGCCACAGAGTGCGCGGAAAGGGACGACCGAGAACGCGAAGTGTACAGTGAAGGAGGTATGCTGGTCATTTCGCGGTTTCTTTTTGGGGGTGGGACACGCGGAAACAAAAGTAGCGAGTCGCTGAATTTATGGTGCCTGCGGGCGGGGCCGCTCAGATGTTTATGATGATGGGATTTGATGAGGCATGGTTTTGGTTTGTAAGGGTGCGTTCGGATCATTCGTATAACTAATACTTTCAGAGTTCAGCCAGAAGCATCAAGAAAACGCAGGCTCAACTAACTTGCAGAATTCTCGAGTCCGAGTCAAGTCCGTCATCTCTACGAAAGGACTCAAATAAATTCAATATCCATGCCCTTGCTTGCATTGCGATTCTCAACTTGCTGCGTATGTCACCGGACCCACACCCGGATAACAGACACAAGGAAAATCGCAGCAGCGAATGCCGAAAGAGTATATGCGCAGCGGCCATGGCCATTATCGGTATCGGGCATCAACGCTTAGTCTGCCGAAGAGCTCGCATTCTCAATTTTGCTGCGCAGTGGATCCCGTCGCGCAGTAAATGGCTAGATCAGAACGTTCATACCGTACCTCCATACGAAAAATCTCGTTTGCCTGGGATTCCGATCGATTGGGATGCACCTGCTGCGCTCGAAAGTTGGCCACCAGGCCATGCTGGACAGCTGGAGCTGGTGATTACGAGAATTATCTTGTACCAAGATCTTGCCATTGGCTCGAAGTCGGCTGTTCCAAGATAACCATTGAGAGCTGGTGACAATTGACGGGAGGCCCCACGGTTTTCCGAAATGCCATGTTTGCATTCAACTCAAACTCAACTTTCAACCAATCACTGTGCACAGTACCGGGGCCCAATTGATGGTCAAAAGTTGGTCAAAAGGCAGAAATGCTGCAATGCAGCAGCTGGACCTTGGCTGGACCTAGCAGCACACAATAATGGAGATATGCGCTTTCAATGAGGGGAGTCATAAGTACATTGAGACCCGAACCTTTGCAAACATAGAGTTCGAGTCAGAGTTCTATTAGTTAGACGCGTTCCGAACGCGCCGAAGTCCCGTGTGATCACGGTCTCACGTGACTGCAATCGATTGTCGGTGATTGCCGACGGTCCCGCTTTTCTTCCTTTCCCGATATGAGTGTCCACCTACTTGGCCGTTCGAACGTACCAGAAGACGATAGTGACAGCGAGGAGGGTACCGTGTCAAGCACAGAGGACAACGATGAGGAGGAAACCTGGGACGACTGGGTATCGGATTCGATGGAACAAAGACCATGCAGGTCGTTATTCGAGGACAAGATGCTCCCATCCGTGGAAGAGGCCCTCGCGTACGACAAAAAGACTCATGGATTTGATTTGGATGGCCTTTGTGGCCGATTGTGTGGGTCCATTCCGTCGTCCGAGCTGTTCTTTTCATCGCCTCCGTGCAGCGCTCGATACTTACGGGCGGATCCGCCTGATCAATTTTATACGAAAAACAGTGCGAATTCATCCCCATTGTTGTACCAGGTGCTCATTCAACCTTTAGAATCCGAGCCCAGCCGTTGTCGGGGCTCTGACCGGAACGGAGGCGTTGTTTTCCTCGGACGAATATCTTCATCCTGCATTGGAAGATGACCCTCTCCTCCGTAAATACATACATTTCTCTTGCTCGATTAGACGGCTGATGATTCCCAGAAATTCAGCCGGACGACTGGTCCGACTCGGATGCCGAGAATACCGATCCGGCGAAGCGGATCCTTGCTTTAGAAAAACACCTTTCTGCGGCGAAGCAGGATCTGGCAGACTATCGTACTCTCGTCAGCAAGCAGCTCGACATCTCAAGCCTGCTTGCTGCTGTCAATGAGCCGGGCCCTGTAGTAGGGCCTGCGGCAACAGCAAGAGATGACGACTCGCATTATTTCCAGAGTTATGAGGCGAATGGTATGTCCCTATTTCCCGCTTTTTTTTCAAACGCGCTGAGCTGTCCCAGACATTCATGCCGTCATGATCCAGGACAAAGTGCGCACCTCTACCTACGCGCAGTTTATCTTGTCAAGCCCCTCGCTATTCCGCGACGCTGTTGTCCTGGATGTGGGGTGCGGCACAGGCATTCTCTCTTTGTTTGCTGCCAAATCTGGTGCAAAGCGCGTCTTCGCTGTCGACGCGAGCGACATCGCAGAAAAAGCAGAGAAAATTGTCAAGGCGAATAACCTTGACCACATCATCACGGTCATTCGCGGCAAGGTCGAGGACATCACGCTGCCCGACGAGGTAGAAAAAGTGGACGTGATTATCTCCGAGTGGATGGGATACGCGCTGCTGTACGAGTCGATGCTTGATTCGGTACTGCGCGCACGGGATCGTTTCCTCAAGCCTGAGGGCGTGATGGCACCCAGTCAATGCAAGATGGTGTTGGCGCTGTGTGATGGCAGCGAGGTCTCCAAGGACCGCGTGGATTTTTGGAACGACGTTTACGGTGCGCTCATCTGCCTTGTAATTTTATGTTCTTTACACGCCTGCAGGCTTCGACCTGTCAACAATGTCGCAAGACTTGTACGACGAGGCGATCGTCGACGTCGTCGGGCCAGAGACGCTTCTCAGCGCGCCGTATACCGTCAAGGTATTTGATTCCGACATGAAAACTACGCGAATCAATTAATCTGCAACACGTTCCAGGACCTGAACCTCGGCGTCATCACCGCGCGCCAGCTCGATTTCGTCTCCTCCTTCAAGCTCGTCTCGACAGTCGAGCGGCGGACGAAAGTCAACTCGTTCATCCTCTACTTCGACACGTTCTTCACGGTCGACGGGGAGCCCACGCCGGAGGGCACCGAGGTCAAGGTGATACGCGAGAATGACGCAGTCCTCGCGGATGTGTGGCCTGTCGGTGGACGCCCTGCCGTCCAGCGTCGCGCCAGCGGGAGGTCTGCGGCGCCGAAAATAACTAGCTTCAGCACGGGCCCGCAGAGCATCCCCACCCATTGGAAACAGACGCTCTTTTTGCTGAGAGAGCCCATCGTCGTCGAAGAAGGTGGGGCTTTCAATGTCTTTCTCGAGGGCAACAGCTGACACGCCGCAGGCGACGTTGTGACTGGGCACTTCCATTGCGTTAAAAGCAAGACGAATTCGCGAGAGCTGGATGTCGAAATCCACTATGCGGTAAAGAAACCGGAGGCGGAAAGCGCAGGTGTAACTGTGGTGCAGATGTACAAAGTACGGTGATTGATGGGCGGACGACTTATCTCGGCTTTATCTCTGTTTTGCTATCATGTTTTCTCAACGAGGGTACTTTTGCCGAACGATGTTTCTCTCCCCCTTCGCAGAGTGAGCTTCTTGTTGCGTGCTGCCAAGCGCCCTGCTACCTACCCGTCTTGAAGTCCGGACGATAGACCGGAAACTCATTTGTGCTCACGCACCTAGAGCCGTGACAGTGTTGACGAGGACAAGTTCCAGTACGTTACTACGTTACAGGAGGAAAATTACAGGACACATGAACAAATACATCAATGGCGGCGGCACATGGCCTAGTGGCCATAGGTCGCTTGCAGCCGCGACTTGATATACTCCCCCGCCGTGATGACCTCGTATCTCGCCGGGCGGTCCGCAGATACACAGCTCGGGATCGGCTGTATCAGAGTTGATTATTAGGATAAACCCGCAGATGGATGGAACAACACACCTCCAGTCGGACATCGTAGTCTGTGCCGAAGAAGAGCGGGATCGAATACCGCCGCACGCCGCTACGGTTGATCGCGCGGTGCACGGTGGACGTGAAGACGTCGTCTGCGAATGTTATTTCGTGCGACGGGAGGCAAAAAGTGGGGGCTTACTTGTCCAGCGTGCGAGCTCGTCTCCGAGACTATCAGTTGGACAGATTTGTGTCTCCTTCATTTGACAGGAATAAATCTAACGCACTTGATCACGAGCGTGCCCTCTATCGCGGGAGCGTCAATCCACTCCTTGGACGAGTTGAGAACTTGGAGCGCCTGAATGCCAGGCTGCTGCCAGAGAATGGTGAAGCACTGAAAGAGTATAGGTGAACGAGCAAAAGCTGCGTGGCCATCAAACACTGACTTCCCAGCTGCAGTCGTGCATCAGCGGAAGCAACAGTAGAAAGCAGGAAACTGACTCTGTATGCGCACCGATCCCAATAACCCGGTCATCGACCTCCCCAAATTGTGGCGGGTAGTGGAGTAACCGCATCAGTGCCGCCGAGTGTTGGGTCTATCTCGCAGCAATTATACTTCGATAAGCATATCGCATCCAATAGAAATAATAGAAATATCAGTGACCTTATCGGTGAAGAAATCCTCCGGTAAGTCAAGGGCGAGGGCAAATAGCGGGAAAAGGAGTCGGCCCAAGTTAAGTGCGCGGTGGCTGGACCATGCCCCAAGATAAGTTCTGTGCACCAACTTTGATTCAAAATTCGACGTACTAGTATTCCAGAGCGGCCTGGCGGAATTCAGGCAGCTGTTTCGGCCAGATGTTTGCACCAGCCATGATTCCATCTTTTACCGCCTCGCCTTCCGCCACGTACTCCGGCTCCAGAGCCTCGAATTTGAATTCAAAGCCCTCTTGAAGATCGCCTGCGCCGTTCGGATCGTTGTTCCCCGAGAGAACTGGGCTGTATCCCATGAAGTTCGCCGTCTTGTTGTTCTCCACCTACGCCAGCAAAAGAGAATATAATCAGAAAGCCACGGACTGATCCTGAGGAAGTCACCTCAAGTTTGTCCTCCAGTGGCAGGTCAAAAAACCGCTGCATTTGCGTGAGCGTGGTCTGCATAATTTCCTCCGAAATTCCATGATTCTTGACTGTTTCAAGACAGAGATCAAGTTCACGCCTTGCCCTGCTGTCACTCTTACCATAGAAGAACCCGACTTCCATGCACGCAGCCTTGATCTCGTCCACAAGCCCACGTCGCACGGCCGGGTCAGTGCTCGATATCTGGGATAAATCACTATAGGATGTTTAGCCATGGATGGCGTAGTATTCGAATTGCCTACATCACAGGGATTGCTTTGAACGGTGCGCTGGATGCAAAGGACATGATGGCAGCAAGAGAGGACTCGGATGACTCCGGCCCGGTCGCGGAACAATGACAAAGCGGTCACATGACCAAACGCGTCGTCGTTCTCTCTGAGAATCTGACTCTGAGCCATGTCCCAGCACCTTCAGATACAGGCGCCTAATGTATCTCCGTCAAGGAAATTTAAACAACACTGAATCTGAATTTTCTCGGAACTAAAAAGACAAAATGCAACAAAAATGCCTGGAATTTCAACCGAATTTGCATGGGATGATACATAGAACATGTACGTTAAATGTATTATCAATGGCTAACCAGCGGACAGCCTGTGCAGCTCGGTAACCAAGGTCAAGTCGCGGTAAAGTTCGGTGGCAATTGCGTGAGATTATTCTAGTCCTTGCCCAGTCCACAAATTGAGTTTCTCTGTAAGCCAGTCGCGAGCAGAGGTCCTGCAGCGGCTGCGCAAGATCTTTATCCTGCTGGAATGTCAGGGAAAATTGTTCTACTTCTCCGCATGGGAGAAGCTTTTACAGCGAATTACAGTGCAGAGTGACACAGGGCATAATAATGCCTAGCGCGCATATGTAGCCAGGAAATTTGAACATTGAAGCATGATGCAGTGGTATTCTGTGTCGGCCAAATCCTTCAGCCGTTGTCCCGCCCGGTTGTCGGGTTCAGATGTGTGCTCCAAGGTCTCAATTGAACTGAAAGCCCCTCCTGCACGTCGCCTGTGCCGTTCGGGTCGATGTTCCCCGAGCGGAGATCATCGCATCCATTGAAATTCGGTGTCCTTTCGGTCAACCAACACGTCAGCGCAGCGTTAGACCCAGGCTCAAACTCATCATTCGACTGGCGGTCGCAAGACGATTGTGGTCAACGTGTTCCATTTACCGAAAGAGGTTCAATCCCTTCTCCCCCGGTGCTCGACCGTCAATGGGATGGAAGGGGAGTGAATGAGATTCAAGTAAGCTCTTACTACATAGTTGCGAAGGTGCCAACTTGAAGTTTGCCGGTAGAGGAACGCAAGATTGCCGATGGAGGAAGGCGGTCGGTCTGCACGATGGGGCAGTACCAGTCAGGCCTCGAAGTCGACGGTTTGAATCCTTAACAAATTAAACGAAGTAAACAACTGTCCGTGTTACAGGTATAGTGAGAGACGAGTCGTCGACTATCCCCTACCCGGCCGGAGTATCCACATCATCCCAAGCACAATAAACAGCAAGGGATTCAGCAGTGGGGCACTTGCCAAGTGCACGCTCCCGTTGGCCCCGGTAGATGGGGACGGGCCGCCAGGTCCAGACGCAGATGCCGAAGCATTCACGGAGGACGACCCATTCGTGAGCGTGCGCGGCGCGTACACCGAAGGCACGCTCAGCACCACGCTGTCCAGATCTACCCAGCGAAACCAATAAACAACATCGTCGATCAATCGAGTATACGGGACGCACCGAAGTACGAGTTATTCACGCCCGCAATATTCGTGATGGTGACATTGTGCAGCCCCGAGTCAAGATTGGACGCAAAGTAGGCAAGAGTGGGCTTCATCTGCTCACACGTCGTCCCGAACGCACCCCCGCATCCAGAGATACCGTCGAACACCTGAGCCGCGCCGCTGTCGAGCACAACGCTATACAATCCATGGTCATTTTTTTTGTCACCGAAGACGTACACCGCCGACCCTGGCAGGATGACGAAGACGGATTAATTAAACAACGTGCGGATCTGAAGTACCGACTAACCGTGGAACGAGAATGCCACGCTGGCGTTGTCGGCGTTGGTGAACGTCGAGCCTCCCCCGCTGAAATTCGGCGACTTGTTCGAGCCCCAGGTCCCCGAGTACTTCAAGGCGGAATCTGTCTCCTCCAGCGTCTGGTTTGCTACCGTCGCGCTACGAGACTATATTCAATTGCGGCACGAAAACGAATGGAAGCTGACTGACCCTGCTGGCCCCAGCTGTACGGTCGTCCTCATAAAATCAAAAAGAAACGCCCCACCGCCCGCATCGGCGTCTTGTTTGCCCAGGTTACGAAGCGTCAGCGTGTGTGACGCGTAGGCCAAGTTGTCCGCGCCATACAGCAGATACGGCGCTGAGGCATTGCTCGCAGCATACGCGCTCTTATTTGTCGCCGTACCGTCCAGCAAAACCTCATACGAGCCGTACGCGGGCCCGGAGGCACCGAACACGTAGATGGCTGGGCCTGCCTTATTTTTTTTAGCGTATGACTATCGGAGAAAGGGGGGGAGACATACCGGTGAAGTTGAAGCTGAGTGTCGAATTCCTGAAAGTGGTGGAGTGGTACGTCCCCATAAGCCATTGGCTGGTGCTTGCGTTGAATGAGGAGCTGGAGGGGTCGGGCGTTTCCCATGCCGCTTGGTCGGCGTAAGAAAGCACACTGTCAAAGTCGTCTACGGTAACGTTCGCATTGACGGCGGAGGCGTCCATGTTGAACAGTGGGAATGCAAGACAAGGCTGAAGAAACCTGGATGAACGAGATGGTGGAGTGGAGACAAGCCTGAAATGATCGGATACATGGAGCACAGCCACTCGGACGTTTCCGAGTTCGGTTTAAGTCAAGTTTATGTAAGTGCGTTTTTTTTGTGAAACAGGCTGAAGACTCTGTCAATTCAAGAACAGATAATGATCAGATCAGTCTGAGTCCGCGGTCTGGTGCTCTTGAACTCTCCCTTTTTTTTGATGAACGGATAACTTGCGAATAACTGAGGTTTGGTTCGGGCGTCACGGTAAAGGAGGAGGAACACGGAGGGCAATAGGCAAGAAGAGGCTAATTCATATGAACAGCAGGCAGGGGCATCCATTCATCCACCAGTCTCTCGATTTAGCAAAACCTCAGAAAATTGCGATGCTGTGGAGGAAACGAAGTCTGCAGCAATGTAATGTGTTTTACCACAGATGACCTTGTGCGGCGGTTTTCCCGTTTTCCAGTCGGTCGTCTGACATTTCCTGCATCCGCATAAATATATGTCTGAGGTTGACAGTCAAGGGAGAGCACACCTGGAGCAACACAAAACTTCTCGGTCGATCGCTTTGCACCGTTTGCACACTAAGAGTGCGTCGAGCCCCGCAAGCCGAGCAGGAAGCATGCAAGAAGTGCAGCCTCGCTCGGCTTTGCGGTGATGGGTGAACTTTCTCAAGTGTTTGAGTGTCATCCCACCTACCAGCCACTGTTGGACAGATGTTTGAGCCCGCTTCTGTCCTGCCCGCTGCTGCTTCACCGATCCAAACTGGGGAGGCTCCCCATACTGTGAAGAATCTAATGTCAAGATGGGTTCAAGGGCTGTGTGAAGGACGCACGAAGGCCAACATAACGTGCCACACGACCGTGGTCAGGAAATAAGCCCGTTGGCCTTGTATCATTCTCTGAAGCATCACACAACCAGGATGAGGGCCGGAACCAGTGTGTGGGATCATTTCATCGAACACGGCGTTAGTGATTGTCGTGTAACTGTCCGGCGCCTCCTTGGGTTTCCGTGAGGCGGGAAGACACAAATTGTGCAATACATTGATGAACCCTTCGCCGGAACGGTCATTCAATCTCTTCAGAGTGAGTTCGGGGCACCTGAAGAGCCATTAAAGCGGGACCAGAATTATATGAGGTGAATTACCAAGCTCTCCAAACCTCATACGACGCGGAAACCTCGCATGTCGCAACTAACCCCTCCAAAATGAACACTTCACGCTCCAGCGGTGAAAACTGCATCCAACATCGCTCGAAGCCATCGGCGACAATTTTCTCGGACGCTTTTGCCATCAGATCGTGCTGGAGAGTGCGTATATGATGCGCTAAGCTGTCCATCTCTTGAGCAGTCCTGTCGGTGGCCATCTCGTCGTGGACATCCGTGGGGAGATTTTCAGTGATACTGGGGCGACCAGCGAGAGGGCCACTGGCAGAGACAATTCCGACCTCTGAGCCAAAGATACGGGCTAAGTGGAGCTCCCAGGCAGTATTCCATCCTGGGCAAATGAGCGAGAAGTATGACAAGGCAGACAGTGTATTTACCACGCGGATCCTCTGTGAACGATGGGGATTTGGGACTAGTACTGTGGCAGAACTCCATGAGATGGCTTGGGAGAGAGGCTCAGCTTGTTCGCGCAAAAACGAGGCAAAAGAGCCCAAAGCCGTTCCGATCAATACGGTGGCCCATGAGTTTACGTGTGAAGTAGCTGTGGTATCCGAATAGAAATTGTGGTGTAAAAACTTTTCTGCTATGCTTGTGTTGTTGCCAGCGCTGGAACAGGAAAGCTCTACCTGAACCTCAAGTTCCACTCAGTATGTCCGGTATCCAGCTGTGTCTGCGAATAATCTCCAAATAATTTGGTGCTTCAAAGTTCAAAGTTCAAGTTGAAAGGTCCCGTTGCCTAGCGCTGGTCCATAATCTTCACCGAATTTCAGGATCCAACGAGTGATAGTGTCATTACATTCCGGGTCGCGATCCCAAAATTCCTCGAGATTTTCCAAGGGCGCCAAAGACGCGTATGTTTATGTTTGTGCAAGCTTGCAGATGTGGACGCGCTCCTGTCACATGTCACAATCGGGATTGATGTGACTCCCAGACGTTTCTCTCTCCTTTTGTCTCTCCAAGCCTTCGGTTGCCGGGGAGTTCATTACCAGCTTTCCAAACTAGGGCCCGATACCAATGGCGGTGGGGTAAATAAAGAAAATAAAGAAAATAAAGCGCAATAAAAGTGCCGAAAGTTGCCGGCCATCAGGCTTACTTCAGCTTGGTATTCCGATACCATTCTAGCACATTCAATCCCTCCGCCTTTCCCCTCCAAAATTTGGACTCAAGGGAACGATTTATTTCAAAATTTTCTAGCTATTCAAAACCAGTATCGGTCCAGAGGCTCCCGAGGAATCAATAAAATGGTAAGTGTTTTCCGATACCACTCCGCTGGTTGCCGGCGGAGTTTGCGTCGGATCATACGGCAAATCTGGCCCGTTCGAGTGTTTTCAACATTTCACTTCCACCGGGCATCCGCACCGGTTTCATTTAATCAGACACTCATACAATGTCTTCCAGCTATGTCTCACAGTTTTCAGAGCTCCCAAACACCAAAATTTCGCCTGCCGGCGGCCAATTGTTTGACCCAATCAAATTTGAGCACTATCTATTTCGCGGCTTGCAGTTATTTCTTTGCGGTCTTCTGATGAATGTGAGTCTGCTGAAGCTTTAATACCTCATTGTAATCATTTAACTGCTTGAAGTCACAGAAGCAGCATGTTGCGGCTTAAAATTACCATCAATAAAAAGGTGTTGCTGTCGACGTTCGGGACTGATGGACCGATGTCCAGTCCAGGACCAGATAATGGGATGGGTGTTCAGATAACTTTTCTGAGCTTCATTCGTGGCATAATTTGGAGGGACAGCTAGAAAACCATATTTGAACAATGATCAGCCCCGAACTTGCCCATTTGGCAGTGTAAAGAACGACATTAAATTTAAGTGGAGCACAATCAGAAAGGTACAATGCTATTGAGTGGAAGATTTCAGTATGTGTTATTTGGTTTGCTCGACTTAGCCGAGCTGATCATCATCAGTTCATCAAGAATCCGGCCGGACACCCCTATTCGAAGTCTGCATGGATTTGAACCAAGGATATTTTCTGTGGAAGCACTGAGCAGTAGGGTGAAAAGCGGAAACAATACTTCGTTGCCGGTGAGGCTCGAACTCATGCACATCATTTCTTGCTGACCAACGTTTCGAACTCCGCTGGTATCCCGATACTGGTATCGGACACTGCCATGAGTATCGAGCCCAAACTGGCCCGATACCAATGGCGGTGGGGTAAATAAAGAAAATAAAGAAAATAAAGCGCAATAAAAGTGCCGAAAGTTGCCGGCCATCAGGCTTACTTCAGCTTGGTATTCCGATACCATTCTAGCACATTCAATCCCTCCGCCTTTCCCCTCCAAAATTTGGACTCAAGGGAACGATTTATTTCAAAATTTTCTAGCTATTCAAAACCAGTATCGGTCCAGAGGCTCCCGAGGAATCAATAAAATGGTAAGTGTTTTCCGATACCACTCCGCTGGTTGCCGGCGGAGTTTGCGTCGGATCATACGGCAAATCTGGCCCGTTCGAGTGTTTTCAACATTTCACTTCCACCGGGCATCCGCACCGGTTTCATTTAATCAGACACTCATACAATGTCTTCCAGCTATGTCTCACAGTTTTCAGAGCTCCCAAACACCAAAATTTCGCCTGCCGGCGGCCAATTGTTTGACCCAATCAAATTTGAGCACTATCTATTTCGCGGCTTGCAGTTATTTCTTTGCGGTCTTCTGATGAATGTGAGTCTGCTGAAGCTTTAATACCTCATTGTAATCATTTAACTGCTTGAAGTCACAGAAGCAGCATGTTGCGGCTTAAAATTACCATCAATAAAAAGGTGTTGCTGTCGACGTTCGGGACTGATGGACCGATGTCCAGTCCAGGACCAGATAATGGGATGGGTGTTCAGATAACTTTTCTGAGCTTCATTCGTGGCATAATTTGGAGGGACAGCTAGAAAACCATATTTGAACAATGATCAGCCCCGAACTTGCCCATTTGGCAGTGTAAAGAACGACATTAAATTTAAGTGGAGCACAATCAGAAAGGTACAATGCTATTGAGTGGAAGATTTCAGTATGTGTTATTTGGTTTGCTCGACTTAGCCGAGCTGATCATCATCAGTTCATCAAGAATCCGGCCGGACACCCCTATTCGAAGTCTGCATGGATTTGAACCAAGGATATTTTCTGTGGAAGCACTGAGCAGTAGGGTGAAAAGCGGAAACAATACTTCGTTGCCGGTGAGGCTCGAACTCATGCACATCATTTCTTGCTGACCAACGTTTCGAACTCCGCTGGTATCCCGATACTGGTATCGGACACTGCCATGAGTATCGAGCCCAAACTAGGGCCTCCGCCCCATGCCCGCCCCGCTCCCAAATCTGACTGCGATACTAGTATGTAGCTTCAAGTTGGCGGAAGTTCTTGGGAAGTTCGTCCCCAACTTGTCCCCAACCCTTCAAGACTTTCAAGTCCGCCAATATCTTTTGGAAAGCTACAACTTGGTCGCTTGTTCGTAGACATGGCCCACAAGTTGCCGCCATTCTTTGGAACCTACGTGTGATGACCTTACATTGTCCTCGCTTCATTGATATTGCAAACAGGATACATTGCAATAAACGAGCCGAATATTGCAACACGATACAAGGGTCATATCATTCACTGGGTGAGGCAATACAAATTCAATTAGGAAGCCATCTCTCATCTGAAAACAAACTATCATCATCATTCTGCGTCGATATTGAATGGTGAAAACTACGCACCGACGTCCACGTTCGCGTCCCATTCGTGTGTCTCTTTGCAATACCACCGTACCATCGCGCCATCGGGGTCTTCCGCGACGAGCAGCCATCCCCTGAACCCCTTCAAAACGCGACTGCACTCGACGCCTTGCGACACGAGCCACGCGCGCCAGCTCTCAAGGTCCGCGCGCGTCTCGACACTCCACGTGATCGCGTCCCACCCACGCTGCGCTACCGCTTGCGCGGGGTGCAGCCGGAGCTCGACGAGGACCGCGGTCTGCGGGTGCTGCAATATTACAGCGAAGAGAGCACCCGAATCCGCATGGCGGTGGTCCAACTGCGCGAGGTGGGTGAAGGGGAGAACGGAGGTGTAGAACGCGAGTTTGGCGGGGAGGGCGCTGGTGGGGAGTTTCAGGTGGTCGATTCCCAGGATGGGTGGAGGCTGCGTGGGCGGAGGCTGCGTGGGCGGCGACTGGGATTGAGTCGCTTGTGACATTAGCTGGAGGTTGATAAGTACGTACTCACGAGCCTCGATTTTATACAACGCAGGCTGTCAGCAGTTTCCCATAAGCACCGCTTCGTGCGTTCCGAAACGGCGACCTACATGAACGACTTTCCACGGCTCGGATCCTCAGTCCAGGCTGAATCCGGACTTTGAGGACTCGCTTGCTCATTGATATGGACTCAATGTCTAGATAAATCTAGTCCTACTGTACTTTCCCGCCACTTGATATCTTTCCTCGAAGTTGTATCCCATTCAAGTTTCTTTCAATCTCCGGTTGATCTCCGGACGGGAAACCTGAAGGCCATTTCATCCAATTTTCGGCAGAGGTCCGGACTCCGCTTCCAGCACAGCCCAAAGTCAACCACTACATTTTATATGACGGGAGGAGAACTTCTTTCGGGCCGCAGTATGCTCAGTATGTTGTTATACATCTGGACATCGTCGTCAGAATTTCTTTACTACTCTTTCTGCATTAAGCGCTCCCAGCAGCGCGGAACCTGCTCTTTATTTCCGTCTCCATGAACTCCTCTATAGAGCTAAACTCCATTCCGAGCGCGACCAGATTTGGGTTCGGAACCGTGACTCCCTTTACGAATTCTGATGCGAACTCTGACTGGGACTCGAACTGTATACAAGATGGTTAGCCAAAATATTCAAGAGCGCTAGTCGAAGCACAAACCATCTCATCCAGCTCCTCCACACCCAAGGCCTCCTTAGTCGTGAACGTGCACCTAAGGAGCCTCCACTTTGATCACGTGGAGGACCTCTTAGGTACCTTTCTCTGTATGAGCTAAAGGTACCTAAGACCCCTCCATCGGAGGTCTCAATTATGTCACCATGCGGTGGCAACCACCGAACCACCGGCAATGTGCGCGCCGCATCCCGGGCGCTGTGCGGCCGCTGTGGATTTGCCACGGAGGCCTCCCTTGTGATACAAAAAAGGTGTTTTAGTGGATGTAGTAGCTCGTCGCCAGTATTTGCTCAACCAGGACCAGTAGCACTTGAATCAATGTACCGGAGATACCCCTGTTCTTCTTTTTCTAGGTTATAAGCGCACACGAGTCTCAACCCATGGCAATGGGCAGAACCTTGTAAACGGAGGCCACTGTGACTTCGATGTGGCTGAAATGTAGAGAAACGAAGCGTGATCTGCTTTGTGATTTGAGCTGTGGTTTGACTCGGAGCGGCGAGGTAGCACCGAAAAATGGCCAGTAATTGAAGGCAGGCAGACAAGGCACCGTGAGACGTTTGCAAATTTAATGGCTGGCATCAGGGATAGAATGCAAAGTGTAAGCCTGGATGTACAGAAGATGCTGCTTTTTCCTCCTGCCCGTGACCCAACGTTGGAGGTCGGGGTGGCCGAATTTGGCCCAATAAATTGGGAGCCCTCCCCGAGTACTCGTCACCAGTTAGGTAAATTGGTTGGCACATCGGGCTTCTGTTCAAGCCCCAGATGTTCGCAGCTTCATACATTCAGCGGGGGTCAGACTGATACAGAACTCGCGTTATACATCATCTGTCACGGTTCGGAGGCCACCAGACAACATGGGAGCTCGCCCAAGACACAAAAGATCTGTTCAAGCAGGGGAATTGTGATGTTCGGATGCTTAGCAGCACCGGAATACTTATCTCATATACAACTAGGTCGCGAGAGCTCAGAGGTCCGTGCTGCGACATGTCCGGAGGCCGCCATGCAAGAGATAGACAGAATTGAACCACATTTTTGGCCGCTCTCAAAGACGAAACGAAGATGCAAAGGAGAGTAATCACGTCTCTGACTCCAGATTTGTCGGAAATGTACGGGCAAAGTGTAAATGCCTCAGTTGGGGCGAACGAGAGGTGGCCTCCGCACGGCGCTGTAGCCCGGGAAAGCGTCCCAGAAACCCGGCTTGAACGGTGCCAGAACATGCACAAGTCCTTTCTGCGACATGAGATGCTCATACGCCAACAGAGAGGTGTTCCATGCGACGAGACATGAAGTAGTTCGAAGTTCGGGTCGAAGTTGTGACGAAACTAGTCGTGTATCCTAGGTCGAATTGTGCGCACCCAAATTCTCATTGTAAAGGCCTTCCAAAAATCCTGGGGAAAAATCAGAGGGCATCGGGCGATAATAAGGACCAAATTGCGCCTTTAAATGCAGAGCTGAATGTAAGTCCTTGCGGAGAGACAAAAAAGAACAATGTTCACCCATGTTTATTCTCGATCCGATTGGTTGATCATTGTTACGTGAATAACCAAAACAGGTGCGGATGGAGGCGCGGAGGTGGAAGTGGAGGCGGAGGCTTGGAGGGCTGCGAGGTGGAGGCCGGGAGGCCGCGCTGAAAACTCAATAAAAACCCGGTCTTTTTGTCTCCGCTTTGTGTCCCTCCGGGATTGATTGAAGACTTGAATTGTAATACCCAACCGAACCAAAACTCATCCGGGTCTCTATCAGAGCGAAACCTTCGTTTTTAACCTTATCGAGGGTGGCCTCCCTTTATCTTTCAAAAAGCATGTAAACACATGCCAAGTTGCGGTTTCGTCTCCCCGTGCTTAATTCACTCAAATTCTTGGACAGATTTGTCCGGTGAACGACTGGTTCGCCAGTGTGAGGGCAACCAAAGCGCAGGGGTGGCCTCCATATCGTTGGAATATACATACCTCGGAACAGTGCTCACCATTAATCTCAGATCTTATTTGCGGTGCATTCCACCAGCAGACCGTACGTTCCCACGGTTGAAATTGTCGGATTTTTACGGCGGTCTTTTTCCGCCGTTGAATCATCACCAAAAGTTGCATTTATGTTTCCAAATGTCTAACTATAGTGGTGTAGGTTCACGGTTGTTTCAGTACGACGTCAACCTGGGTACATGTTTCTATGTTATCCTGATTTACGGGAACCGGCTTCGGTGGCCTCCGAGTTGGCTTCTGATGCGCTGTACCATCGCAGCTGTTATGCGTGCCACATCGATATGGTGTGTGCAAACGAGGAAGGTTTCAAATGACACATCGGGCCTCATGCGTCCGAATAGTGAAGTCTGCGGTGGCGAAAAGGTGGCGTCTGTTTCTTCCGGTAAGCTGTCATGTACTGCTCGCGCTTTTGTTTCAATTGATATACCGTAAGTCATCTTCCTTGCAGTCCGTACTGAATTATGGATACTTCCCAGAATCCTACTGCCCATGGTAAGTACAATTTTAGGAGGCCGCTACAACTTCAAAAAAGCCGTGCCAAGAGATATAATTAGTGGCACGGAGGCCAATGGATGCAGCCGCCACGCTGCACGTGAGACAGTGACATAATTGAGGGCGCCGTGGAGGGGTACCTCTTAGGTACCTTTAGCTCATACAGAGAAAGGTACCTAAGAGGTCCTCCACGTGATCAAAGTGGAGGCTCCTTAGGTGTGAACGTGACTTCAGCCCCGAGCGCTGCAGAATTCGAATATGCATCTCAGGCTAAGCACAATCGAGCCAAGAAAGCCGCGCACGCACCCTTGGAAGCAAGCTCTGCGATGGCGGGGTACGTCAGGCACGCAGTGATTACTGGGTAGATTTTGCCGGACACGGCCTTATCCGGGTCATTGTAGCTCTTGAGCAACGCGAGCACGGCCGCGCCGAGGTCACGGCTGACCCACGTCCACTTGTGCGGCGCCTCGCGCCTGAACATGGGCACGCCAATGTCAAAACCTGTCGGGGTCTTTTTGAGCAGACGCATGCTTATTTTCCCAAGGATTACAATGTCAGTGTCGGACTAGAGAATAGGCGTAGTAACCCACGTCCAGAAATTTTCTAGAAACCCGCCGAGGTGGACCGTGGCATTCGCGAAGCCGGACGTTTGCAGATACTCCTGGATGACCTCCTTGTCTGATGGCAGATTCGTCAGTGTTTGCATCTGTACAGTGAGCGACAAGTACGTACTGTCAAAATGGCGCGCGCGAGTGAACTTTCCGCCCGTGAGCCTGCTTATGCTTGGTAGCCCGCTGCGCGCAAGTCAGAATTGGCATGCAATCTGGCGACATACTGGGTGTTGAGAATCAAAACTCGCACACCGCGAGCTTACCTGAACACGAAGAACTTGACTCCCGCCTCCTGTGCGGCGTCCACCAGATTCTTTCCCTGCTGGATCTCGCTGGGGGCCTTGGCAGGGAATTTTGACGGGTCAAAGTAGTTTGTTACCTGAAGTATAAAGATGTCGATGTCAGTCCAAACGAAAAGGAGAAGCAGGAAGGCTGACCCCAAAGACCGCCTCGCTCCCGCGCATCGCCTCCACCAGCGATATTCGGTCCATGAGATCTGCCTTTACGACCTGCGCCCCGCGCTCGGAGAGTTTCCTCGCAGTCTCCGATGCGGGATTGCGTGTGACGGCGCGTACAGTGAACGTGCCGTCCGCAAAAATGGCGTTTACCACGGATGTCCCTGAATCATTCAGCAATTCAAACTCGTTGGTGAAGCACGGGCACGACAAATACCTTGCAGGCCGGTGACTCCAAAACGGTCACGATGCGAGGGAAAGACATGGAGTGGGTTGCTTTATCGTCGAGTGAGTTTGGTTGAGTTCGCGCTGGATTTATACCACAAGATGGCTCCGTTCAGCCGCTGACACCGCGATGATTCGTTATACGAGGTTGAATTTGACCTGCTACACTTGGGTCAAACGGGGAATTTTGGCCCGATGTTCGTCATCAGGATTGGGGAGCGCCGGGTGACTTCCGCACGGTTGGCTTTCCGAGATTATCTCAGCAGGATGGTAAAATATGGTGATGGCTGTGCATGTTGATTATTTGGTGTACGCCAGCGGTGAAGACCAACGTCGGCGTCCGCAGTATTTGCTCGACCAGCCCGCATCGTCGTGGGAACTAGAACCGATGTTGAGTCGCAACCTGAGCACCCTCAGTTTTTCTGTTGTCAGGCGAGCGAACGAGAGCGGGGGTGTTCAAATATGGGTCGTTCTTCGAAGCGCGAAAGGATTGCTTTATAGAATTGCAATTTCGCTCCTTTTCGGGGCCAAACATCGTCTTGGAATTTGGTGGTCTGCTCAATTCATTCCGAAGAATGGCCCATTGGAATCCAAAGAGGTGCAGAACCATTGGAATCCACTCGTGACCCATTGGATTTCGACGGCCATCAATTCTACCAAATTCCGAAGTCTCCCGGGCTAGCCGTGTAAGAGCACCGTGGTTGTTGGTTCCAAAAGGGACTTCTCGGCCTGTTTTGTGCGTTGCAGGAAACCAACCTGTTCACCGAGAGGATTAGTATTGCAATACTAAGCATTACAGCAACAAAATTTCTCCGTCCGGGATTCACGGCTACGAGTGCAGGTAGGCCATGAGGATAAGATGAAAATCATGAAAGCCAGTCGTTGTCCGAAAGACAAAGAACAAAGTTGTGGCGGTGCAGCCACGTAGATGCACGGATCACCCAAGCATCACCAAGCCACCTTCTTTTGGTTCTCCCCTCATCCAGTCAACAGCCAGGTCCAGATACATGCAGCACCAGGTCCAAAAGTTTCTCCGTCAGGCCGGAGACCAGAGCAGCACCACTGGCAGAGCTGTCAATGGGCTCGCAAGAAGACCAAGGCACCCTTGAAATCGACATCGACGTCAAAATCGACATGCGTCCAGTCTTCACGAGTCCCACCCACTCCACCGGAACACGAATGTTCAGTGAAACTCTGTCGAAGTCTGATTGTTTTCCGGACGATGTCTCTCGAACCCTCGGCGCGGTTTGAAATTGGCTTCGGGCGCCATGCTTGTCGGATGTCTTTCGCGCGGGTCCGAAATATCAGTAGACTCGGCCTTATGCACATTTTGCAAAGTCTCTTCCGAGGTCTGCCTGGGTCCGCGTAGTTTGGAATCCAACACATCGGCGCCAACGTTCTTTTTATAAAGTACATTTCCTAAAGTGGGCAGCCATATCGAACTCGAAGCTCCGTTCAGGTACCACCATGTCAGCCCTTGTCAATCAAGTCGCTCCCGGACCCGCACGCGTCTCCAGGCCTCGGTACTTGTGAGCCAGAAGCCAATATTATTTGATGGACTTGAACTCGCAACTCTGTTCAGGTACCACCAGGTCACGCTGTTGCCCCTTGAACCCTAGGCCCATCCAGTTTGTGGGCCTTGTGGACCAGATGCAAATAGCATTCGATGGATCGCATAAAAGCCAGGGTCAAACAGGTCTACTGAGGACGATATTTCTATCCATGAAACTGTCTACTGCGTTGACTGCGTTGCTTTCTTTTGCATCTACAGCGGTGTTTTCGACCGCGCTACCGGGTTCGTACACGTGTCCTTGCCGCGCTTCCCAGCTACGGCTTACTTGTCTGCCCCACTTCAAGTCCAAGATGCACGTATATCCGCCTGCCCAGCTGCAGACAGGGTGCTCGTCGAGACTCGGAATATCACCGCCGCCGGGCATGAATTCCAGGTCTCGACAAAGGCCTGTTCCGCCGCTGTCCTTGGCTCTCGCGCTGCCTTGGAAAAAAGAATCACCTTCAACTCGTGTGCTGCGGGCGGTGGGTTTTCTTCTGGGTGTGACCAGCTGTTGTCGGCGACTGACTAGACCATGCTGCGAACAGAGAAACAGACGTTCACATGTGTAACAAATCAAGGAGTGGGGCCGACTGCGGCGGATTGCGATGCCCTCGAAACCGCAATGAAAGCAGCCTACCTGCAACCAGGCGGTGAGTGCTGATTTTATGTTCGCCATGTGCTCCTACCATTCCAACTGAACGGATACTAGAGCCTGCCCTATTCACCGTAAATCCCCAGTTCGTGCAAGAGTTCTCCCTCGGCACCTGTTTGTGGGCGTGGTTCAACACCAACCCTGTCGGTGGCGCCATTTTGGAGTACTGCTACGCAGATCTGACGGTACGTTTATTCTTCCGCTTCGTTCCTGCGAAGACCTACACACATGCTCCACCTAGAATATTCTGGGTGCGGATCTCGATATGAGCTGCATTGATCCCGGTAACACTGCCATTGACACTGGCGGGTATGTCATCCCCAGCAACCCTGCGCTTGACCAGCGTTCTCTGGCTTGGGTGTTTGAGTGCGTGTTGTGTTTTATCGGAGGAAATTATGCTAATTGGGATGCAACCTCGACGCAGAGTCCTCCACTCGTAAATTGAACGAACCGTCCCACTTTGAGTTGTCCTAATGTAAATGTACCAAATGATCCTTGAATGTTGTACTCGCAATTGATGCGACTTTTACTTCTTGCCGAGTCTGATTCCTTCCTCATTTGTGGCTGAGTCCACCTCCGTCCGACCATTTTCCGAGCATCGACACGTGCATTGGATCCATTGTCCGGTCATTGCACAATAGACGTTGAATGGAACGATGTTCACGCGCCCAGCAAGCTACCCGTGTCCACCCTTTGCGATTTCGAATACTAACCTACGATCCGATTCGTTGTTAACCCGAAAAATGCTGCACTCGGGCCCCCCTTCGCTGTAAAATCCGAGGTATTGAGCATAATCAAAGAACACATTTTCAAGCTGCACCAGACGGCTGGGGTCATAAACGCCAATTATATACTCCGGTTTGCGCTTCAACCTAAATTCTATTTTACCGACCAGCGACCGCGACGACTTACCGTTTAGAAATGACAATTCGCACCGGTATGGGAGGTCAAGTTTACGTTACTTCTTCTACAAACTACATACTCGTATTGAATTGATTGTATACTTTTGGGAAGTGGTATATACATTGGTATTACAACGTAGGGAATGTGTGTGCGTACGGCCGACACAAGTGCGGATTACACACGCAGCGCGGAGTCTCGCGAGGAGAGAGCGGTTCGAAAGGCGTCTGTGGGAGACGCGGATCGAGGATCGAAGACAGGGGTCGTGTTCTCGTGCAATACGAGACAGAGACAGGGCCGACGCAGACTGGCTACGCGCGCACCTCCACCGCGTGCCCATGGTGCAAGTGGAAGGGGAAGGGGAAGGCGTGCAGGAGGGTGTGCAACCGACCGTGTCCCCCCTTTGCTGTACGCGTGCGGGCTCGTGTAGGTGCGGGTGCAGGTGCGGAACAGCGGGTGAGACGGAGGGATGGGGTCGAGAAGTAGGTGAGGGCGGGAACAGAGACAGAGACAGGGGACATAGACACGGGCGGCGTGCGCGGGGAGAGAGTGACTGCGCTCGAGTGGGGTGAGGATGCTTCGAGTTCGGGGAGTGCGGAGGATGTGTGCATGTCTATGCCCGCGTCCATGTCCGTCGGTATGGGCATCTGCGTTTCTCTGAGCGCTTCAATTTTCACTGTGAGCTTGAGCTCGACGGGCACAGCCGACGCAGCGGCGAGCAGCCCCTCATGGTGCGCGAGTAGCTCCGCCTCCCGTACGCCGAGCTCCCAATCCAGCACCTCGAGGAACTCGCGCTCGATGCGCCCGACGTCGCCCTTGCCGAACACCCCCGTGCACATCGCCCAATGCACGTTCCGCAGCGTCGAGTCCTGCGTGTACTTCGACGCGACGATTAGCGCGCCGAGGAACGCGCGCTCGAGGGCCCACTGTTCCACCGCGATGTCGAGTTGAGGGCGTGCGCGCGCGATGTACGCGAGGGCGACGAGCACGGTGGGCAGGGTGACTTCCGCGCGGGAGAGCGTGGTGGAGACGAACGCGGTGAAACTGTGGTGGTACACGGAGCGCGGGGCGTGTGCGGGCCGGCCGAGGGCGTAGTCAATGGTGTCGGAGACGCAGTCGACGATGTACTCTGATAGAAAGTCAGACAAAGAAAGTTAGAGGGGTGATAGCGAGCTGAACGAACCGATTACGGGCTGAGACAGGGTGATATCGATGAGCTGCATGAGCTCGGGGGAGTGGGTGGAGGGGTCTACGAGGGAGGCGGCGTGTACAGGGCTGCTGTGTGCGCTTTTGCTGCTGGTTGGGCTCCAGTCGCTGTAGGATGTAGAGGTCATCGAGGAGGACGGAGAGAACATCGGAGTGACGAAATTTCCGTTCCATTACGGGGCACTATATATACGTCGGGATAAACGGTCTCGGAAGATTGCCAACGCTTGAACTGATTCAGGCCGGAATGACAAAAATTGGGTTCGTCATGGGTCCCGAGGCTTCCCGCCGTGTGGCCCATCAACGGCGCCAGCTGGCCCAGTGCATAGCTGTCGGACTGTCCGACGGTTCAAGCCCCAAAAGCGGTACCAGAAATACGCACACAAGATGCGAATGAGAGTTGCCCAAGTGAGTGCCCCTCGAGTCCGCGTCTTGCTAATCGATTTTGAATCGTTGCCACTGGCTTGATGACTGAAAATTTGCTCCCGCTCCCGAGTGTTCTTTAGCTACCTTCCTTCGGAACCTTGACGGAATCTTGCTATGCCTCCGTCCCTTCCCGTCATTGAGCGGGGGGTCTGATCTCTCGCGGACATGGGAGTCGGAACAACGTTTCGGCTGGAAGATTTCCCATCACGCATCTCACCCGATTTGATCCTATCATTTGATGCTTGATCTGATTCGCTGGCGTGGAGGCGACAACAAGGCGACAAGGTACAGGTTGGAAACCAATTCCTTGGTTCGTACCTTTTGATTACTCAATTCTTCCTCCTTGCTCCGACCTTGTTTCAAAAATTTCACAGTTCGTAGCTAAAACCCTAGGCTCGAATCCAGCCTGTCTATCGACAAGCTTGCTTTCATAGACAGGCTGGTCGATCTGAGTTTGAATTCCCAATACAAAATTCTTTCCCAAAAAGGCTATTCAATTATTGCCATTCCTGCAAGATTTTCTACTATAATTTTGACATAGGCGTAGCATGGTGTTCAGGATCCTATTCCAGCCAATCCGAAGCCAAACCGTCCAGTTTTGAGTCCGCCAGGTCCCAAATAATATTAAAGTTGAAATATCATGTTTTGTCGTTGTTTGAACCATGCCGTCACCCACTCGGAAACGCGGTCCGGAATAGCCTTTTTGGGCAAAAAAGTTGTATTGAGATTTCAAACTCAGATCGACTGGTCTACTAAAACCCCAACCCTGGCAGCTGTTCAACGCTTCAACGGCGAACGCCTCAACGCTGCCATTCGCGGAAATTCGGAATGCAAACCCTGGGACATGCGGCCCACCTCCTGATGTCATGAGCACCTTCCGCAGTCTTATGCGCCTCCGAATCAATGTTTTTATCGTCATCGGGGAATTCCTTGATCCAGAAATTGCCGTTCCGGTTCAAGTCTCGCGGATTATAGTTATGCCTGGTTCCGGATCCCCCGTTGTCCAAGAAGTATTGAAACCTGAGCACTCGTGCTAGCCCCCTCAGCAGCGCCATATGCGTACTTCCAGACTCTAAAAACGAATCCCAATCGTGGATCCGGATTCCGAAGCCCCCAAAAGTTTGGGACAGATGAATACATATCGATCTGAACTGGAAGGTGCGGTGCATTACACCAATGCGGGCAGGAAAACATCTTGATCATAGGTTGGGTTCAAACGTTCTGCCCTGGTGTCCGAACATGCACGACCTGCGCTCACAGTCAGTCTCAACCTACGTAATCACTGGGTAGGAACTTGGAATTCGAAGACGTTGCCCATGAGTCTCACATCGAAGCAGCAGTGCAAGCTTTCCTATCACCGGGGCCAAGCCTCAATACACTCGCCATCCATTCGTCGCTTCAACGTGTCAACTCGGATTTTGTAGAATTCCGACTCGGCGTCACAAAAAAGAAAAATATAATAGAATGGCGGCTCCTCGGGATTAACCAAGCCCCCCAGCCATTTCTGCCTGCTTCCGAGCCGCCTCAAAGAGTGAATTGAGGAAACTTTGGCAGACTGACGGGAGAATTATTCAAGTGCCAGAATGAACCCATGTGAGCTGGAGTGGGAAAAACAGTGGGTCGTCGTTTTCATTGCTCCGGGACTTACGAGAAGGCTCAGTGCACTCCTGCCTGGCACTTGGCTCCCTTGTTTTAAATTTAATCCAAACATTTGTGTTGCGATTCCTTTGTCGATGGATTGGAGCAGTGGTGCATCAATCGTTCCAGCTTTCTTCTTCGCCGATTCAGTTATCTGCGCCATCCCATAATCGACTATCGCCCGGCACAGTATATAAAGGTCAAGTTAACACTCCCCAGTTCAACCGAAATCACACATCGCTCTATCATGTTTTCGAAACTTCTCTTTACTGCAGCTGCATTCTGCGCTCTCGGCGTTGTTCACGGCGCGCCGGGATATCAGACATCCTTGACCGCTTGTAACGCCGTATGCCTTGCTCCTGCGTCGTATTATAAATTCTCTCTCTCTGAGATATCTAACAGGCCAGCGCCATGGCGCCCCCTCCCACCGTTCGTCGCCCACCTCTTTTCAAAAATTAGCGCTGCTTTAAACCACCCTCACCTCCAGGGCCAATTCACCATCGGGAACGTCGACTCGCAGGGCGGCCTCCTCTTCGAAGGCAGCGATGGCAAAGGCCTTGTCGACTTCCGCCGCAAGGGCAACTATCACAGGAGTCAAATTGTATTATTCCGTCCAATTCCGTTGTTCCCGGGCTTGTAGCATACCTGAGGCTTTTATCCAGTGGGAGATCCGCAAGGCTACTACCACGGAGGGTGCGGTCACGATTTGGAACGTTGGGACCGGCCATCCGCTCACCCATGAAGGGAGCGTAAGTAGTTCACCCGCATGCGTCCAACCGGTCATGCTGATTCCACGCAATATACAGTTTGCGGAAGACGGTTTCACGCCTGCTGAGTTTGAAATCATACAAGGCCCTCGGTATCCCTTCTACAAGGTAAGCTACTTCATCTGTGATTTGTCGTTAGCGTATAACATGAATACTCTCTTCGAACCTAGATCAAGCAGGTCGATTCGGACAAGCTTTGGACCTTCAATTACGCTGGAGAAGGACGGTACCCGGATTATGGCCACGTATGTCCTGTATTGAGTGCAAAACAGTAGTGTGCTGATCCCCCTCATGGTAGCTTACCCTCCGCACACCGCCTTCCGGGGACCTTCCGGACTCTTTCGCGTGGGAGTTGAAGAAGGGCTGCCCGGACCCGGAGTAGAGCTTCCAACTTCCGCAATGTCGCTGATCTGATGCCACCGGGCTAGTCAATGAATGTAGTGCAAGGAATGAAAGTCAATGAACGTCAGCGTTGATCTGTTGAAATCTTGGTTGAACGGCATTTGCTGACACATTTGATCTTTTTTTATGAGCAGGATTACTCACTATGGAACAATCAGGGCTTAATACAAAGATACATAAGCGTGAATGAGGAGTTCTAGCCCCGACTGAGCCAAAGCTGGGGCGGGTCATGACTGTGTATTCCATGCGAACATTCCCTTGAATTTTGAGCAGTTCCCTTACGGCGGCTAAATGTGCGACACCCTTCGAAACCCTTGCGTTCCGAGGTGCGTTTAAAGTTGCAATCATGCTATGATCAAGCTCTATCCGGCTACTTTGGCCTCCACGGACTGTGTCTTCAAACTAACACAGTGTACACGGGGGTGACGTGAATGACGAGGAAACGGGTTTCACTGAAGAAAAAAATGTATGTCACAGCGCGACTCGTCGGACCGTCACTTTAACCTTCAGGATTTAGGCCGCCCAACTACTTACTCTTGGAAATTTACCTTTTGGCTCAACCCAATGGCTGCGAACCTTGTGCGAACCCCGGTTTCAACTTCGCCAAACCGGCACATCGCAGGGCCGGTGGATCATTGATCCTCGAATGATCGCTTGGCTTGACTGCGGTTTGCCTTCTGCCACGACAGCCTCCTTTTCAAAATTCCACCCCTTCGGAGTCTGCGGCGCCGGATGCCTTGAAGTCTCGTACCTATCAGTCCGTCCGCTCCTCTACATCGACTGTGGTCCGGAATCCGCTGGGACCAAGCTGCCAGCTTCTCCGGCGCTGTTAGCCGGAACAATACTCCTTGTCCTCTGCGAAGACACCTACATCGATAATTTCAGGCTCTTGTTGGTGAATTCTCTCAGCCGTTCTAAATGATGGGGGCGCGCTCGACACGGCCTGTGGACAGGAAGAATTCTAACTTACAGCATACGTCTATGCTTCATAACCTTCGGCCGCGTTTAAATTTGCAATCTTGCGAGGCCCAAGCTTGACCCGAAGGCCTTCCTCTGTGTATGGTCCCTTCTCGTCCCTCTCTTGCGCAAGTTTGGCAGAGCGCATACCGGCAATAAACGTGTCCAAGGGCTGATTGTTCGACATCTACTTGGACTTCCTTCAAATCGCACCGAGAGGCCTTGACTCAGAGCCCTTTGACTGCCGTATGCGCTATTTTGATCCTCCCACTGGATCCGCGAACCAGTGCAGTCGCCTATCTTGGAAAGCAATTTTCACTCGGCAGGACAGGAACTTCCTCACGATCTTTTCTGCTGGTATGACGGAGCAGACGGAATCACGGCATTCCGGCCCATCTGAACGTAGAATTCTCCCAGTCTAGTTTTGGTCCGGTCCTTGGGAGTAAGCGCATTACATGGGCTATCTTCAGACCTCCTGCCGAATGGCCGACACAGCTCCTCAAAGTCAATAGGTCGGTTGTCTGTGAAATATCGGTACGAAACTCCGCGCCCTTGATTTCAAAGCTGCCGCAGCAGCTCGCCGTATACTTGGACACCCTCTCTGGCTCTTTCTGGGCTTGCTGCTCCCCCAAGCTATCCTGAGTCTTGCTTGGCAAACTCTCCTTGCCTTTCTGCCTGGAATTCGACGTGTTCTAGGTGCCTGGCGCAATATGTATAAAGGGCTGTTCTGACTTCTCTTCGTTTGGCATTCTGCCATGTTTTTCAACCTGGCGCATTCCTTTCAACGGACGCTAGCACTACTCCTGCTAGCGGACGTTGCCTCCTGCCTGCAGACAGTAGAAACACAGCCCTACGATCCGAGTCCGTTCAACTTCATTGGCACCATTGATGCGTACGTTTCTGTTGCATGTTTTGACCTGCCACTCATGAGCCCAGGATGACACTGGATGTCACCGGAGGCCCCTTGGCCGGTGGAACGATCGCCGTAAAAGGTTTCAATGTCACCGTCCCAAAGGTGGGCGGAGCGACTCGTTCAACCGTCCCATCCTTTTTGATCCGCCACCAGAACACTCTTGTCACTCTCCCGTCCATTACTTGCGCATGGTCGGAGATGTTCACGGTCGATGCAAGTAATAACACCATTCCAAACTTACCGTTGCTGGGAAGCGTCTCGTGGGAGACCACCGTGAGTGACGGTGTACTGTGCTCATGATATGACTTCACTTCCAAACACAGATCTTCGGAAACATCGTCAGGGGTGAAAAGATCGCAGGCCTTATCTTCATGGTTCAAGAGAGCACACAACTTCTGCAAGGTTTCATCACAGAGATTGACTACACTACCGGTCATTTCTGGGTTGATACTACTGTGGAATGCGTGCTGAACGAGTGCGTGAATGGCCTATTCCATGAGCCTGATAACTGAACCACGGAATCAAGTCCGCTCGGTCGCTTTGGGCGTCCCTTCACCGGGAATCCTCTGTGGACAGTCGATCCCGATAACCCCTCTGTTCACTCCACGACCGTAGGTGAATAAGCTCGATGTCGGCGTCATTTCAACAGACTTCTACAGGGCGTCCCTCTCTGTATTCCGCGCAACGCCACCGATTCCGAGTGCCCGTTGACGAATAGGCAAGTCTGATACCGTGGATGTGTAATTTTTCTGACATTCGCTTAGGCCGGTGGATGGGAATGGATTTTTCCTTACGTCTTTGTGGGTGCACCCAAAGCCTGCTAGCGATTTATATTGAATCTCTTTGAAGTACATTCCCCGATCCTGCCCTTGTGGTCCCCGGTGGCCTTGATCCAAGCATCATGGTTCCGCTTGTCGTCGGAGACTACCTGACCTTCAGCGGCACCTCAACAGCCGACGGAATCCTCGAAGTTTATTCCTTGGAGGCAAATTTGGGCATATACACCGCCCCCGGCACAAAACCGGCGTACATCGCAGTCGAGGCGGCCCAGTATGCGATCGTCAGTCCCGACCCAACCCTCGAAAGCGATGAAACCCGTTAGTGTTCCGCTCGGAACTGACCAGGCATCCACTGACAATAATCGCTGCGGAACAGGCGCAACGGCCGTAGTACGATTGATTCTCTTCAGAAAATGCTATATCGCCTGATTTCCTTTTTGTTCAAAGGCTTCAGATCCATCGACGACAATCGAATGGTTTGCTATGGATCTTGATCCTTGCACAGGGGAGACCACGGAACGTAATCTTCTTCTTGTACAGCCCGAAAGTGCTGCACCGATTGGGCTGACTACATTCCGACTTGGGAAGACTGATGCCTCCCCTGCAACTCGCAATGTCGGCTTTCGCTACAGCAATGGCATTGCGGTGAGCGTTCCGGTTGCACTCATGAATCTAGCACCTGATATCGATTTCCCGTGCAGATGGGCCCAAAAGGCATCATCGCTGGCCAATTCATCCAGCCGATCATGCTCTTCATATTCCCGGAACTCATCGACTACGGTGCCAATGAGGTGCCCAACCAATTCGATGAGATCCCGTTCCTTGCGATGGGATCTGGGCCCCTCGTGTTCGGGAATTTTCTAGCGGAGGCGCTGCCCACGCCGACGATCGTGGGCCAGCTTTCTCCCTGGCCGGGACTTACTCCGCCTGGGACGACATCATGCGCACCGATCACCTCCAGCACTTCGACCGCCAGCTCGGGCTCGGCGTCCTCTTCACCAACGGCGCCGCCTGGCGGAATAGATGTCATCGAGGTCCTTTCGGCGACGGCAACTAACCAAAAGGGTTAGTGCACCAGCTATATTTACCGTGCCTTTCTAACATATATCACAGGAGCGACAACGACTACAGTCACGGCACTTACAACCAGTTCCACCGCCCAACTCTTCATGGCCATCATCGGCGTCGATAACGTCGCGGCACAACCGATGACGCCACTGGGCGGCGGACAGTTTACGCTCAGCATCGTTACGAAGGGAAAGCCCAGCTTTGTTGAAATATCGTCGAGCCAAGGAGGAGCCCCTGTGATCTTAGCGGTCTGAATTTGTCAGTTTTAGGCTTACCGGTTTTTTCTTCTGGGGCCTGCAGTTTTGATTGCTGTACAGTGTATATATTATGAAAAGAGCGATATCTGATATTCTCCTCACCAAACCAAGCGGTGTTGATTTGCAGCCGTGGGCTTCACAAGTTCGAATCTGACACTACCGCGAGATACGCCCCGAACCCTGTCCGAACGAGCAGCTAACACAATATTTTCCGAGTGAGTGTCGCGGGGTCGGAGGGATGCCAAAGTACGCACAGTATGGGGGCAGGAGGTAAGGAGGGGAAACAATACCAAAGAACAAGGAATACTTTGACGCCTCCGCGAGTGCGTGTGCCTCGCGCCGATGATGTGTATAAACAGGTTTACAAGGCTAACTCCAAGAAAGCAGGCGGTAGAAATGTGCCAAGGGACGCGTGTGGTATTATGTATAGAAAGAGCAGAAAGAGCAAGCCAAACAGCCGAGATACATCTTACCAACGGTAAATCACAATCCGCCGTGAACCTCTTTAATCGTCTTCCAGTGATGCCCGGGCCAAAGCTTGTTAGCGCTGCCTGCGGCAGCATCGCCAGTTCCCTCGCTGTTGGTAACGACACTCCACCCGGTGCTACCGAGCCCAGAATCCAGCTCAGTCGCCACGTTGGTCTTAATGTCTCCCATCTCCCCGGGAATTTCGGTGACATACTCCACTCCGGTCTTGAACAGTGCACCGAGGTCGTTGGCTTTGGTGCGGTCGCCCTCGAGGCGGAATGTCTTGTTTTCCAGCTCACTTGGCGGGAGCGTGGTCAGAACGTGGACAACGAAACCTTGTGGAATCACAGATCAGTTTACAGATGGTTGTGTTGCAATGGTGCGACGAACCCGCAACATCAGGGAGCGCCGTCGCGGAGAGCGGGGCCTCGCCTTTCCCCACAATCTGGATCTTCTTGGTCTCTGTGTTCATGAACACCCACGGGATGTACTCGATGAAAAGACCATTCTATAGGGTGGGATTAGCACTTGACACATATCAAATGGAAAGTTTACGGACGTAGATTCTGAGGGACGGGATACCGGCGCTCTTCAACTGCTCCGCAATTTGGTTCTTCCCTCCCCAGACACCCGTGTTCAGGCCATCCGTTGGCACTGAATACTCAGCCGGAACAAATAGCTTGATGTTCGCGGCCTTGGCGGCCTCGACGAAGGTCTTCTGGGCGTCGATGGCGTGCCCGGTGACGGTCGAAAGGACTACATCGACCGCGTGCTCCTTGAAAACGGCAGCGACGGCAGCGGCGTCCCTGGTATCGACGGTGGCAAGCTTGGCGCCGGCAGGGAGCTTGTCTGTACTCTTGGATCCCGGACGAGCGAGGACGACGACGGGAAAATTCTGGGCAACGAAGGCAGCGACGATTATGGACCCAAGAGCGCCGGGGCCGATAACTGCAAATGACTTGTAGGAGGACATGTTTGGTGCCCAAATTATAGAAAGGCCCTTCTTCTTATAAGTGGTCGCCGCCTTCGAATTTGTAATCGAGTTTAAGCGCCCTCGTTTGTAAGGCGGTTTGTAAGGTGAGCTACGCGTGGTTCGCATCTGTTCTGGCGCTGATGATGATTAAGGTAAGGCGGCCTAGTCTGGCCCAGTCTTTCGTAAACAAATACTACAGCAATTTACCAAGATTACTGCAGTGCAAGGTCGATCTGAGTCTTTATTCTGCGCGCGTCCTGGAATTGTAAAGGAATCAACCTACTTTTCTTGGAATTCCGGCTTGCGGAGAATGACGGGCGCACGGCCAACTGCAATCTGGTGCACGAAAACTCAAACTTCCATGAGTAGCTGGCAGCATGTCAGCGTCTCACGTTTACCGTGCAGTTGATATGCGTGGCGAAACTGTGCGAAAAATGTCGGCGCGGACAGTGGAACTGTGAAGCTATCTGTCGCTAGGTTTGTCCAATAAATAAATTCGTTGGGAAGAGGAACCCCGGAAACTGTGTTTCTGGGTTCTCTGTGAGTGAGGTTGGTTGAACTTGGTTCTCCTTTTGGAAGCCCGGAGGAATTCGGATCGCGATGACGTGGTGACTTTGTTGACCTCGGTCGGAGCGCGATGTGGCGCAGGGCAATTGCGCAATCTCAGACCATCCTTGCGCAATACTGCACAATACAATCCGGACGTGCAAGTGCGCACTCGTATCTCCGAGCCTCTCCAGACTCTATCTGTCGGATGAGGAGGAATTATAATTCTTGAACACGACACGTGCTGGGAAAATCATTATGCCGTGCTTCCTTCCTCCTTCCAGCAGGTAGTTTCCTCCAAGTTGCCAACAGCTCCGATCCATTTCATGTGCTCCACAAATAACGACGTTCATCGTCAGACATCTTCAATGCACTCGAAAGGACATCCCTGAGAAGCGCGGTGTACCCTGGCAGGTTGCTGGCAGGCAGCCTGCAGGGCCAACGGACGGCAAGCTAACGATTCTAAAGGCTCACTCATTCTTTCAGTTACTACGACACTGCCACTCTCTCCTCCAAAGAACAAAGACAAAGAAGAAATAAACTCGAGCCGCTGGACGGTCGAAGACTCAAGTATATGCGCCGACTCCGCTCCACGAATGGCGATACAAGATCCTGGGTTGCTAGCAGGACGAGGCAACAAGAAGCCACCGCAAGCCACCGCAAGCCACCGCAAGTCCCCGCAATCACACGGACGATTGTACGGATGCACCTTCCAGAACGTTCGACGTGCAGCTCAATGGTCCAAGCTCGAAGCGAAGTGCGAAGAGGCGACAACGTCATGGACGCGTCGTATTTTCCTCACACTGACTCCAACTTGCAGCTTCTAGTTTCCGACGTCCCCTCGGCATATGCGAATCCGAGATGGCCGAGATAGTGAGCTCCACTTCGGACCAGCTATCTACCTGGTGAACGTAGAAATTTCGTCATCCTTCCTGGATCCTGTGGATATAAGACTCGTCCAGTGCATCCGTACCCTCCATCTACATACCACACACACAGTTGCAATCTACCTCACAAACACACCAAGTTTCTGCATATAGATAATCATGGTTTGTTCTCTCGCACTCACTATTCCATGAGCGTGCCCTTATACTTCTCGATTCCAGGGCTCGATATTCAGCGCAATTGGCAGCGGAATCAATGCGATTGTCTCCGCTATCGCAGGAGTAATCATGGCTATAGTCGGAGCTATCACCACTGTGCGTTGACTCCCACATTATGATTTACTTCCTCTGACTTTCGATCCAGGTTATCGTGACGATCTTCGATGTCATTCTCGATATTCTGTGTTGCCGCTGTTTCGGCTCCCGGCGTAGCGGATCCCGGTATTCTCGCCGACGCAGAGGCGGAGCAACAAGCGGTGGGATGGGGACCGGCGCAACATATTAAACGGCTCGATCGAGCCTTGCATGTAACATCAACCACGACACCCTCTGATGTATATTAACTTTGTACGCCCGACACCTTACGACCTACGCCTGCGTTTTACTAGTATAATCCAGCTCACCGTTGCCATTTCATCCCTTGCACTTCTCCGCATATCGTAGCTACGTCTTTCAGTCCGAACCCCGAATGATATCTTTGCAGATCTAAGGTAGTCACGTCGTCGATGGGGAGGGAACTCGACTCCAATTAGACCTCTTCCCGCAGGTCCTTCATCGAAACGTCGGCGTGAGCAGCGCCGATATCGATTACGAGGGACGGCGTCTCTCCTATGGAGGCATTGACAGCGACCACCGCGGCCGGTCGCGCACGAGGGAAAGAATGCCGATGAGGCTCTACAGTGGTAGCGCGACCCAACCCAACCCGCACACATCAGACTTTTGACAAATAACTTGTGACCTTGTGTAAGGTCATAAAAGGCCAAAAAAGAGCCGAAAAGGCTTGAAAAGTGCGCAAGCTGAAAAGGTCGCAAGTCTATGTGCCGAAATCGCAAGGTCGAGCGTTCGACTCCGACCAATGACCCATTTCCTTCCGCTTCTCAAATAATTGCTCGTTGGCAGGGGCAAAGGAAAGCATTCATAGGAACGTTGGGTTAGTTTCCAGCGCTTGCTTGACACGTACCGGGCGGCAATGAGGGGTTAGTTTTTCATCAAAAAGCCCAAAAGGCCCGAAAAGGCAATAAGCTGACAAGTTATTTGTCAAATGGCTGATGCAATCATGACCAGCGGGGCGATGTTCTAACAAAGAAGCGTTTTTTTTTTGGTTAATATTTAATCCGTGAACTGGACGCACCATCATCTGCAGCAGCGCTCCAGCAAAAATGGCCGTGACTACCTAGGCAGAGTCAGAGACCGGATAGACTTGAGATTTGAAGACAATGAGATACCGAAGTGTTGGTATTCGGGTACGCAATCGAGTAGGAGATCATGTACAGGAGGATGGCGAGGCAGTTGAGGGCGCCAGATTCCAAACTAGATGTTTTCGTTGAGCAGAGCGCGTGGTTAAAATAAGGGACGTGCATTATCGCGATGGCGGTATTGTATCTTTTTATATGCAAGTGCAAGTGTGGAAAAGTAGCGTCGTCTGCTGAGTCGAGGACCGCGCAGGCGTCACGGCGAATCCACCAGATACGACCGGCTGGCAGACGGTGGAGTATGGAGTATCTGGGAGATATAGAGAACGGTGAAGCCCACCTGTCAAGCCCATGAGGAGCAAATTAGTTGCCAGGGTCATGGCACCGGTGACACGGAAGACGAGGTAGTGTGCAGCGACACGGTAGTCTTGATTTACCGTCAGATATCCTACAACTGGTAGATTTGTTAGCCTATCAATCTTTTGGCAAAAACCGAGGAGGGTAATACCTGCGGTGGAAAGCAACATGAATATCGGAGCAGCCACGACGCGGGTTCTGCGTCCCCAGATAATGAAGCAGCGATACAGCTGACCGAGCATGAATGTAAGTACGACGTTTAAGTTTTAATCTCGGGACTCACAAAGAGGCTGTCCGTGACGATGCTGCGGATATTCAGCACTGAGGAGGAGCAGATTCAGGCGGGTCTCACTTATTTGTGATGAGGAAAAACCCCTGGGTCGAATAAATATAGTCATACTCTCTCACTGCAGCAGCCACCGCTGCAGCGTCTCCCTTAATCTCGGCGCGAGCAATACGGAGTCCAAGAACAGTGGCACGGCTCTCGAGCCCTATATGCGCCGTCGCGAGGATTACCATCGCAAACGTAGCCGTGGCCAGAAGCTTGCGTCCCGCCCCGCTCCAATAGTACAGCAGATAGGAAGCCACGGATACGAGGACGAGTAAAGCACCTGGAGAAATTTTGTCACTGCGAGTTTTGCGGCTCTCCGGAGGGTCCGCGCTCACCGTAAAGCAGCATTTCCGCCTGTTCAGCAGCAATCGTCAGCTTGTCAGCCTCTACCACAAAACGACGACGCACACATAGCCCTGCTGTCCGGGACAGCACGAAGTCCGACGTTTCTTCGAAAATGAGGGGGTCGACGGTGTAGTTCATTCTGGGGAGCCCCAAGCTAACACCGCTGTCAAATAGCCAGTCCGGTACAGATCGGATCCGACGTGAGTGGCGTACGAGGGGTGATATCGAGCTACACTAATCTAAAGGTGTCTGGACCAAGGTGTGGATAGTTTGAGTAAGTTCCTCTGTACTCATCCATGATCGCAAGAGAAAAATGATGAACGCCGTAAGTAATACAGTCCAAGCTGGCAGCAAATCGGTGGAGTTTGAGTGCAGCCTGTACCTCCGAGCGTACATACTTACGATGCTATGGCAAGCCGCGACCATTATTTTTGGCGCACTATAGGGAGTGATACAGAGCAGCCATTATAGGGTACGCAGTGGCTGGAGTAAAGGACTTTTGCGCTGTGACTCGCTGTAGTGTCTGGGGTACTACACGGCGATCCAGCGGAAATCCAGGCAGTTGCTGATCTTCGGAAGCCACTGACCAAGATCTACCCCGGCCGGTAGGACGCGCCCATCAGCGTGTCGATTGCATCTGCCATCGACTTTCGACCGCCTCAACAGCCGCTGAGCGAATCTCTTCAGCTGGGTTTTCTGCCACCTGTAGCACCTGTATGTAGTGGAACCTCCGCGTTAGATGCTGGAGCTGACGACAGGTGGCGAACGGAGGTGTACGGTGAGTAGAGTCCGATCTTGAGTAGCACTGAACCATTTAACATATAGACCCGATAGAAAAATAAAAAGCAAAGCCCACTCAAAGCACCCACTCCTCCAACTCCCCCCCGCGGGAAAACGTGAGTATCCCCGTTCCCTTCAGCCCGGGGAACCGCGCCTCCATACTGCTCACAAACTCGGCAAACGCACTGTCCAGCACCCCCTGCGGATTTGACTCCATCACGCCCACATCTAGACAGCAGTCGATCCGGCGGAGCCGCGGCAGGCTTGCGCGCCACGCACCGTCGGTGCCGAACAGAGCGAAGACAGCGGTGCGGTCCTGCCAGGGGACCTGCTGTTCGAGGCTGTCGAGGACGAAGATGAGGTTGATGCGCCGGATGTTGGGGATGGTGGTTGGGAATGAGGCAAGCGTGGCGTAGAGGTCTGGCGGGAGGCGACGGACCCAGCCGAAGAATAGGCACAGCTCGATGGAGCGCAGGGCGGGAAGGGGCGGGAGCTGGAGGCCGTCTGGAGTCCGCGAGTGGTAGCAGTCTAGCGGGGAGCGAGCCCAATTTTAACGTCCACAAAGATAAGCAGAAAAAGAAAGACCGATGCACCTCCGTAATCGACTATCAAGTGTCGGAGGGGAGTAGCGGTGGCCGCAACCATCCGGTGCATTGGATTCGCCGCACCGGGAGCCATGGGTACGTCCAGCGTGCGCAGATGCTCCAGAGAGCCCGAATTTCCCGAGTCGAGAACAAAATCCAGGAGGGAATTCGTCGATGTTTTGCCCTGGAAGATGAGACGCTCCAGTCGCGGAGCCTCTCCATGCGCGTCAGGAGCGGGTGGTTTCAGGTCGGCCCCCATCGGGGAGACGTGTTGCAACAAAAGAATACGGGCCGATGCCATGGCTAGGGATAGAAATTCCCTAGGCACAGCCTGAAAGTTCCTGAGACACATACGGTCAAGTGTTGGAACCTTCAAGATGGCGAGAAAATTGGGCAACAATGATGTTGTAAACGGGTTGTGTGGCGCAGAGACCGATCCGCAGATAACCAGATCCTCGATCTCGCCCAGCGCGGAGAGAATATCCTGTAAGGGCCTCTGCTCATCGGCGTTTAATGGAGGTCCAGCAAAACGCAGAGTTAAATGTCGGATGTAAGACGAGATATGAGGCGACGCGTGCAGAACAGTGTGGGCGCGCTGGATAGACAGGACGCCGTGTGGCGCGGTCCCGTTCTGCCAGCGGCCCGAACCAATTTGTTGGATCCTGAGTGTGCGGAGGAGGATGCGCTGAGCGGGTGCGACAAGGCCCCTGCATGCGAGGGAGCAGGCCTTGAGGGACTTGGAGTCGTCGATTAGAGCAGCGATGGAGACGATAAGCTCTGGCGGTAGAGGGATCATGGCGGTTCGGGAAGAGAATGTGTGGGCCACGTGATGGCACAATGCCGTGTGATGGCCGCGGCGACGGCTCCTCAAAAAAAAAAAAAGTGTTGCAAGTAAGTGCGCTCTACCAATTTCGAGGTATCCAAAAAGGTGGGCCACAATAACGAGCAGATATATCCAGTTCATAATGGACTCTCCAAATTTTCAAAGGTGAGGGTGAGGAAAGTGGACTTGAAGCTCATTATGACGTCTGTGTCACTCGACAGGCCAGCCCGATGGTAGTGAGTAAAAGGAATGAGAAGTGCGAAGAAACCCCATCATAAACCACCACATATGTGTGCCATGGAAGAAGGACGATGATCAAAGGAGAAGAAAGCATAGCATATCTCTATGGACTTATCTTGGGCGACTGGGCTATATAGAACCATCATTTACATAATTCATCTGGCACTTCCGTCGCGTTCCATGGAGTGGAAGGCAATTTTTGGGCCAAATCTGAACGCTAAGGTTCGCTATTGTCCATGCATTGGGTGCATATCCTGAAAACGAACCGCGGTGTCTCGGAGGAAATTCGTGTCTTTCCGTTCTCTCTGTTATCAGTCGCACTCAGTGGATACAATTACAGGACGCCACCACAACTTTTTCTTTTGGTTCATCCCACGCCAAACATCTTTTTGTTCCTTGATTCGATATTTACGCAGAGGCCTGCCGACTCAACTCGGCATATAACACGTCGTCCTCCTTTCCCCCGCGGCGCGCCTTCTTGAAGTAGTTTGAGACGAGGAACGCGAGATCTGGCCACGGGGAATGGGTAATGTAGCAAAGACGACGAAACACGAAACGTGACTCACCGAGACTCTGCTCGAAATTGAGGCGCGGGTCGCAGAACGACTGGATAAACCAACGATCGGCGAATGAGAACGGACAAGGTAAGAAAAGTCTACGCACCTGGTACCTCAACCCCAGTTCCTCCTCACTCAGCTCCATACTGCCCCCGACACACTCCGTAACGCTGAACCCCTCCTCGTTGATCTCGCCTGTGAACTCGAGGCTCACACCCCCAAGGCGCGAGCCACACGCAGCGTGGATGCGCAGACAGGATGTCAGCTCGGCGATGATCGTGCCAAAGTGCCGCGTCTTGAGGCCTGATGCGCTCGTCTGTGTGCTACAACAAAGGAAAATTTGGAACTGGTCAACACCGGTCTATCCTTAAGGCATGAAGTGAGAGGGGGGAAGACGTACTTTCCATGCATGGGATCGCAGATCCACACGACGCCGTGCCCGGACGCCTGGACCGCCGCAATGTGCCCTGCGAGGTGCTCGTCGATCTGGGGAAAGACATTAGTATTTTCTCGGACTCGGACGTATGCATGCAGTAGCATTGTTAACGCGTCCACGAAGAGTGTGAGGCGCACCTTGCCAGCACCGTATCGCGTTATGAGCGTCACTCTTCCCGCTTCCTTTCGGGGGTTGACAACTGCGATCAGGGTCAGCATAAGTAGTGTATCAAGTTCCGCATCCACAGGATGGATGCAGATGGTTATGCGTGTTTTGGATCTCGAGTGCCCGCAACGTGCAAAAGAAGGGAGGGAAAAATCGAACACTAGGAGCAGGAGGGAATGGACGCACTATCCAACAACCGCACGAGCTCCTCAGCAGGCATACTCGGACCGACCTTGACGCCAATGGGGTTGCGAATCCCGCGGAAATACTCCACATGCGCGCCCGTGAGCTGGCGCGTGCGGTCCCCGATCCAGAGAAAGTGCGCAGAGGTGTTGTAGAACGCCTTCCCCTCCTTTTCGCCCCCTTCTTCGGCTTTGTCCGCGGAAGTGGGAGTGGCGGCGCCAGGGACCGCGAATGCGCGCGTCAACGCCTGTTCGTACTCGAGCATCAGCCCCTCGTGGCTGGCGCCGAATTAGCGTAAGTGTGATGTTTTGATTTATGTTATAGGAGGAGGGACAGCTCGCCTGGTGTAAAAGTCGACCTCCCCAACGGTCCCGCGGGGGCCGCCCCGCTCGAATGACGGGCCCGACTCCACGCCGATGGTGCGGCTAAAGTCGAGCGCGTCCGAGAGGCCGTCGATGATGTGTTCGAATTCCTTGCTGCAGAGACGGAAAGAAGTAGTCAGCGACCTGAATGCGTGAGCGGTAGAGCGCACCGGAGGGCCGGGGAACGGACGTGCGTGAGGGACCACGCGCGCGGCTGGTGGAGCGAGGCAAAGCCCGAAGTGAGGAGCGCGCGGACGTGGTTGAGCGTCGTCGTCGAGTGGAAATACGCGCTGTTTCAGTCGCGGTTAGCATTACCGAACCCCGCCGCAACTGATATCACCTCAAAAGGCGCTCGGGATCTGGCGTGCGGTCGTTTGGATCGAGCCTGTTCAAGGTTAGAGCGTGCATGAACCAAACGAGGTGATGACTTGCCCGTTAACGTTGTCTCCTCTGCGAAAAGAAAGAGAAAAATGGGTAAGCGTGATATAAAGCGGAGCCCAGCCCAGCCCAGCCCAGCCCAACAAAGGATCGCAATATTTTTAGTGTGAGGAGACAAAGACCCACCTAAAGCTGAGGACCTCGCGGTCCCCAATCTTCTCCGTCTTGCTGCTGCGGGGTTTTGCGTATTGGCCAGCAATCCGTCCGATACGCACCTGCGCCCGCAATCAGTATCTAGCGCAAGTGCGATACGTTGCTTTTTTACGACTGGGAGTCGCGCACCCCAGATGAGGATGAGCGAAAAGGACAGGATGAGCCCGATCTTCGCTGAGATGTTTTCCTGCGAACGCAAAAAGTGATTGGGGGGAGCGGAGGCGGTGGAATGCGTTTACGTACGTGTGTGCACGCATCGAAGCTCTCTGCGCCTGCACACCCAAGTCAGCAAACGGGGTGCTTCTGATAGATGCGGCGTCCAAGGGCAGACTCACAGTCACCAGCATGCAACAGGAACGCCTCGTTACGCTGAACGAGTCCGAGCTGGTGCCGAAGCCGCTCGATCTACGGGGATAGGCGATTTAATCGTATCTCGCCGCGCTGCGCCGACGTACGCACCTCTGATGGGGTCACTAACGGGGGCAGCGTTTCAAGCTTGGTGAGAACTCTGGGGGTAGGGAATTGAGAGTTGGATTGCGGGTCGACGAGTAATAGTGCCTACTTTGAAAGATGCTTAGGATCTGGATACTCGACATCCTGAGCAATCAGCTTAGCGCGCTGACAAAGTTTCGAGAGAGTAGGGTGTGTACTTGAGCGATCGACTTGGATGTCCAGGACGAGGGAGACCACTGTTCTGGGGCAGACATCGTATGTATGGCGTGCGAAGGAAAGCAGAGTCGACGTGGAGGTTACTAGAGGTGAGTCAGGATCGGATTTCTCCCGTCGGAGCGAAACGCGAATAAGTAACCGGGGGAATGGGCCGGTCCAAGGGTCCAACTGGTGTTTTGCGTGTTTGTTCTCGCGCCGTTTTTCAAAACTTGAAAAAGTTTTTGGCAAGAGGGATGGGAAGCACGTGCCAGCACGTGCCCTGGCGGGACCTGTTGGGCACAAACGATCAGATCCTACAGCGCCAAACAATCGCCCCTTGTGTCAACTTCAACTCGAAGTTGTACTAAATTTCTTCTGGAACGTGGCGTATTCTGACTGTGGACAGGTGAATTTTAGCAGAGCTAAGCTTCAATCTTGCTTCAATCCCTCTTGCGCATTTGAACCCCGAGATGCCCGAAAGTTGAAACCGACTGTTGACAACTTGAATGTTGGTTGAATGGTCAAAGAACGCACCCAAAGCCAAGTGCTTCTGAAGCGAACCGTGGACTTGACAAGTGACGAGCCTCACGAGCGGTCTAATTTCGTGATCCTGATTCAAATCACTGAGTACTTCCTGAATGCAACCCGTGGATAGACCGAGATGCAGGAGTCGTCCGGCCAATACATCACCGCGTTTACAACGTACGTTCTTCCGTGCTTTGTTTTCATCTTCTCTCCTGAACGCAACGGACAGGTGGATCGGCGGATGCGGGAACGCCACTCAGAACTGTGCGTTTACCTTCTCCGGAGGGAATGCATGATGAGAGTGTTTCCGAACAGGCTATCCGTACGTATCTAGTGCTGGAGGCTTCACCCAACGCAACTCGTGTGATAATGCTATAAAAGCTTTTTTCACTGAATATTATGTGTTCTGTAGATCTCTCGCACGTACGACGTGCACGTCCGTGGTCCGTGGTGGTTAGCCGACTGTTTCCGGGGCTAATAGCTAGCCGAGATCAGCCGGATTCGTGCGGTCCACGGCAAGGCCCCCAGAAAGCAGCAGAAGGCTGGGTTGAAATTGAATTTAATAGGCCCACCTGCACCTTGTATCTCCTGAGGCCGTATTTACTCAATGAAGCTTAGCATGCCTTTTTCTGGCCTTTCCAGTTTGAATTTACTTGCAGAGGCTTGACGAGGTGCAACCGGTGCCCCACTAAGTTGGGTTATAATTGTGCAGGCATACCAGGGCTTGGAGTGAACAGATCCATTGTCCCACAGGACGAGAACTATTTTGCTGCGAAGTCTTGTGAATAATCATTGGGTTGGTATTCGGCCCGGTGTTCAGATCAATTGTTGATTGATGTGGACTCGGTATGCTCGGCAAATGGAACTTGTCACTTTGAACCTTGCCAAATTCAACCACGAACAACCGAGATTAGCGGCGAAAAGACCTCGGATATCCGGGATACTGACCTCGGGAGTGCTCAAAAAGTGCGTTCGACGACCACGAAACACTAAAAAACCACGTACGTGGTGCTGAACCTCGTTCCGGTACCACATAATATTCAGCGATAAATAAGGTCATATAATGCCGCTGATGTACATGTTTCTGTGGTTCGTCCGTCTGAAGATAGTAGATATTGATCGAACTAACAGCTGGGTCTCCTGATTAAATTCTGTTACTAGTAGTGGAGCATCCATTTTAACATCTATGTAGTTCTTGTAGAATTGCTGTCGTGTTCCCGAGTAGTGCCTTCCAGTGAAACGTAGGATGAGAAGGACTGAAACATTTGATCGAATATCGGGCTTCAATCGCTTTTTCAACCACACTCTAAATCAAGGGCTAAAAGCTTTGCCTCCCCCCGTCCCATTTGGAAGAGCAGCGGGGGAAGAGATGCGGGAGAGGCATGACTATACTCAGAACAATTACACACTCGGCGCGCCAAACCCCTCGTCTTCGCAGATTCATTCGGAGTCTGACCCACGCCACTTTTTACGACCTATCGCCACTCTCCTCAGTCACGACTTTCATACCCCACCAGTACACTATATTTTCCCATCCATTTTTCACCCCATACACTCTACATACGACCGGCCACCGACCCTATCGAAGAACCCACACTCCGGCTTTTGAGCACTTCCACACCGGTCGAATGACTAGCTCTTCATCATATCGACATTCCGCGCGCTGAGACTCTCCACATCGGAAGTGTGGTGCTTGACCTCTTCTAGTGCGTCCTACATGGCGTTGAGTTAGTTTGCGGGTTATGAAAAAGGGAGGAGGAACGGGTACGCACGAGTCGGCGTGTCGTAGCGTCTCCGGAGCTGATTGGGTCCATAGCGACGTGGAGGGTGCGGTGCACCTCTGACACAGAACCCAACTACCCGATGAGCCTCGTTAAACCTAACGGGTCTCGAACCATTAACACGTTTAAGTTTAACCATTCAACCGGTTTAACCAGGCCGCATCAGGAGTATTGCCTTCGTTCGTCTCGAAGGCTCATCCTTTAACCGTTTATTAACCAGCGAGCCAGTTTAACCCAAGTTTAACCGTGTACCCGGTTTGAACCGTTTAACCGTTTACAAATACAAGAAAATACGAATTTATTTAACACGCCACTCATCTTTTTCCCCCATGTATATCATCGCTCTCCCCATCGTTCCGCCTTGCAACTCGCCGTTCATACATACGCGGCGAAAATATGTTGGCACTGGCTATACCCTATCTTTTTTTTTATCTTTTTTTCTTACAACTTGTGGAAAAAAATCTCTTCCAGGCCCTCACATTGATCCGTCCCCAAAGCACCGATTCTCTCAAGCTTGGCACCGGTCAGGGACTTACGACAGCATCATCACCACCCGCGGTTTGAAGCCTCCGGTACCGTTAACTACACCCGAATTATCCATGCCCGAGTTTCGCCCGAGTTCACTGTTGAGCAGTCAGACCATGAGGTGACTCGACCAACGAAAGAGCAAGGCTGCAATAATCTCAGGAGCAAAATTTTCCAGCGACAGCGTTAACGCTGTGGGTGCAGATACGCATCGACGCACCTCGTCTTACTGCTCCACGCTGCGGCCCTAATTTGGGCGGAGAGCGGAGTGGCGCCATTTTTAAGGACCATGTGGGCGTGGGTTGCGGTCAGTCTGGAACCTTGGGATCACCGTTCAACTGATTGGCGCCGATTGTAGTGCGAGTCTATGGTGAATTCCCTGACGGAGGAGATATTTTGACTGCGCTCGCCGCAAAGCATCATGTGAAGAGCCGCGGTCGTCGGTGGGACAGCGCTGGCATGGGAAGAAAAGTGTACCAAATCCCGCTATCATGTGGTCCTGCCCTTGCTGACGCGAAACAAGCGCGACATCCACTCAGGTTCCAATGTTGACTTCATGTTCAAGTTTGATTTCGGCCATCGACAAGCTAAGATGCCATCAAAAAGCGGTTCCGTCCGTCTTTTTTCAGTTTGTTTGTTGATGTTTCATTTTTTTTGTGCGTCACAGAACAATCTGCCCGCCCAGATGATACACTTGTAAAAGAAACGTGGTCATGAATAAGCGATGTACAGTACATACATGGGAAGGTTCCTCACATGCAATATTTTAAGAGCCCCGAGTCACCTCGGGCCCCATTCCATCAGGTACGGGAGGCTCTCTATTCCCGTTTAGTCACTGACTCACTTCTGCACGGCCCACGAATCACTCGACAATTTCCGAGCATGACTCCGGCACGGCAGAAAAAGGATGAGCTGGAGCTTTTGGATCGAGTTGGGCGATTATATTTTGCGAAAAACGCACCGTGGAGTCTCCGTATGTGAGGAGTTTGTACGCGCCTGAATACCAGCTGCCACACTTTACAAGCTGTAAAAACTTCCTGTAACGGATCTTGGTTCTATCAAAAAAAAAAATGGAAGCGGAGGAGTGGCATGCATGACTCAAGATGAGAATCAGTGAGTATCAGTCCAGTGTCAAAGGAAACCGGATAGTTACTCCCCTTGAAGATCAGAATTTATTTGTGGAGGAATATATAGAGGGGTGCGGAGAGCATCTTGAGATCTGCACTGTTGGATTGTTCTCCCGGCTAACAGCTTCGAGCTGTAGTCCTTTGAATGGACACTTCTATGGCTGTTGGCAGCGAGGTCATTTCTGACAAGATCGAAGGCGACAAATTCTGGTTATAAAGCACCAGCCTCTCAGCGCCAACTCTCATCCCCCCGTTGTCGCAGAGCTCGATGATCAGCACCTCGTCCAATCCGTCATCCGACTCAGTCAACTCGGTCACAGGCCTCACAGCGACCAACCGCCCGCCACAGAAGGACTACGCCGCAGCGTATGCAGCGCTGCAAGACAAATACGGACCCGCTGGATATGGTCAGCCAGCGCCAGCGAACGCTTCTAAGCCAGGAAAACCCAGTGGCGCTTCGAAGTCCGCCACTCCACCGCGCAGCGCGTCGTTGGCAGAGAATCCGGAAGGTTCCCCAGCCCCTGTGGCTCCTTCGACACTGGGCAGAGTGCTGGGGGGACTGAAATCGATGCTCGGATCCGTTTCTGGGCCGAAAGGGTATACCTACTGTGTTTTATGGGTTATTGCGCAACTTGACATGAGTCCAGAAAGAACAGGCGATAAAACTGGGCCCTAGAGAGACATGCCGGCAGGCTGGCAGCAGCATATTCGATGGAGATACTGGAGCGAGGTTATGTCGAGTATGCGAGAACAAAACAATCAAGTTGTCTCTTGCGACACTGATAAATGACTTACAGAGAGTACACGTCAACGAAAGATCACGATATTTCCATCTCATCGTCTTCCCCCTCGAACACCTTTTGGATCTGCGGCCAGATTGATCGGGCGGCAGTGAATGCGAGGAGTTTGCATTGAGCGAGCTCCGCTTCGTCGATTGACCGAGATGACTTCCAGTTCGTCCAAACACATCGCGCGTCGTCAATGCCGTTCCCAAATGCAAAAGCAAAACAGCCGCTAGCATCGAGGGATGCCTCTTCTTCTTCGGTCGGGTCAACGACGAGAGCCGATTTTATCCGCCCTATGGCGACAGCACATACGACGCCCTTCATTGGGATAGAACCGGCGTCCAGGAGCGCAATGGTGCTGGCATTTATCATTGCGGCCACCAGTCCATCGGAGGATTTTGAACCAATCGGGCTGAGAGCCTGAATCACAAGTTGTATAAGAGTGCGTGGGTTTTGGGAAAGGATCAGAGATGGCAGAAGCGCTGCACGGATGGTCGCAGCCAAAGACTTGCTTTGGGTAGCTGGCACGTTCGACAAAGGCCGAAGTAGAACCTCAAAGGTAGAGAGCGACGGGTTTTCGGCAGCAAGTCTGACTTCTATGGGCCCCGAAACAGAAGCCAGGGCCACGGTATTTCCTGCGACGAGTAAGCCTCCGAGACACGAATAAAATGATTGGTGGCACCGAATCCGAATCGAGCAGATCCATCCACCCTTGCTAGACCTTCCAATTCGATCTTAAAAGCTCGAAATTCGTCGGTCTTTCTGCCTCCGCGACGCGCGAAATCCATGGTAGTGGCAGGAAGAGAAACGTGCAAATCATTGGGCCCATCAATAAACAATGGCATACCAGTGATTACGACTGATCGGCGAGCTCACGGCAATCATCAGAACCTTCCCAAATTAGGTTTTACACCGGTCCGACCCTGTCCATTACGCCGTTCTCCCTAGTCTAAACAGTCTGATTAGTTCTAGTTTTTCCATACATCGTCAGCCTCATGGAAACCAGCTGAAATTACGAAACGGTCCTGAGAGCGATATTTTAAAATCATGTTCTGGCTATTCAACTTGGCGAACTTAATGAAGAACATCGGACATGCGCCTCTATATGTGAGTTTTAAGTTTATTCTTCGGCGCAAACGGCTGCTCGTTGAACAAATCTGAGTCTTTCCGGGCCCCGGCTGAAACGGAACACTGATGGCAGTGTAGTACACGGTCACCCCGCCTTCTGAGCGTGAGCGGTTGCATGGCAGTGGGTTGAAAGTCACTGATGACCACGGAGAGTCAGAGACAGAATGCGTGAACATGAATGTTCACCAATGGCCATGACCACACATTGTATGATTGTCATAACTCAGTAGGGCAGAGGGCACAGAACATCCTTCATTTTGATCCTGTTCAACATTGTACAGGTTAACTAACCCTCAGACTTATGGTCCAAACTTAATTGCCATCATTTCGGCACTTTGAAAGACGATGCATCAGTCTTAAAAGTTACAGCGCCAGCTGAGGACTCACGCAGACTGAAATAACATCACTCCCGCAGGAACCAGAGTTAGGATCGGTGCGACAGGCGTAACTGAATGTTAAGATGAGTACACTCTGGAGGATAGAAACAAAGAAATAATTTACGCGAGCCCGGTGAAGGTGTTCGTGTAACTGTCGAAGATAACGGGAGGGGGACTGCACCCAAAAATTCCTTCGTTGCAAGGATTCTGGTTGGTGGTCAGACCGTCAACGACGTTGCAGTTGTCATCGTAGACGTTCCCTACAACCGGAGATCAGTCAACAATTGTGTGGACATCCGTGAATTTAGTTACAGCGATTGACACCGTTACCCTGAGGGATAACATTGCCGATGCCATAGTTGAACCCAGGACAAATGGCGACGACGTTGGTGGACACAGCGAGGGCGACGAGGGAAATGAAGATAGTAGTTTGCATGATAATGCGCAGAGAAGATGATACTGAAGATGGGTGGCTAACGATAGAAAATTGCCCGCACTTTTATACTGCTATCCTAGCGGATCTAGCCCGAAACAGAGGTCGATAGTAAACATCGACTGTTCGCTCTCCCGCTGGTAAATGCCTTCAAGGGGGACTCCACCAATATATTTGACTCGACCCCGCGTTTCAAACATTCATCGTCCAGAGATTCAATTTCAGTCGACACCGTCTTCGCGTTCAAGGCATCCATTTCTTCCCCTTGAACTACTAAATCAAGATGACCTCGACTTGTTGTAGTTCTTCCTAGCCGGCGATACTACTTGGACCGGGGATTCTCGGAAAGGGGAAAAACTCTACTGCGGATGGCGCTGCTACGAGCCTATTCGTAGCTCCGATTGGTCCCGGACAGTTGTTTCAACCACCATGGGTTTCCAATTGACACAGATCGCGGGATTCACTTCGAACAGCGGGGCAAGTCCGATCAATGTGAACGCGGTAATGAGCGCTAAGACTGAAATGATCAAAGCCGCGACACTAAGGGAAAAGAGTCAAGACTCATGTCCGAGCCGATTCGAACGGCCGTCGCGATGCGCGGCGGCCGCCTCATTTCTTTTGGGCGTTATATTCCGATGAGCAGGGGCACATTGTTTCGGCACTCGGTTCCGTGTAGTGCTTCCGACCCATCCATAGGGAAAATCCCCAAGGAAAAATGACTTGATTACACCAGAATCATCAGCTGTATATAAATGCACAGTTGCCTGAGTTGCATCCGATATGTTTCACTGGTCACTTGAGGAAGTTCGGACCAAAATGGACAAAGGAAAGGGCGAAGTAAAGTATAGGCCTTACTTAGTAGTGTCATCTTTGTGGATTTTTTTTTACCTCCAACCCTTAGTGATACCGGGAAATTGAAAACCACGTGGTCGGGCCTGATTTATTATTGGGTGACCAATGATATCTCATGGATATTTTGTTCGTCAGTGGAATATTCCTTTAGGCCAGAGGTTTGCATACCTTGCCTATCCTCGCTCCCTCTCCTCCATGTCCCACAAAACGCCCCTCCAAGGCCTCGTTTGTCTGGATCTCGAGCCAGGCCCAGATATTTCAGAGCACTATCCAGACGGTGAGTCCCCGAAAAGAATCCAGAGCACCGTTCCTGGGACCTGAATCCGTCCGTAGATGGGGGGAGTCGACGGTAGCTGAGCCCAGTTTCGTACGTCTGCCCAGTGCCAGCGGCGGTATGGAAGATATAAGGTCCGTTGAAATTTGACTCTTTGCTTCAAGGTGACGGCCGCACGATACAAAGCGACCGATTCCAAACCGCCGACTTGGCTGACATTATACGACGTCGAGTCGCCTGATGCCAGTGTGGACGTCCCGACTGAGTACGCCCTGTCGGAATCCGAACGCGAAGGCGGAAGCCTTCGCAGCCGGACGTACACTCTCCGAGGAGTCTCCTGGGAACCGCGGTGGATCCAAAGACGAGTAACGAGGACATCCTGATTCCCAGGCAAGTACGTGCTGGCGGTGAGCTTCGAGGAGAATGCCCCATCCGCCGCGCGGATGCTTCTTCTTTAGTCAAGTTGCTCGGTTCCACCTGGCAGCTGCCGACGAGCCGTGATCGCAACTCGTGATATCTACCCACGGTTGATGCTAGCAACGGGGTCGCTCCCACCTGCTGCTTGTCGCCATTCACGGCAGCCAACGGCGGTCGACGGTGTTGAATATCGATGTACATCGCTGAATTCATCTTGAATTCAGCCTTGGCATCCTCTTTATCGTTTGATGTGTTCCCCAACATGGCGGCGGAGGTTACCGCCAATCCATTAGCTCGGCCCCATGTGCTTTAAACTTACTGTGGAAATGCAGCACAGTGAGTGGATATTCCCTCCCCATTTATTCCCGTCTATGGCTCCAATTTCGCCCCATTTCGATGTCCGCAATATGGTGGCGGACGCATCCGCCAATTTCTCGACAAACTGAGCTCAGGGCACTGTATCTTGTGTATATTGTGCAAGCTTCCTTCAGTTCCAGACATCCGAGTCCAGCGGCCCCCGGGACGGTAGAAACATGACATTAGGTCGAAAAAAATCCCAGTATGTATTCGCCACATCTGCCGTACCTTTCACGAAAAATGAAAAATGAAACCGTATGCAGCCCTGGCTTGTATGCGGTCTAGAGGAAAGAAAGCCACGGTCTTTGGACCAGCGCATGGGAGGCAATGAGGAGGTTTGAGAGCCAGACAAATTTTGAAAGGGGATGTTCGCCTCCGGGTTCGAACGTGGATTGAGACAAAGTTAATGTCGACAAATTAGTAAGTTCAACGGGTTCAGTCCGATAGATTGGTGTTGATAGATGAAATCCGAGGCTTACGATTGAGGTGACAGCCTGTCGCCGGCCAGAAGCAGGCGAACGCACGCAAACTTTTCGCTGAATTCGTGCGCCGTACTTGTTTTACATCGCTGTCTTGTACAGTCTTGAAACGAGATAAATCATCTAATTCTTCTCCGTCATGGCAGCACTTTGTGCGACGATCGAGTCCACGTCAGAACTACGATCAGTGTTGGTGGTGTGGCGTTCGCGTTGATTTTTTTCGAGATCGTCCTGCGGGTAAAGAGATGTTAGGGCAGCTACTCGGTGGTTTGTGGGGTTTTTACACGTACGCTGGAGGTGGTGGTGGCCACGACCGATTCTGTGGGATCCGTGAAGACGATGGCCGTGTGGTGTATGTCTAGTTGGACTCAGTGTGAGGACGTGATGGAAAATAAAGGTGACTTGCGAATCTCCGACGAGCCCGCTGCGACGCGGGGAACCCCAGGCCCGGTCTCCGTCATCTGCGCCATGCCCACCTGCTGCCCGTGCCGCCGGACGTTGAAGTTGGACAGCAGCGTGAGCGTGTATAGCGGCGCGAACTGCAAGAAAAAGAATGTGGACACTGCCACGCACGTTTAGCCCACATTTTTTCGAAAGGAGAGATGCAATGAAACACACCGTCGCCTTTTGGAGCATGCAAATACATGACGAGGGCCAAGATGGAGCAGATGGCGGTGGGTGAGCCGGTGCGGACTGCCCCAACCATGACGCGGTTCAGCAACCTGCGAAGGATATCAGTCACTAAGTCACTTAGAGGATGAGACGCCGTACGTGTTGGTGCTCTTGAAGTTCGATTTCATACTCCGTAGCTTCCAAATCAAACCCGCCGCAATCAAGACGTCTCTCGTCGGTTTCGTAAGCTCTGCGACGTTAGCGAGAGGAAAAACCAACCGACGGCGGCTTGCGCGCTGAAATTTATGATAATGCCGATGGTCAACGTGTGTTCCTGTTATGCCGCGACGGTGAATTCCCGTCTTACAGGGAACGTACAATGGAGGCGTACGTGTGTGCGGCTTGCGGTTGGCAGCAGGACGAAGATCACCAGGTAGCCTCCGACCTAAACAAAGGAGAGGATAGTTAGTTATGGGTTAAGAAAGACTGCAAGGGACGGTCGCACCGCCAGTAACATGAGCGCATATAAGAAGAGCGTCGCCCAGATGTTCTTTGACCTGCCCAGTCGAACCGTTTAGTAAATTCAAAACACGATGGAAGGAAGCGAGGAGTCGCGCACAGGGTGTAGAACCGGTAAATGAGGTAGCAGTCGACGATGGTGCTAATGAGAGCGCTTGTGAAGGAGGCGAGCGGGAACTGTGCGAGTCGGTTTTAGTACGAAAAGAAATTGCCCAATCTGCCAGAGAGACGCACGCTCCAGAACTACACATGCGGAACGCTCAGATCTCGTTGTGTTCACAAGGAAAATTACGCACCAGTGTTGTGAGTCCTTTGAAATCCCCCCAATATGTTACGGTGGGCTGCAATTATCCCGCCTCAGGATGGATAAGTCAAATGAGAACCGTTTCAACACACGAGATAGGCGTTCCCGTATTCCCCGACCATCGCCGCAACGCAGAGAGTGAGCACGAGGATGACGAGGCCCTTGCGCATCCACGAGTCGTTCGGAAATGAAGCGAAGTATTTGGTTGCCTCCACCAGAACGACACCGAATAGAATCGAGGAGAGCCAGGTGCCCAGCAAGAGCATGCTACGAGTTCGTGAGTATAACCGTTGCTGTATCAGACAGATAGACGCACCCAAGCAGTTGATCCAATGCAACGATAGGCATGATAAGTTTAATTTGGGGTGGAGGAGGTGGTGTCGCAACTGAAGAAGCAGTGGCCAATTCCAGACGAGCGGCTGACATTTATACTGCATGTGTGAATCAGGAGTGAAGCCCCTTGCGGCGAGGGGTGTTATACTTCCGCACGGATCAGGCGGAAGCAAAGTCTCAGAAACAAAAGCGGAGATGCAGGTGACAGTGAGAGTGAGACACGACTTGAAGGTGGCTACAGGAAAAACTGCACGTCGTGGCCTTGGACGACTGGGAAGGGAGGAACGACCTTCGTGATTAGAGCATCTGCCTGAACACCATTGGCGACGATTATTTCGATACATCTGGAATTTGAGAGGGGATGTCTCGGTTATGATCGCCAGACTCGGAGTCCAGAGACGTTACATCCGTGGCGACGCCGCGAGCGCATCGGGTTGAAGGGGTTCAGGCTGGCAGTGTATCGGTACATGTCGAGTCGACGTCCGCCTTGAGATGGTTGGAGGAGGAGGAGTCGTGTTGGCAGTGGATGAAGAGACACTCCATCAGGAAAATGTTTTCCAGCTGGGTGAGCTGGGTGAGCTGGCGCCAGCTCGCCAGCTCACGCCAGAATCATTGCCAGAATCGAGTTTTGTTGATAGGTGTTATTAGTCCTTGGAGCTATTCCCCAAAGTCCAGTTCGAGGCTAGGAATGCCCGAACAAGATAGCGAGGAAGTAATTGCATTTCAGAACCGTCGTTGAGTGAACCTGGTAAGAAACCTTTCAAAATCTGTGTACTGTGTACAAGTCATTCAAGCTCCGACGCACGTGATGTTGATATTGCGTGCTTTGATGGCTCCATGTCGCCACGTCTCTTGCTTTCGCCCCCCATCTTCTCCTCATGCCCTGCCCATGCCCGTCCTCCCACCTTCCCCGCTTCCTCAAAAACTTGGCTCCGGGCTTGTGATTGACTCGTTCGAAGATTCCCTGGGTTATACAGGGATATCTGGCTGGGTCTTGTACCGCAAGAAGGCTCTGTACTGCAAGACTTGCAAGCTCGTTCTCCTCGATATTGGAGTCTCTTACCCCTTGGAACCTCTCGGACTGTCCTCAACCACCTCAAGTCCGCAAGTCCAATGCTCCGCTCGTTTCCCTTGACCCTTCAACAGCCAGCTGTGGTTCCGCACTAACACTTTCCTTCATCTAGACTTACGCTTCCTTGGAGACCGAGGTAGGTGGCTTCAATATCGGTTTCTCCTCGTCTGATACCTTTCGTGCCCCCTAGCTGTCATCGGGCGATCATCTCTCGTCTCATCTCAAAGTCCGTGTTCCTCGCCACCCCTTTGAGAGCTCTCCCGCGAATCTCAACGTACGTTGCACATTCGTCTCTCCTCCACCCCGTCTGATGTTTGTCTAGATTACTGAGTACCCCCAACTCAAACGGCTCTGCGTCGCGATTGCGCTTGTGATGTGTATGTATACACTCCTTGTGCTAAGTCTTTTCACTGAGTAGTGATCTAGCTCTTCCCCTTCTCCCCCGCTGGCAAAAACTGTACCATACACACCCGCGTCCCTGCTGGCCTGGGTGATCGGTCGCCGCGCCCATGACGCTATCCGGCTCGGTTGGCGGTGCACAAGGCCATTTTGCGTGGGTCGGACTAGGTCGGACTCGAGTAGAATACACTACTGTACTTGTGCGTCTGTGTACAACTGATATATTGTCGTTATTACTATCCTCAATTGGAAACAAAGAATCCGAAGACTGCCAGAATGGACTGTTCTGGCGTATTTCTGGCGTGGTGGAGGTCATTATGCGGCCAGCTCATATTCTGGCGAGTTGGCGGTAGTAAGGCTGGAACATTGTGATTAAATACGGTCTCCAGCCATAATGTACTGTAATCGTAATATAATCTTAAGGTTTCAGCGGATATTTAATCGTACCTGTATCGTAATGTATCGTAATGGTAAGATAATCATATTTAATCGTATTTATTCGACATTTTCAGAATAAATTTCTCCCAGTAGCTCCCTGGGATGATCCCTCCACTGAGCCTCTTCCCGAAGATGATGGTTGACCCCCACAGGAGCAGTTCTGCTCCGAATGTTCAGAACACTGCCTGCTGCCTCCAATCCACAGGTCTCCAGACCTCGGATGATATAGTACCAATGTCTGTATCAGTATCCGAAGTGCCTATATGTCCACAATCACCTCTTAACCAACTCTCAACCAACTTTGAACCAGCCATCAGATATCGGAAACTTCCGGAAGTAAGTCACATGTTAGCATCGCGTCAAAATTCTGGGATAAAGAAGACCAAATGATGTTCAAATATACTTTCAGTGCACCTCTTACTTGGCTGAAGATGTTGTGTACCACCTTATGGAGCCGAGATGACAATTGTGGCTTCATATTAGGATGATTTGGGTGGCTCCCTCCACTTGTTCAATCCTTAATATTATGATTAAATATGGGCCCCGTACCGTAATGTAATCATATTGTAATGTAATCTAATTCTCCATAATTTTAAGGCCTGAAATTATGGCGGCGCCATACTTGATCGTAATCCTAAGATTATAATCATATTTTTAGCCAGCCTTAGGCGGTAGTTGGCGGCGCTGGCAGGCCTGGTGCCAGCTCTGCCAGCTCGAAAACATTTTCCTGATGTCGGACCACGTAGCATCATGGTACGGAGATTGCCGTGGATCGGACCCTGATCATTGCTTGGTTGAAATTGGGTTGAAAACAGAGTAAGGTCAGGTCGAAGCCCTGGAAGGTGTGCCAGGATATCCTCAACGAAAGCTCTAGTTCGGAGGGAAAATGCCTGCAAGTGATGAAGTTTTTTTCTCGTCGGTCCATTTTTTTTTTTTCAAATCGGCGCGTTTCTCCCTCGATTCTTGCTCAAAATACAAGATACAAGTGGCGTACCTCTACTGTAGGATGCCCCGCAGCGTGCCCCTGCGTTGTTTTGGAGTCGCACGCCCAGAACATGTTGCGCTTTCCCGTGTTTTCTTGCAAGAACATCCCTCCACAAACGAACAAGGTCCTCACTCATTTCTTGCTCAAAACTGAAGATCCAAACGACGTACCTGCCCACTATGATGTCCTGGAGGTCGTCTATGCATCTGATTGGGCTCGAATCTCGGGAACGCCTCGTGCGCGGTGCCGTGACCGCGAACCCAGATAGCTTTGACGCCGACTACAGTATTTTTTGATGCTCCGAAGCTCACATACTCACTGCGTTTCTAGCAGAATAGCCCAATGCGGGACAATGTTGAGCGAAACGATGGGGCCCACGCAGGACACGCGAACTCGATCAAAGATCTGACGGAGTCCGCAAACCGATGCGATAGCCCGCGTTCGGCTCGCAGGCTGACACATGGAGGTCATGTTTGTCCCGCTGCGGGCTCCAGGAGTTAGCCAGCGATAGGCTCTTCAAGAGATCTTGCAATATTTCAAGGAGCTCGACACGAGATACACGGAGTCGCCGTCGGTTAGCTTGCGGCAGGATCTTGGAAGAGTTCTGGTCGGGCTACCTGAGCGACTATAAACATTCCGAGGTAAGCTCTCCGAACGAGCACAAGATCCCAAAGTGAGCTCCGTGAGCGAGTATCACCGTATGATGAGCTCACATGAGATTGAGGCTTTGGATCACAGAGCTCCCCTTTGGCTCGCTTCCTCCCACAGGCTATAAAAGCGCTGCCGTCTGCCAAACACGCTTCAGAAGGTTAGTTTTCTTCGTCTCTTTTTATTTCTCTTTCCCCGGGCCCGCCTCTCGCATCATGCTCTCCATCCTTCCGCTAGCCGCGGCCCGCCTTCGTATGTATTACGTGGTTGGGGACCTGGCCCTGGTCCGACTTTCCCTTCTCCTTATTTCGGCTGACAGAGAAGGGACGTGTCTGAGCGGGCGGTCGTACATGTTTGCGGCGCGGCACCAGGACTCAGCGAGCTCAGGTTTGGGAGCAGTACTTCGAAGGTTTGTGCTGATCAAGCCCGGCTGCGAATTGAAGAAGTGTTGTCCCTTGCGCATCCCTATGCTAGTTTTCTTCCTGTAGAGCATAGTACTAGCAGCCCTTGAAAAAAGACAATTAAAATTATCCCGCCTTTTGCCTGATATAGCCGAGAATCACATGTAAACCGGGTATTTGAATCAGCAAACGAATGATGCGATCTTCACGGGCCGGTTCAAAGTTTGTCCCGCAGTTTGTCCTGCGTGTCCCTCGCAGGATACTTGACAATCCCGTAAATGGCCCGGGAATCGATTGATGTAGCCAGCTTTAGCCCACGTTTGGCTCTTGCAAAATCTCACAAAAGGACAATGTCAGGATCATCCAGGATCTCTCGTCGGGACAATCGCGGGCGAGATAACGGCTCCCGCGTTTGTCCTGGCGCTGGATCTTGTAAAATCTCGCTTCGGGCTAGGTGACCTTTTACACTATCTACCATACGCCTCGCGGGATATTGTTTTGAAAACACAGTGACTCTTGCGCCACGTTCCTCCCCAGCATGGCTTGGAAGTCCGAAGAAATAGGTCCCGTCCGAGACAATGGTGCGGTACGTACGGGGTCAATACGGGGTTGTCGTTAGTCGGGGCCCGAATAGACAAGACTTAGAACAAAATTTTGAGCGCTTGGGGCAAGCTTGGGGTGGATGTGGGAGCATGTCGGCGCCGAAGGGGATACTATTTCGATCAATTCGACCATGCACGTGACTTTTAATTTTTTCCGACAAATCTCCAAATTCCGCTAAAATCGAAAGAAAATTATTGCAGGGGTCCCCGGAAAACAGCTGTGACCTGTGACATTCGAATTGATCGAAATAGTACAGTAAATCCCCAGAAGGAAGTGCGTGACAGACGTGACCTGCCGTACAAATCGCCAACGGCCACGTGGACGGATCATCAGCGGCCCGGGAGTCCGTCCCTTCCTTTCACGCCACTCCTGACTTTCCGCCTCAAACGTAAGCCCCCGATAAGGGAATGATTTTCGGCAGTTCGGCAATCCCTGATCTTGCCAGCGCCGTGCCGGAAGATATTTGGTGAGAGCAAATAGCACAGGACGGCCGCAGGCAACACCACCACACAACGCGACACCTCTCTTCCTCCCTCCACCTCGCCATGCCATTCCAGCGCTCCTTTTACGATATTCACGGTCTTACTCCCCCCGGCAGAAGCGATGCTCACTTTCGCTGTCCCAAGCGTGGCTGTGGACGAAGGCTTCGAGTCCAAACGGCAGTTAGTGGAAACCACAAGGGGCAGGATTATCTCAAGGTGCGCACCTCGCCGTGTACAATTTCGCCTCTAATGCTAAGAGGGCAGTGTTATAACGTCAATCATACCGATTCAGTCCCTGCTTTCTGGTATTTCTTCCCTGACGTGTCCACCGTCAACGCCGTCAACCCTCTTCTCCATCCTCCCGTCATCCCCGCCCGCGCACAACTCACCACCGCGACACGCTGCACATACGGCTCAAGCTGCGGGGTCGTGCGAATCAACAGCAAATGCGCCAACCAGATGTGCCCCTGCCATTGCGCGGAATATGGCGGGTGCCGCGTCCACACCGAGCAAGCGCGTATGCTCGCACCACTTCCTGCTCCCTCCGCCCGCCAGCGTCCAGCACCTCCCCAGCCTCCCTCTGCGCTGTCTAATTCCACTCGCGCCGCCGACGTCGCAGCACGCCAAGAACGTCTAGCTGCCGCATTCGACCAGATTTTGTCACCGTCGCCCTCACCTCCACGCCGTACCCTTGCCCAAAGTGCCGAACGCTCTTTTATCCTGGTCTCATGGGCTTCAAAAGGCGGCCCCGCCCGCATCACCGGCATCCAAGACCCCAAGGAATGGCCATTCTGGACGTATCCCACCCCGACACCGTATGAGTGTTATTCCACGTCGTACCACAAGTGGATGGAGGTATCCGCGCATTATGTGCACAAGCTTAGCCCTGGACAACACATTCTCATACGCAGCATCGGTGTCTCCGGTAGTGACGAAGCTTCCCATATACAGTGTGTCGAGGAAGCCGCCAACAATGCCCCGCTACGTCCGCCACCAGAGACAACACGGAAGCGGCTGCGTAGTATTATCGAGATCGAGTCCTCGGACGACGACGCGGAGGTAGAGGTTTTGACCTTCGAGCGGGCCATCAAGACTGAGCTGCGAACCCCACCCCCGAAGCGCCAGAGGCGGCTCCAGTCCCCCCGCACCGTGTCCTCCTCATCATCCATGCAAAGCTCGTCCTCCACTCCCTCCATCCCGACTTCGTCCAATCGGCCGTCTCGCCAGTCCTCCTCATCATCCATGCAAAGCTCGTCCTCCATCCCTACTTCGTTCCGACGGCTGTCTCGCCAGTCCCCCGCCATTCGCATGTCCATCCCTAGTCCCCTCCCTATCGCTCGTGTTCCCCGTGTCCCCACCGCTCCGACGTTGTACTAGTACACTTCGCATGTCACACCTTGTTTATTAGATTTGTATCCTTTATATGTTTATTGAATTTGTATTCTTTCCCTCCTCGTGAATGAGGTCCCTGGTGCGCCCGTTCTGCAGCCTGCTGTGCTCTTGTCGTGCTATTTCTGCAAAACTTGTCGCGTCGTGTCACACTGGTCACACGCGTATTTCCTTTTCCGTCTTCCACCATCTCCATCCTCCTGCTCGCTTTCCGAGACCCCGCCCAGTCCCAAACTGCGCAGAAATGCCCGGAGTCTTTGGGCGTTTCCGCCCTGACCGTTCTGCTTCCACGCCGGGGCCTGAAATTCCTCCAATATCGACGACGGCAACTCCTCCCCAGACTTTTGTATTTCGTGCTTTCGCAGACCCCACCCCGCCGCCACCGCCCGTAGGATCCTTCGAGTATGATTTGGCTTCTTCAAAGTATCAACAGCGATGGGATTCATTCAAGAACTTCGAGCTCTGGCTACAAGAAGAACAGCGCTCCAAGGCGATTGAGCTACGGCTTGTCAACACGTACCGGGATTCGCCGCTCTACGAAAGGACTCTACGTTATGCCTGCTCTCGAGGAGGTACCGGGGGCACCAAGCCGTACAGCAAGCTTCACCCAACTTGGAATCGCAAAACAGAGGGGAAAAGAACCGGCTGCCAGTGCTCGCTACTCGTCAAGCAATATCCAGGAACTTCTACCGTGCTGGGAAACTACTCCGACACCCACAATCATGATGTGGGCACCGCTAATCTGCGCTTTACTCAAATTTCCAAAGAGACGCGAGAGTATATCGCTGGGTTGCTGCGACTGAAGGTTTCCCCGGACCACATAGTATGTGGTTCTCTTTGCCGCATGCTTATTCTACAGGGTCTGATCCGTCACAGCTCAAATTGCTACACCAGGGCGTGTATGGCTCGGACGACGTCTTCGAGGGCGATCTTGACGGCGACTTTGTGGCCAATCGCGCCGAGTTCATCCAGCTACGGGATATTCGACGCATCGAGAAAGATATTCAAGCCGAAGATGTAAGACTCCATCCAGACGACGGCCTCTCTACACTCCGCTGGGTCGAAAATCTTCGCGCCCAGGGCCACCTACTCGGTTTCAAGTCCAAAACGGATCCCCCACCCCCCGGCTCAAATCTGGACCCCGAAGTCTTCACCCTGATGATACAAACGGGATGGCAACGCAATGTATTCCAGAAGTATGGGACGACTATGCTCTACGTCGACGCCACACACAATACGACGATGTACGAGCATTTGAATCTCACGACTCTGATCGTGCGCGACAAGTGGGCTCACGGTACGTGTGTCCTTCCATGTACTTGTCCTCGTATGCTCAACGCGAACTGCAGGCGTTCCCGTCGCATGGATGCTTGCGTCTAACGGCACCCAGTCCACGATCTCGCACTTTCTCCGGCTCCACCGCGCTGCAAGCCCTCAGACCATCCCCCGCCACATCATGTCCGATTTCGATTGGCCGCAGATCAACGCTGCCGTCGAGGTATACCACGAAGCTGCGGCCTACTATGCGAACCTCAGAGCGGCGTTTATCCTGTTGTGCTGGTGGCACGTCTTGCACGCCTGGCAGAAACACTTCAGCATTACGCAAAACCCGGAGCTCTGGGACTTGCTGAAGCAGTGGATTCGGATCACCGACGAAGCGAAATTCCAGACCGCCTGGATCGAGATCCAGAGGCTAGCCGGTCCCGACAGTACCTTCATCGCCTATCTCAAGGAGTATTGGATGAAGGATCGGGTCGTCCGGATGTGGTCGGGCGTTTATCGCAAGGACAGATCGATATTCTCACTCTCCGACACCAATATGCTTGTCGAGGCGTGGCATCACGTCCTCAAGGGCAAGTTCTTGCTTGGCAAACGGAATCGGCGCCTCGACCATCTGCTCTACACGCTGATGAAGGAGGTCCTTCCGTACTTCGCACTCAAACAGCGGCGGCAAGATATCGGTTTCGAAGGCGTTGACATCGAGGTCCGCAAGCGCCAAGACATCGTCAAGCGCAGTCAAGTCTACACAAAGGAGGATATCATCGTGCGTATATGCATTGTTTTGGGCACGTACTGGACACTGATCGCCCCCTGCAGCACGTCCAGGACCAAAAGTACCTTGTGCCGTCCAAGTCTGATTCCTCAAGGGCGTATGAAGTCGACGTCGATACGTATACCTGCACTTGCCTCGATTACCCCCTGATCTGTTACTGCAAGCACATTTGTGCCGTCCAGCGACTGTTCGACGTGGAAGAGCAAGAAGCTGGGGCTTCGGAGAACGTGCCCACAAGCCCCGCCGTGCCTGCCCTCTCGTCTCTACCCGCGTCAACCTCAGCACCTGCACCTCTCGTTCAAGATGTCGCTCCGAAGCCCGTGGCGCTGGTGGCGATCGCGGAGAAGCTCGAGCGTTTGGCAGCGCGTCTCCGCCGGCCAAACAAGATCAAGAACGATGATCCGTGTCTCGCCGACCTCGAGGACTCGCTGCAAACCATGCTGCTCGCAACGGATGGCATCGCGGTGCTCCCCCCGGCCCAGCGGTTCGCTCCCGTTGTCAAGAACCCGACAGCACGCGAGACAATGCTGCCCAAGGTCAAGACCCGCCACGTTCGAGCAGGGGATCCCGCCTACGGTGGTGGCGCAAGCAGCGGCAGCCTCGCAATCAAGAAGGGGTCAAAGAAGGCGAAACTCACCAAGACACCGACGACATCTGTGCTACCTCAACCCCCGGTACACCATGCTCCACCGCAGCAGGCCTACGCACCCCAGCAACCACATTTCTACCCGTTTTATTACCCTCCGCCGGGCCCACATTACTATCAGGCTCAACCAGCGACGTCCGGACCATCTGCAGCAGTACATCCCTATTTCTATCCCCCTCCTCATTTCATTGCTCCAGGACCCAATTGAGGATCTGCGACGTCGGTCTGTGATTTTACTTGTTTTGTTCCACTGCTCGAATAATCATGGGGGCTCCCATAAATATATTTGGAAAAGTGCTCAATAAATCCTATTGCTCCCAATTAATACATGACGCGAACAAACTAGAACGGCGTCGACTCTGGGACTTGGTGCAAATTTTCGCCAAGTCAAGTGAGAGTGTCATTTCGATGACACATCGCCGCGACACGGCAAGGTGAAGGGGAATGCCGAACTGCCGAAGAGAATTCCCATATCGGGGGCTTACGTTTGAGGCGGAAAGTACACAAGTCTTTCACGCCCACTACTGGCACCATTTGCTGACCCGAGTACCTCATTTCCTTTGTAGCACATCGGCAACGCTGAACTTGTCGCTGACGGTGGTCGTTGCTGCGGGGATAGTGGCGCTATGGGTTTTTAAGTTTATGTTGAGTTTATGTATAATCAACGAAAGAGTAAGGACGATGGGAAAGCAGAGGGATTCCGGTATGGTGTATCGGTTAACATATGTGCTTTTCATCATGGAAAGCAGAGGGACAGGGAGTGAGGTTTTTATATGTTTTGTGATCTCAATCTTGGCTTTCATACTCAAATGCGCAGGGCTGTCGATTGATGCCAATTGCCCTAGAGTTTTAGATGCATCTTCAAGCATCGTTCAGATACAACTCTTGGAATTCAACTTCCGCCCCTCACCGAAATTATTTCGGACCCTTACAGTATGCCAATTCGGGATTTTGTTTTCCACGACCACAGCTTTCGCCGCGGCCACACGTCTTCCCCAGCTAGCTAGCACACCGAAATCCGTTGAGTTTTGGTCAAGCCGAAGTTGGTACCAAAACCTATCCGGGAAATTTCCCATTGGCTCGGCATCTTCCGAGCCAACAGGAAATTTCCCGGACGGGTTTTGGCATGAACTACAGCTGCACCAAAACTCATTGGATCTCGGTGCGCCTCCATATCTGTTTATTTTATTTTGTTTTCTTTGGCTTTCTTTTCATCTCACTAACACCGTCAATTCATCGAGGAACGTTTCGATGACCTTACAAATGGATATCCGCACCCTTCGCCGCCGCGGAACAACCTACACAACCATTTTCTCACACAGGTGTTTCGATTGGGCAACCCTGAACTGTCGGCCCGCCTCGACCCCGGTCCCGGTGCCAAGCGGCACTGATATATTCATATGTTCGGCCATCGTGACGTCGGCTACTTTCCATGTCATATACTTAGCAGCTAACCTTGGAAACAGCAGGTCCGCTCTTCTTCCACCACCGACGCTTTCGCCCGCATCGTCGGGTCTTCTGCGGTTCCCCCCCCCGGATGGCAACTGAGTCGGATGATATTCCTCCGGATCTCATCAGGCCGCTGCAGGTTGCAAGCTACGTGTTTGCTGGCGCGACAGCGGTTCGTGAGAAATACAAATCTGCCACGATCGCCCCATCAAACTCTGCAACTAAATAAAGAATTAATCAATTCACAGTATCTGAGCGGAATAAGCACCTGTGTTCACTCGGTCAAATCCTTTATCCGCAAATCCTCCTTTCGAGTCCGATTATCCAGATTTAACCATGTACGTTTATTCTCTGACATGGCCGCTCAGGCTCTCGGACTCTATCTTGCAGAACCCACAGTTAGAACCGCGTGATTGAGCAATATTGAAACCGATTCAATGAGACACTTGAAGGGCTGGGTCATGGTCAATAAACTATAATGACAATGGCTCAGTGTGAACTGGTCGATGCTCGCGCGTACCGAGTGAATCTTTGAGCCTGCAAAATGAATAAAACAACATGTGTCCAAGAGAAAGAATGGTGAGGATACATCCATGCCCGGAGGGCCCACAAATTCTTCAACGTGGCCGGAGGCCCTTAATCTAGGTATGAAGTTAGTCGGTGGTAAGGCTGATACAACTGGAATCCGGGCCCTGTTAAGTACACGTTGGCGTCCGAGTCCATAGTTTAGCGTGCATAGTTTAGCGTGCATAGTTTTTCTGTGTTAGCCTAATAATAATCGTAGCGAGTTGTTCTGAAGAGAAGAAAACAGGAAGCGACAGTTGAAGAACTCACCGGATCGGAGCTGTGCGCCGCAACCAGTTCATTCGCACCAACATAGTCGGTCAGGTAGGCCCTTTGCACACAAGCATCGGCAGAGTACGTGCAGTTTTTGATGGTCCTAGTCTTACCGTTCGCCAGGTTTCCTTAAGAACTTCGAGGCACTCAAAAAAGAAATTGCGCCTTGTGAAGTAGGTGCGTACAGTTATGTGAGCCTTGTGATCCAGTCGGTCTGAACTTGAATCTAGGAAGAGGAGTGGAAAAAGAACTGGCGTGCACAGTAAGCCCAGTGCCGAATCGAACGGAAAACCCAGTGCGTATTCTCACAGCCGACTGTTCCAGCGGTTATGAGTGCGAACCATGCACAACCGGAGTCTTCTGTGTGAACTTTTTTGAGCCGCGATTTAATCCAGTAGGTTGGAAGGAGGATTTTTGCGAGCGGACGGTGGTTTGGGGGTCGGAGCTGATCGGAGAGTGCTCAGTGAATGAACCAGCCAGAGGAAAGAAACAGAGGAAAAAACATGGAGGATACCGAATGGCCTGGTCCCAAATCGAACGGGAGTGTATATTGACAAAACAATGTCTTGCAATTGATTCTGCCAGCCGAGCCTTGAGAAGAGCAGTCTGAGTCCAGTCTATGAGGCAGCACTGCAGCCAGGATGGCTTGTGTTCAAGGGAGAATGTTCTTCGCATTTTCGGGAGCAGCGGCGAGCAGCAAACAGCGAAACAACTTTGTATGGACACGGAGGGAATAAAGCATATTTCTCCTTGACAACGGCCCGGACCCGAATCGGAACGGGAGACGGTAGACCACTGTGCGTTCCGTCAGTTTTCGGTGCGGGCCATCCGCAAGCAAGCCCTTGGAGGTGTAGATTAGTGCACCTGTTGCGTACTATCAACGACGGGCCCGTCCGACGTCGTTGAAGTTCCACTTTCCGGAATCTAAGCCTGAGTTGTGTTCTTTGAAGTCAAGGGACCGGACGAGAAATGCGACGAAAAGAATCATCGAGCCCAGATTTGAGTTTTCACTCCCCAGAAGCCAAGTAGACGTCGTGCCTTGTAGTACCGTCCAAAATTCGAAGCAAGAGGTATCGGAGACCGATTCGCACAGTAATTATGCAGCAGCGCGGGCAAGCCCAGATTTACCGCCGCCGCGGAAGCGGAACGGGACACGGACACAGACAAAGTCCAAAGGGAGTGGCACGAACAGGTAACAAGAGAGGGCGGTTTCGCCGGCTTTCGCTGAGGACGAAGAAAGAACGCACCGACGATGGTCCTCCGCAAGAAATTTCGCCAAGCGCTTGGGCTGTGCTGGCGGGCGCTTGACCGGCCCGGTGAGTGCCGGAGTCTAACAAACTCTTGATTTGAAAGGGAAAAAAGCAGCAGAGGGGGGAAGGCGGAAAGGTAGTCGGGAAACAGGCACACAACCGAATCCCCAATTCAATCCTGAGTCTAACTGTGAATACATGCGCGCGAGCGAATTTCTATGTAATGCTACACCGAATACACACAAAAGCAAGTGCAAGTAGAGAGCAGTACAAGTAAAAGGGCAGGGAGGGAGATTAAGATGGGTAAGCGCAGGGTGTAAGGCGAACGGATAGTCTAGGTATGATTATGAATAAGAATAAGAAGAGAAGGGGAGAGAATCAAGGGAAAGAGGCGAGCGATGTCGAGTCCAGGCCGCGGAGCGGGTGCGGCGCGAGGTTGCCTGGCCGTGGGGCCATGAGGAGGTGGATGTGCGCAGTGGAGTGCGAGTCGGCGTGCTGGGGGTGCGAGTGCACGAGTCGAATGATGCGGCGAGGAGACGTAATGTAATTGCCGTCCCATCCGTTGCCTCATACACCCATCTCTCATACCGAAAAACGACACTAGTCTGCGTACGGCGACGAACGGGGGCGGGGGCGGGTGGGAGAGGAAAAGGAAAAGGAAGAGCGGGGGGAGGACGAAGAGTGGTCGCTGCCTGCGTCCGAGTTGCCCCCATACGCTTCGCCACTTTCCGAAGAGGAAGACACTGCGTCCATATCATGATCCCCATCCTCCCTAGACGGCTCGTCCACATCCCCATCTCCATCTGAATCCCCAATCGCGGTGCTTGCCCTCCTCCCCCTCGCCCGTCGTACGAGTGCGACTGTGAGAATTGGAGAATGCCAATGCGGCGTGGAGGAGGTCGAGCGCGGTACTCGACGGTCAATTGACACGATACCGCCGGGCGCCCCATCCGTTGCTGAGCCCCAAGCTCATCTCTCATACGCCCAGCTTGGCGAAAAAGGACACCACCGAGTCCACGAGCCGCGCAGTGGTGCCAGTCCGCGAGGCGCGCGTATGCGGCGATGAACGGACGCGGGCGCGGGTGCGGGTGCGGGTGGGTGTGCGGGTGTGCGAGGAAGAGGAGGAGGAGGAGGCAGAGCAGGCGGAGTAATCGCTGTCCGCGTCCGATTCCGCATCTCCATCCTCAGAAGACGACGATGACGACGATGACGACGTCTCGGCATCGTCGTGAGACACATCCCTATCCTCCTCATCGCCAGCCGCAGAAGAGGAAGCCGACGCGTCAACCTTGCCCGAAGACGCCGCCTCGTCCTTGCGCGCAGCCAACGAAGACGCCGCCTCCGCCGCCCTCGCCCGCCTCACGCCCCTATACCGCATCCCGAGCGCCATGTAGCCGTTGCGGAACGTCTCGCGCTGGGACTCGCCGACGCGGGCGTATGCCTGTGAAAGGAGGAGGTGCGAATCAGTATGTGCGCGGGTGTAGGTGACGCAAAGAAAGGGAAGGGACGAGGGGAGAAGAGAAAGGGAGGGACGAGGGCGGGCAAGGGAAGGAGGGAGGGAAAAGGAAGGTGCGGGCGTAGACGATGGAAGAGGGAAGAGGGAAGCTGCAGATGCGGGTGGAGGACGAGGGAAGAGAGAGAAGGTAAGAAAATAGGACGGATGCATACCGCCCGTAGAGCTGCGTATGTCTCCCTCACGCCCTGTTCCTCCCTCTCGTCAAACTGATCCTCCGCGTCATCCGCCTCATCATCATCCCCCTCGGAATCCTTGTCGCGACGCTCCAACGCAGCAGCCTTCGCGGCCCACCACTCCCTCTGCTCCCCCTCTTCTGCGAGAAGGGGGCACCTCCACCTCTGTCTCGAGCGCGCCCACCCCGAGTGCGGGTGCTGCCTGTGCGGGTGCGGGTACGAGAGCAGATTGTGCGAAGGCGGACGTGGAAGTGGACCCAAAAGTGCAAGTCGAAATCGAGGCGGGAGTGGAAGTGGAAGCGAAGGCGGACGTCGACGTAGACGCAGGCGCAGGCGCGAAGCTCTGCATGACAGGGGCATGAGCACGAGCACGCGCGGCCTGACACTACACCGCACACAAGACAATAAACACCTACAAAATGGGACGAACCAACAGACAGACGTACCTGCACGAGCTGGGCCGTGTGCATCACCACCGGCGCCGCAAAGGCCTCCGCAAATTTGGCCGCCTGCTCCGCTCGCGTTTGCGCATCGGTACCAAAGAGCGCCTTGCGCGACTTCTCGCGCGCTTCTTTGGCTGCGATTTTGTCCGCCACGCACATGGCGGCCAGTTGAGCCTGGTACTCCACCCCGGGGCGCTCCCATACCTCCGCGTCGTACGCGGCGTGGAATCTCTGAGGGACGACCACGGGCTTGGTGTATAGACTGTCAGCCAGGTCACGGACGCGGAAGAACGAGAACGTACACCGGAAGCTGCTGCGCGCGCCTCGCTGGACGGTCTGCTGAAATCGAAAGGGTCCGCATCGCGCGGCACGGGCTGGGGCTGGGACGACTGCGGCTGATATGAGGCACGGCTGCCCTTTCTCCGGCGCCCCAGCGCTACGGGGTCATGCCGCCCCGCCTTCACAGGCCGCACGGCGAGCCTTGACTTGGATACAGGGCCCGCATCTGTATTTTCTTTGTTCTTGCTATCGGCGGAATTTCCGGTACCGTCCATCGTTGCGGTGTATGTTATTGTGGGGAATATCGTGGGCGAGCGGGAAAATGGGGAGATGCCACCCATTGTGCGGTGGCTTATATAGCATATACCTGGCGCTTTGGCGGGGGCCAAAGCTGCGCCCAAGCGCTGGCCCATGCGCATCAAAGCGTGGGCGAGTAATGGGGCGCGTGATGCTGCGAGCGTCGAGAGCCGCTCCTTTGTGTACGCATTTCGGAAGAATAAGAGGACGCTGATTTGTGTGTGTGAAGGGAGAGCTCAGGACTGTCGTGAGGTCGAGGGAGACTCGAGGGAGAAAACGGAAGGGATCCGCCGGTGATCCCGAACTTTGTGCTTGTGTACACACCTGCACATTCACACACTGCCTCCAAACTGCCTCTTGTCCTGAACCACGATGCAAGAAATCACTACTTACTGAGTTACTCAAGTTTTTGCTCGACATTCCCTGTGCCGTTTGACCCTCGCCTCTGAGCCAAGTCTTGCATTCACCTTGGATGCAACACCTTTCAAAATCGTTGGGAAATCTGCCGACACGTCGAACTTTTGAGTTCTCGTACCGTACCTCCGAGCTTTCGGAAACGCGATGCCCAACCCACACGGTGGTCTGGCGACCGATATAAATGGAGGCCGATTCTGAACATCACCTATCGACTTTACTTTACACTTGATGTCTACCACTCGCAGAATCGGAAACTCCATCTTCCCCGGAATCGGCTTCGGCGCCATGGGCATCTCCACATTCTACGGCGCAGTTGACTCTGACGAGGAATATGTTAGCCCCGTCTTTGCGAGCACTATTGCCTAAATTTCTCCAGGTCCTTGGCGCCGCGCACGCTGCTGGTTGCACCTTCTGGGACACCGCCGATCTTTATGGCGACTCTGAGGAGCTCATTGGAAAATGGCATGAATATTCAGCGCTCCACTGGGTTCGCGACTAATTCTCTCACAACACGTTCAAGCGTACAGGCAAAGGCGACGATATATTTCTGTGCTCCAAGTTCGGGTTCGTTAAGCCTTCCATGGCGATTGATGGTAGCCCGAGCACGCCACCGAAGCGTCTCTGAAGAAACTCGGGGTGGATTGCATCGATTTGTATTATCTCAAGGTACGCTTCCCTGGAGCTTCACTTTTCATGGCTGTTTTCCGACGCGCCGCGACAGAGAGCCGACAAGAACACTCCGATTGAGGTGATACCGTTCGCCATGGCTGAGTCTGTGAAGTATGAATCACGACTGCATTGCCCGACGATATCCTGATAAACACCTTCCCTCTAGGGCCGGAAAAGTTTAAAACCTCGACCTCTCAGAAGTGTTAGCCGAGACGCACATACTGTACACCCAATCCAAGCGTATTAGGGATCCTGTTGTGAAAACTCGAGATTTGTTCCCAGAATCCTAACCACAAATAACACAATAATTTCTGGAGTGTTTGTCTACAGCGTGTATGCTGCACTGTAGAAAGTCCCTGAACTTCTCCTTGCCTGTACAATATAGATTTCGGGCAAGCAGGGTGCTCAGCGTAACATTTGCAATATACCCTTCACTGAACGTCAAATCATTTGAATCCTAATCCTACATCGTATGTCTTACAGGAAATTCCGGTCCCACTATGTCCCATTTGACAAAAAAGAAATAAGGATCCCCATTCAAGCGAACGTGAAATGTGGAACGCTCTTCATGTCGGTGCGGCCAAAAGTCGCGCGAACCTGTCCACATCCTAGTTAATTTCAAGTCAGATAGCTAGGACATCACGTACGTCCACATGGTGCTCCGGCTGAGTGGGAGTGGGAGGAAAGATCTGAGAGAGCTCCACCCCTCCCTATCCGCCCAGATTTTTAACATTCGTAGTGCGAAGAAAAGGAAAGACGCACACTGAAAGTACGAGGCCTGGATATCCCGCGGCCCTCAGAGCTGCTGAGCTGCCCGCTGCGCGACGCACGAATTTGCCGGCGCGCATTCAGCGTGTACATCATAGATACCGCATACAGCTTCGGCAGCGGCATATTGAACACAATCGAGAAGAGCGACTTGCTCCCAACGAAGGTGACCGCGAAAATTAAATTCAACGTTGCGCTGTGTGGATTGGTGAGTAGCTGTTGGTTTTTGAATCTTTGAAGCGCAGGTGCAGGTACATACCACAGCGCGGCCGGTGCAGCGGTCTGGAAAGTGAGACGGATGAGGGTATCAATGAGATCCGCCGTTTCTGAGACGGCTCGCTTGCGCGTTTTAATCAGGAAGAAGGCGCTAGTCGTGGTGAGAAGCAGGTCTCCGGCTTAGTCAAGGAGTGAGTCAGATACTACGTGTAGACAGAATGGACACACGAACCGAATACGGCACTCAGATGTGCGGTGACTGACCGGGCCAACTCTGAGTTCAAGGCAGAAACGACGAGATTTAACCGCACACCAGGAAGCAACCGTCGGGTCTTCTTGCGTGATATAGTATGTCTAGAACGCCGGGTCCTCAGAAAGAGAAACAGGGAGCCTGAGCGGTGACATCCTCACAGCAAGGACCATCGAGGAGAAGGCGAAGAGGAATATAACCACCAGTGGTGCGACGACATATACCGTGCGCGAGATAGCGTAAAGGCGATAGCAGAAGTACGATTGAACATAGAAGCCGATCACCTGTAGCGAAGTAGGAGTTAGAATAGCGTTTGCATCGACAGACCCCTAATCACCGCGACCTAATGAATGGATATCGGTGTCAAAGTAAGTCCAACGTATGGGTCGGCCGATATGTTAGCACGCACCATGAGCGGATTCCCTGCCTCCCACCATGTAGAAAAGTTCAACTGGATGGCACCTTGCAGATCATCAAAGTGCACGACGGCGTGAGTCCAGATAATGACACTGGATAACGGGTATATAGATGGTGGGTACCAAAAAGGGACGGGGACGCACAATACTTGTATTGTTTTCAGGCTCGTCAACAGACAGAGGCCGGCAACGGCTGCCTTAAGCCATCGTTTGTCGTCGCGGTACCAGCTGAAATAGTTGACAAACTAAACAGTGAAAAAAAAATAATCAGGATAGCAAAATCGAAATGCGTGTGGACATACTTGGCCGCAAAGCGCGCCCTGAAGGACGAGATCAAAGCTACATCCAATTATCTGCCGGTAGCTCAGCTCGCGCACGGTATCTGGCCGTATGACCAAAGACCTACCCATGGCCCGAGGAGGAAGTTGACTTGCGTCTGAGCGTCTCCAGTTAGCAGAATCGACGACATCTCAGAACATCGCGACGAGGAGATGCGGGGGAATTTATACCAGAGTAAAACGACCGAACGAGGGAACGGATGTCAAGTTGTGGAAATCCATCGTGGAAGAGGTAGTCGGTTACAGAAAAACGCCGCGAGTGGCGCGGGGGTTGTACCTGGTTGTACGGAGCGAATAAATGAGAGCGGGTATTATTCTGGTCCCGCGTAACATGCGTGTGAAGAGCTCACACGTTCAATGTCGTTTACTCACTTTTACTCACACTGTTGCCCGTTGGCGAAGCTGCTCGAAGTAAAGGAAACAGCATATCCCGGCAGATCCCGAGAGGAAAGTTCCAAGAAATCACATGAAAGGAGGAGGATGCAATGCACATCGTGCTCTTCAATTTCAATGGCGTCTATTGGTGATACACACAAATTTTCCCGAAACTCAATCTTGGATCCAATATATACAATTGAGTTTCGGGGAAATTCATATGTTACTACAAGAACGGGTACTAACTCAAATGCCCTTGAAATTGAGGAAGCAGCGATGACCTCCGGGAGTACAATGTCATAGCTGGTCATAGCTGGCTCCTCAATCTCAACAGCAATTAAACGATTCTTGTAGTGGTTGACTTCCCATAACGATTAAACAACTTTTGCATTATTTCAGCGGTGCCAACGATGTCGGCATCCGCGTTCCTCACGAATAAACTAATGGACCTTCGTTCCCATAAGCAGTTGAATATTATTTGAGATTATTCTACTACATGTACGCCACCGTGCACTGCTCGACACGATGATCCTGTATCAGAGGATGAGCTGGAGATGACCGGCCGGCAACCCCAAGGCAATTCTTCCTTGGGTGCTGCTGGTGTTGCACCAATGTTCGACGTTGCGCAAATTGTCGGGGACACCGGCTGCCAAAATTGAGGGAGTGTGGTCCTTGTGGCGGCAAATCTTGTGCAATGCCTCAAACGAGAGTCATGTGTACAGTGGCTTCGCCGTGGAATGTTTCGTGAGCTGACGCTTCGCTTTTTAGATGAAGAACCAGAGAAGCACAAGAGAGAGGCGAAGTGCACCGCGCGGGGATAAGACACGAAGACAGATGAGCGACGCGTCGCGAGACCGCGGAGAGCACGCGGGAGACAGGTACGCGACTCTCTCTCGCACTCGAGGTCGCTATTCTCGAGTTCGCACGCAGAGAAGACGCGACTACGTCACGCAGTGCGAGGGATCGTCGCTGCGGCGCGTGGCGTCGCGAGAAAGAGAGAGGGCAGAGGGCAGAGACTCGAGAGCCTCGAGCTCAACTCGCGCGACCACTAACTCCTCGGAACACTCATGCAGACAGATGCAGACGCCGCTGCAGACGCGGAGAGTCGCAACAGCTCCGAGTCGATCCCGAACGGAGAAGACCAGAGTGCTCTCCACTCCCCGAACTCGGATGAGATCCTCCGTCGGTCTTGCGCGTGGTCGTGCCCACAGATCGCAGTCGCCGCGCGTCTCTTGGAGAGAGATGTCGCCGGTCACGAGCGTGACTGCCGTGACAGGCAACCCAATTCGGCCAGCCAGGTGGAGGAACGAGCCAAATGTGTTTATTGAACAAGAATTATAATCTGGAACGGGGGTCCCTACCCCCCCTCCAGAATATACTTGATTAAGGTTTACAACAGGGTCGAAAATAGATACTCTCAGATCCAAGTCCGATGGGGTCCTGACAGATCCCCCGGCTTCTCGGCGAAACCACTGAGAATACTCCCCAGCAATATTTTAATGCTTATGGGAAGTCAACCAGTACGGCAATACACAAAAATCTCCCCGAAACTCAATTTTATCCTGACGGAAGTGAATTCCAACCCGACCGTACTATTTTTGACTTCGCAATGCAAAATGCACTAGAAGTGCAAAATGTCGCTCGCTTGGACTCAATTCTTGGCCGTTTGCTTTCGGAAGAGTCGGAGAATGAACCGACACTGGAGTACTATCAGGGTATGTAAAAAAAATTGCGACATTCGGCCGCGAACTGGGCGAGAAATGGGAGACGAAGTACGACTTTATTTTGATTGCTGAGATGTCAATGAAGTGCGCCATCAAAGCACTAGTCGATTCGGCATGTCCATAATACTCAATCCGTGGACATTTTCACCAATTCTTTGCAGGCAGTCTGGGAGTAAGCCTATGCTGCTTTCCCTGGGGACACATCCGGAGGCAAACGGTGCAAAGGCAAGCCCAAGCGAGCGACATTTTGCACTTCTAGTGCATTTTGCATTGCAAAGTCAAATATAGTAATTCGGATTCCGTCCAGAGGTGGCTACGGTGACCGTAAACCCGTAGCCGTAAACCCGTAGCCGTAAACCGTAATTATGGTTACGGTGGGGACCCCTATTTTTGTCTAGGCCGCTCCATCTCCGAAACGGACGGTCGGATCGCGCCGGGATCTCCTCCTCGACCATGGACGTCCACCTTGCCAGAAACAGACCACGCTATTCTTCACCCCGTCCTTGCCCCGATCCCCTTTATAAGGCAGAATCTCAGAATGCGCATCCGCATACAATGGACGCACGTTACAATCTCCCCCCTTTCATGGACCTCCGGCGGAACGACTCGAATGAGTTTCACTTCCCCCCAACCTCACGGTGGCCAAGCACAGGCGTGAGTCGAACTTTCGACGCTTTGCGTGCGTAATGCGCTTGGCATGCGAAGCCCATACGGAGGCACATCTGGCTGATACTCGGACAATCTAGGCACTCCCTCCCATCGAGGTCAAAGCCGAGGACGACAACGATGTCCAAAACAACAACGGCCATGAGGGAACCACCTCCTCCCCATGCGATTTCGTGAAGAAGCTGTATAGGTGCGGCCCTACCCTCTCATTCCGTGCAGATTTTCCTCATTAGCTGGTGTTCAGGATACTTGAGGATCAATCGATCGCCGATATAATCTCCTGGGGGCCAAAGGGCGACCGTTTTGAGGTAAAAGTGCGCATGATCTCTCATCTTGTGTACACCAGCACCTAACGTGCAGCAGGACATAAACGAATTCGCGAAGGTAGTGCTCCCCCGGACGTTCAAGCACTCCAATTTCTCTAGCTTTGTCCGCCAATTGAACAAATACGACTTCCACAAGGTCAAAGAGATGGATGACAGCTTCGAGGACGGTGAGGAGGTATGCGGGTTCAATATTTTCATTACTCTTCACTCTTCAGCTAACGACGCTCACCAACAGCACTGGACGTATCGACACCCCGAATTCCACACCAACGGGCGTGATGCGCTAGAGAATATCAAGCGCAAAGCTCCCGGCCAACGCGCGCGCAACTTCGGCACCTCTCCCCCGCCCTCGCCGCTCGACTCCCCGTGCAACGCTCTTGCATCTATGCAGAACGAGCTCTCGTCCCTCGGCGCGGCACACGAACAGGTGTTATGCCATGTGCGCGATCTGGAGCGGAACTATCGCGATGTTCTTGTCGAGATGCTCTGCTTCCAGCGCTGCATGGCGCAGCAGGACGGGATCATGCAGAACCTCATGCGCTATCTGCGCGACAACGATGTTGGTCAGTCCAAACTTCGCGCCTCGCGTTCATTCTCGGCTGAATCAATGTTGATTTTCCACCAGACGCCCTGCGGCAGCTGCAGAAAAATGGGCGCATCGAAAAACCGAGCCCGTCCCCCCGCATGCAAACGTCCCAGCAGATGTTGCAGCTGAGTAAAACGTTCCCCGACTCGGATCCGGCGTTGCAAATGGACACGGTCGCGCGCTCGGGCTGTGGATGCATGGAGGAGATGTGCACTCCGCCCACGCCGGCGAGGATCCCGCCTAGCCCTGTATCGGGTCTCGAGCGCGCGTACCAGACCACTAGGCCGTCTCCTCCCGGCGGCCCGCTGGTGGAACACACTTCCGACAGCAGCTCTGATGCGGACAGCCGCGTCCTGGAGGCTCAGTACGATCCCATGCTCTCCAGCATAAACGACTTCACCTACGGGACGAAGCGCACTCCCGACATGGAGGCGCTGGATGGACGAGACGTCAAACGGCCTCGTTACTGAGGTTTGCAAGCCGATCTTTTTTTTTTGTGTCATGATTCTCGCGCCTGAATTTTCCCTCGTCGGCTCGATATGTGGGGTAATTGGTCAACGAACATTGTAAGTCGTCGAAAAAACAAAATGTACTTCACTACGTACTATAAGTCCAGCTGTTGTATTGATTGAACTTTGTATTGTAACATAGGATAGCATGTGTTGGGTCGCGATGGAATGAAATTGATTCCAAAACGTTTGGGCGTATTTCACAAGTTATCAGATATAGTTCCTGCACCACTGCCGTTGGTGTACGCAAGTAAAGCCGGGGAAGAACGATCATCTGGATTTCCTGCATGTGAGGGTGAGTCCCATGTATAAGTTAAAAGTATAGACGTACTACGGTACTGGTGGCTAACCTCATCGCTTGGACCCACCTTGAAGAGTCATACCATCGCAACGGTACCCCCGCTGGATTTCGCCTCAACGTGGGGTGGCGTCAGACATGGGCTCCCCGGCTCTGGTTGAAGATTGCCATTCTGACTAACGTCGGGAAATGGGTGAAAGGAGGAGGGACGGCGGGCGAGATCAGATGTACGCAGATTCAATGGTATTATATGCACCACAGTCTCATTTACTCCGTTCACAAGACGCCGCACACGTCAACCTGCTCTGTGCCCGTGAATAATTATGGTACAATGGCCACCGTTGTCACCTCGATGCACATTGTACAGTGTAACGATCGTCGGGGGCTGCCCTCTGCCCGGCTAGTCTACTCGAGATCTGCGACACCTGATACTACCGCAGAGACAGAACACCGTCCTCTTTCAATTTTTCTCATGGTGCCCTTGGATGGCCTGCGTGGTCTCTGCACGCAGGCCTCTCAAGACACAATATCTCTAAATCTTTTGGATTGTGCACTAATAAATTTCCGACGGACGTTGCGGATTTTTTCCGACTGCCATCGTGATTTGAACCGTTCGGTTTCAACTGGTATTGATGGCCTCTCCGCTTACATCGAACGGGTCCGAAGGGAAAAGAGACGGGGGTAAAGGGTGTGCGTATAGAGCGAGGTTACAAACAGTTGACACAGTCATTCCAGTTTGAACCAAAAGCGCCACCTGGTTCCAACTTGAAAATTGGCAGCACAGATTCGCGACCAGTGACATCCTTATATTGATGAAGTCTGAACACGGATGTCTCCGGCGGCGAAATCATGTTGCGGCAGGTGTAGCGCAGAAAAGGCTGAGCACAACGTCAACATCGAACTTGAAGTGCGGCAGTCGTAAAAATTATCGTAACAGGAACCATAAATACTCGCCTTGATAATGCTCGAGTCCTGGTGCCCGGGCCATTAGTTGGTATTGAACAAGCATGATCGAACCCCGAATCGAGGCCGTGAGGAGTGAACCGAAGGTTCACGACGATCGGCACTCGGGTAACACACAGGCTAACCGTCTCTGTGTAAATTAATCCAATCTCCTGGTAGGTAGGTAGGTAGGTATAGATCTGTAAGAATTTGGCAAACAACTCCCGTAGCGAAGCACGGGTCAACTGCTAGTCCAATATATACAATTGAGTTTCGGGGAAATTTATATGTTACTACAAGAACGGGTACTAACTCAAATGCCCTTGAAATTGAGGAAGCAGCGATGACCCCCGGGAGTACAAGGTCATAGCTGCTCATAGCTGGCTCCTCAATCTCAACAGCAATTAAGTTACATCCCCATAACCGTCCCCGCTACCGCTGCCGATTCCGACTTCCAGCACTACTCTACTCATCTTATCCCAACTCGGGCGGCTGGCCGGGGATCGTGTCGAGGTGGGAGGCTGCGAGGAAGAGAATGCGTGAGAATGAGGAACGACGGAAGACGAGATGGGAGGAGGGTAACGCACCAAGCAAGTCTCGTCGCACCGAGCCCCAGTGCTCCGTCCTCCCCTCCGCACCTCACCGTCCCAATCGTCTGCACGTAGTTCTCCCTATGCCCCATATTTCCCCTCTGCAATGCACCTTGCCTCGCCTCCGCTCCCCTTCCCGCTCTCCCCCTTCGCTTCCCTCTATGCGAAGCTTGAGTAACTGTCAAAGCGAGTGGGCCAGCCTCCTCCATCCTCCGTCTTCCCCCTCCCTTCTCCCCTTCCCGCTCCACATCCCCTCTGCGCGCAGCCCAAACCGGCGGCGGAGATATGCTCCTCCCTCCTCCCTTCTCCCTCTCCCCCTCCCTCTCCCTCTCCCTCTGCTCCCCGCGGCCCCTCCTCCTCCATCCACCCTGTGCAGTACATCTCGCCTCGCCTCCGCCCCCGCTGCCCCTCCCTCCCATTCCCCGTCTGTGCGAAGCCCAAGCAGCAGCCGAAGCGTCCTCTCCCCTCTCCACCTTCCACTTTCCCCTCTCCCTCGGCGACGGCGTCGTCCGCACCCGCCCTCCGCCTCCTCGCCTCCTTGCCCCGCTCCGCCGACGATCAAGATCAAGCCCGACGCGCGCTGCGCCACCCATGCCGACGCGCGCCCTACTCCCTACTCCATCCAGGCCGCGGGGAGCGCGTGCGTGCGCCGCCGAAGCGGGACACGAAAGCAGCGTGTGCGTGCGCGCGACGAACGTGGAAGCGCCGGAGCGCGACGTTCACAGGACAAAGGCGCGCGGCGGTGACACGGTAGCTTGAGCGGTACGTTTGCACGAAACGGCGCGCGGCGGGGATATCACGGACGCTAGTGCTAGTGCTTGCGCGGGCACGGCGAGGGGTGAGGGGTGCGTTTCACAAAAGCGCGCGGCGGGGAGGTGGCGATATGCGCGGAGATGGCGGCGATATGACCGCCGACGAGGAAGAGCGGCGGAGATGCGGAAATCGCAGCGGCGAGGGTGTAGAGATGCATTTGCGAGCGGACGGCGCAGAAGCGGAGGTAGATGGAGAATACGATGCTACTCTACAGCATTGCGGGGACGATCGGACGCGGCACGGCACGGACGACACGACAGGGCCATTACAGAGGTGCGCCCCGGTCCTGGAAACGCAGCTGGGCACGATACGTGAAGACGCAGCTGCGGGATGTGCATTGGCGCATGAGCATGGGCGTCATGGATCCAAGAAGTTTCGACTCTGCGCTGTCCATACACGCTTTCCTGCGTTCGCCTTGAACGTACGCGAGCCTCTTGACGCGAGCCCGCTCGAGCTCGACAACACCCAGTTTGAGACCAGATTCGGCCCCCAAAATGATCGTCGAAGTGACTCTCTCCAAGGAATAAGCAGAAAAGGAGTCTGCGGCCCTCAGTCACTGCCTAATCCTACTAGTACCGGGAGAAGGAAGAGCGTACCGTCTCGTCCCTTAACACCCGAAAAAAATCCCAATCCACTTGCGTTAAGTATTCAGCCTTGATGGTTGCCGCATCCGCGTTCGTCGCGTTCACCTCGTCCACGTCCTCAGAGATCCGGAGCAATGAAGAGGGACAGCGCAGAATTGGACGATGTGGCAGCAAGAGAGAAGGGGGTTAGGGTCGGCACAGCCACGCATACCCATCTTGCTCTCGAACCACGACGACCACTACTTCGAATGTGATCCCCACTCGACCGCTATGCTTGCGCGAAACGGTTACGCCACCTCGAACAGAATTACTGCACCGCACTGTTGCTCCTCGTCGCGAATCCCGGCTTTTGGCCTCGCGTTTCAAGTACTTGTTCTCTGAGCAAGGATCCTGGATTCACTCACCCTCCTCTTTTGACACACGCCGAATCAAGAATCCGGACGTGGTGCACCGCGCACAGCGAGCACGTACAACTCCTCTGCAATGTTGCCAAGCTCGCAGTCCGGGGTTCAATTCCCCTGGGGGCGTCTGAATATGTACTTCCAAGTCGCATCTTAAGCTTTTTCTCTCTCCCATCCATTCACCCTGGGTTCTTGACTCGGTTCGTTAAGGGTTAGGGTTAGATACATGTACTACGACGATGCTGCATAAATTCATGCAGAACTGTTCAAGTGTACAACAATACTTGACCCGTGCGTCTCTCCTTGCTCCATCATATTCACCCTTTTCACGCGTGAGTTTCGCGCAGTAATATAGTATGGACCAATGGCCAATCTGCTTCTTGATCGCCGTACCTCCTTGCGCGCGCTGTTATCTAGTTCGATATATATATGGGTCAACCGCTCCTAGTAGTATGCAACCGTCGACGGCACTTCCTCGCGGTGCTCCATTTTACATGTATCCGGACGACGCTCCCGACTTGACCGAATTCCGCAATACCGATCAAGCCGCTGCACCGGCGCCCATCTCCCAACCTGCTTACCACAGTCCCTGTCGTTTCACCTGCGGACTGGCAACCGAGCCTAATGCTATTGCGACATGTACATCCGCACCCCCGAGCCCTTACCACGCCAACAATCCGTCTCCTCGCGACCGCAGCCGCTGTTCGCTTCCCTTCTCGCGGGCGTTTGAATTCACTAGGCCTGCTCATGTGCATCGCACGATTCGCGGGACGTATTCTGTTCCAGTCAAGTGGCATCCTTGCACTTCACCGGTATCTTAATTTCCAAGAAACACTCTTCCTGCACAAGTTGAAACCAATAGCTAATGGCGCGTTCCGCCTGCTTGGAACTGCGAGAACGAATTTACCTACCGGGTCTCATGGAAGTACCGGAGGGCGTACACGAAATTGACACCTACCTGGGCAAGGTGAAGCTCTCAATCCACTCCATGCGCCGCCGTTCATTACACTTCTCCCCCTCTTGCAGACACACCACTTGTTACTGCCTTCTCCAAATCATAAATGCACCGTCTCTCAAGACGGAGGAAATATTTCTCCTCTAAAATCGCGCGCCTGCTATCCGGCGACGCATAGAGCGACGCGAGCCTCCACAAAATGCATCTTTACGTCATAAACATACGTGTGTACGTCTACATACAACACAAACATCTATCGTACACAACGGGCCAAGGGAGAACTTACTCAGATCTGGTGCGCGATCCTGCCCGCTCGCGCCTCCTGTGCCTGTGCGCGCCCCGCTAAATCCAGGTCAGCCGCAGTGGCAGCAGTTCCCAACGCTATCGGGGACGGCACCTCCCAGTGCGACCGATTCTTCCCCTGTCCACGCTCCGCCGCAGTCTCTGCGGGCGATCCGTCCTCCCACTGCGGCGGACGCTTCCCATATACGTGCCCCGCTGTGTCTTCCGGCGCGGCCTTGGCCGGCTCCGCGTCCGGGGGAGCGAGGGCCGTCTTATTGGTACTCCCTTTCACCGCCGATGAAAATTCGACCGCCGTTAAGACGAAGGAATCGCCCGTTACCCCTTGCTCGCTGTCTGTCGTCGTCGTACATTGCGATAATACTCCGAGATTCAGGGAGCGGATGGCGTGGAGGAGGGCCTAGATGCATGTGAATTTGAGTTGACTGTTGGTTGGAATGAAGGTACGCACTGGATCTGTGGCGGCGAACACGGCATACAGGAAGGGGCGGAGGGTGAAGAGGGTGACATCTAATAACCAATCTGTGAGCACTGTGCCGGGAAACGAAGGGGGAATAGAGGATGACCGACCAAAGATTTGAAGCGGAACAGGCTGTGAACCACGTCAGGAATTTAGGCAGGGGAATAAAGTCGAGCCGCGACGTACGAATTGAGCGCCCCGGATGATGAAGACATCGAGGACGCAGGCAGTTATGCTCAGGAAGCAGGAGGGAAGCGGGTATAAGGCTGCGCAGAACAGTGTATGGGTCGTCGATGGACGTTGGAACAAATTCGCAGCGATACTTACTGATTCGTATAATCATCGAGCGGTATTGCACGATAGGGTGTTTCGAATTGAGGCTGGATGTAAAAGCTACGCCATCGGCTCGCAGCTGCTGCCGTCGTACCTGCACAAAAGTGAGTATTGAGCAACTCGCCACAACCTTGAATAAACGCACCGCATGTCGGACCATGAAAGCCGTGATCCTTATAATGGAAAACAATTCGATGATGGCCATCGAGACAAGAGGGATGGACTGCACTCCGATGACCCAGCGGAGCTGGACCCTCGGAGAAGGGTCTTTCAGTCTTATACAGACACCAGCCCGGGCGTACCAGCTGCAGAGGCTCGCTCGATGCCAAGTATTTAAAATAGATATAGACCACTCACGCGAGTTGTTCTGCTAACGCTGCTGGCACCATGAACGCGCTGGTGAGGAGAAGCCCCCCGATGAGATAATATTTTTCCATCTTGTTGCCGTTGACACCGTATAACAGGACGAGTCTGGCATTTATATCAGCATTTTACAAAAAGAAAATGGAGAGAGGGAAAGTACTGAAGGTTGATGGCAATGCTGCAAAACATGGACGCAGAGAACACTGGTGAGAACTGGGCCGGAGGTCAGAACCTATTGAAGTGATCGATAGTGAGGAAGCACATTACCACACCCAGGAACGAGAGAAATCTGCAGGCAGGATCCGGAGTGTTTGCATCAACGGGAGGGAGCATGGTTAAACCGAGGACTAAACTGCAAAAGCAATTAGGTCGGAAGCACACCCACACGAAGGTTGTTTGACCCACTTTCCGGCCAAGGCATAAACCAGCAAACGGAAGCTGACACGATCGAGATGTGGACGCGACACGGGGTTCCACTGCAGGTATGCGATGACTGCCAGGAGTAGAACGGTCAACACCACCCCTGGAATGGCCACGCCGAGCTCCACATCTCTGGAGGAAAAGGGGAGTCAGAAACGATCCCACTTTGCAGATTAGTCTGCCTAAAGCCTGCCTACCGAAAGATCACGCGTAACTGTTCTGGGGATGACATGGAGGTCGCAGTTGGCCGTTTGACTCTCCGGAGCTCCGGTAGTCCGGCACAAGTACAAATGCGCGTTGAGACGAAGAAAACGACTAAGACGACTCGTCGACATGGCTTCTTAAGACCAGTACGCAGAGTACGCCAGTACGGCTGCAATAAATCAACACCCAACTTTCAGTTGCCCTTCGGCGAGCGTACCGTTGTGGATCATGATTGCCGACCGGCAAAATTCAAAGAAGTTCAGACGTGGACGGTGTAGGACCCTACGCATGGGTAATCTTTTTTTTAGTGCAGCCAAAGCATTGGCTTGAAAAATTTCGCCCACAGTTTTTCTTTTTCTTTTTCTTCGTGCGTAGCATCATCTATAAAGGCCGCGAGACTGCGACCTTCGTTTAGCTTGCACCGAGCTTGCATCGCAACGGTCTTGAGTTCGAGGGTGAGCAAGGAAGTTATCTCAGACGAACGCTGCTGTTATGAAACGAAGATGTCGACGAAAGGATCAGATCGCCACAAACGCAGTGAGAAGAGAAGAGACCCCTAAGGCCCTGCTCGGGCGCGCTGGATCTCCAATCGCCTCGGCTCTCGGCAGAATTACTCAGTGATGCGGCTTCGGCTAGCACGCTCGTCACCCATAGGTCACAGATCATCTGTATATTTCCCCACGCGTTTTTTCCTTCGCCATTCCGCCTTTACGCGAAATAACTCACAACGACGTGTATTTTAACATAAGGAACGCAACAGTGTATCGAAACGTGCCATGAGTTATGAGGAAGAGCCAAACACAGTAGGTTCCGTGTAGCCCAGAGTTAATTACGTACCCGTGTTAAGTACGCCGTGGGGTGCCGCATCAGCCGGTTGCCAGACTTTTTGACAGAATCCCACGTCAATTAGGTTGGAATCTTTTTGGCGGAGAATTGGAAGACCCGAGCAGGGCCTATGTTTTTTTACTCAGGAATGCACTGAGTCGCGTTGCACCACAGTTCGATAAAGATCTAGGGCCTAGACTTCGAGACTCATTTGCTGGGTAGCCGTTGGTATATGTAAGGAAGGCTAATTTCTTATACACCCAACCTTGTGTGATGAGTAAGAGTAAGAAATCTCATGCGTATAAAAAATAGATCACATGAAAACCACAACTTGAGTTGGCATCGTTTTTGGGGAGGGGGCTTGCAATTCCCGGTACCGGAAGAACCTCTCAACAAGGAGGAAGGGACTTCATAGCAGGCGTCGATCCACCAGCAGATCTTGTACAAACAGCCAAGACAAGAGCGTAGCTCGCAAGGGCGGAAGCTTGATCTTTGTTGGCTAAAATCGGAACTCGGCTAGGGGCCGTGAAGAGTTCAACTTAGTGGACGAGCCCGACTGCTGATCCATTCGAGAGCTCAGAGGGTTCCGTCGAAATGGACATACTTTTCGAGGGGTTTTAACCACCACGCCTTACCACGCACATGGCGAATTCAGAGTTCTGAAGCTTGGGAAGCAGAATTCGTCCCCGCGAACCGTGCGGCGCGCGCTAGCAGGAATCTCCAACACCCGGAGGACTTGGGGAAGCGAAGAGGGGCGGCGGTCGCGATGGGGCGGATCGCAGTGTTGTAAGATCAACTCGGAGGTGCGGGTGTAACATTAGTTAAGACCGGTTGCCAGTCCGTAGACTCGCGCACCTTCTCATACACCGTCGGATCCAACCTCTTCCCCTTGAACTCCTTCGCATCAGCTCCCCGGGGCAGATCGTCCAGGTAACCCTTCCACTGCGAGAGAAAGCCAATGATGTGCACGGGATTGGAGACGGCTTTGTGTCGCCGGAATTCTACGGCGCGTTACCATTATCAATAAACCTGTATGGCGAGTGCAGAGGATAAGTACCTGCTTTGACATAACCATCTCCGATAAACCGCAGGTCGGCGGGCAGATTCCGATGCGCGCGCAATATTCGTCGAAACAAGCTAATAACTTCAACTGAGCCTTGAACCATTTGAATCAAAGTGGAGGGTGGTACGACACACCGATACGTGCCGGAGAAATTGGGTCAACGTTCATGATCAACGTTCAACCAGGGGGCGGCAAAGTGTTGCCATATGCAACAAGGGCACATACCGGCGAATTGAACGAGATCTCCAGCGCTGACGGGGTGGCGCGCGAGGATGGGCAACAGGTTTTTGACGCTGTCGTCAATGCCGTTGTTGGCCGCGAAGTTGGGTTCAATCTTGCGAATGTAAGTTAGCAATATTTATGGGGCAATAACCAAATGCCGGTGTACCGTCGGGAAGAGAAGGAAGCTTCCATCAGCACCGCCGACGCTGATACGATCCGGTGTTCGTCAATTCCGAAGTACAAAGGTAGCGGCCGAAACCACTCACACAGAAGGGCCCATGCTTCGACTGATCGCGATGGCATCGTCTAGTACAAAATGTCAAGGGACACAGTAAGCGATGCGCAGTGGAAAACGCACGGAAAGTCAGACCCAAAGACTCGCGCGTGTCCTCACCACACTCGTTTTGGAAGATGTTTGCTTGCAGATCCTGTGCGAGCTGAAAAGGGGAGCGTGTGAGTTGTACTGGCGGCGCTCAGGCAAGTTCCACGAACTCACAGGGATGAAAGGGCAGCAGGCAGCGTTGCCGACGCGTGTGCCGTCGGGGCAGACAGCACCAGCAGCAGACGCAGACGGGGCAGCGTGAACTGAAGCTGCGAGAGCAACAAAAGCGAGAAGGGCAGTGGATTCCATTTCACGAGGAACCCGCGGAGAGGAGGAGGAGTAGAGGGCTGAGTGTCCTGAGTAATTGGCAGAGAGGAGGGCTGAATTTATACCTCCTCCCCCTCCGAGGAACCGTTAGCGTGGGCTGGGATTAAATACAGGAATATAAGCCTCGTTGGAGCCGGGCAATGCTCGGTTAAAGTGGGCGTGGCCGCCCGGAGCGCGGTAGCGGTTGCTCGGAGCCGGCAACGCAATGGGCAGCTGCGGCCGTAATAATGGGACTTAAGAAGAAAGACACACAGTCCATACTCACCTCATACCAAACATTGGATGTTTTTTTGGGTGGATTCCATGCGGCGTGGAATGGAATCAGAAGTGTTAGTCGCCGACATTCCCGGTTGCCGTTGGATATTCAGGGATGTTCAGAGAGACAACATATTTATACAGCTGGCCAATGGTGAACGCTGCGAGCTTTTTGACCAGACGATGGGGATCAACGGCTCGAACACGTTCCAACACATTCAAGCTGATGCGAGGGCGATAGGCCGGCGCTTGGTCCTGAGAGCCCGGTCCCGAAACCGCGTGCTTTGCAACTGTGAGTCCCAGGCGGAAGCTTTGGTAGACAGTCTCTTTTGAATGCCGCGTCGGAGAAGACCTTGGCATTCGCACGTCCCTCGAGCCGGGAATTGCTGAAAGACAAGTCCGGACCCAGAAAGGAGCAAACAGCGGGATTACACATAGCGGCCAGTTCCGGAACAACGGTTTAAAATGAAGCCGTAGAGTTGGATTTTGGCGAAGTGGTCATCGTGGTGGTTGCGGAAAGAAAAGGCTGCACCGCCATTTTGTCACTCCTGTGACAAAGGTCACACAGTACTCCCACAACAACGCTCCCGCTCAGTCGCAGTTACCCGGGGACAAGCTGTCGTGCCCGGGTCTGTCTTCTTCAATCGAAAGCCAATATCCCAACTGCCTCATACGCAAGACAACGGCTGGTTGTACACCCCTGCACAACTGCCGCATGACACTGCGGCTTCTTATCATGCGCCTTTGGCTCTCCGTGCGGCTTTGAGCCAGCTTCCAGCAGTTTTCAACTTATTCGTTCGATGTTGTCGGGAGACGTACCCTGTCAAAGTCAAGCTCGATCAATGCTCGATGCAAAATTGCATCTCTCCTCCGCAAGCCTCCCGGTCCCCGGTGCTCGCACTCCAGTCTACTAACCTCAACCGCCTCGGGCAGTACACGCCGAGGAAGGAAAATATCAGCTCCGATCGTGGACGGTGGCGATATGTCAAGACACTGCTGCCGACGGCGCCAAGGCTTGCAAGGTCCTAGGTGCCGGAGACGTTCCCTACAATTTTTTCATCTCTGTTGCCCTATCCCGTATTCCCTTCGGTTCTACATGTCCATTCCATCCTTCATTCGCCACATCACTTCGCCGAGCGATTTTATGTTCCGTCCATTCCTCTGAATCCTGCTCTGTCTCACGCTTTCAACACAGCCCAGTAACCCCGACCATCAGTTGGACCATGGTGACGTCACAAGACACGGCGCATGGTGGATCATATTCAACAAAGTTAGCATCCCCCGTTTTTCTTTTTTGACCTCTGACTCTACCCAAATTTCAGGATAATGATTTGGACTGCTTGATCCTTTCACAGAAATTGGGGGTCGTGAAACGAAAACTAAGCCCTTGCGAGGCCCGGAGACCCTGCGACATGATCATCTGGGGCGGCGAATACTTAGCCGAGAGAACCCAAAGGTGAGATGGAGCGTTGCTTTGTCAACTACTTACATCTTTGACAAACCGTCATGACGCCCACGGCGAGTAAACACCGTCTTTACATACTCTTACTGTAGCCTGACTTTCACTCTTTTGCATCCATAGCCCTCTTTTACACCCATACCATTCTTTCGCCATGGCTCATTCGGGCCAAGGTTATCAAAGGGCGCCCTCTCTAGTCTCTCAGAATTTATTGCCCAAGCAAGGCGATTGGGTCAGATTCAATAATTACTTCACTGGAATTTTCGTTCATCCAATTTGCAGGAGGCCATCCCATCCTCTCCTCGGTCAAGTGGTCTGGCCGCCAAAGTACGCTCATTCACAGCGGGTTTTGTTGGATTCTAACCCTCGCAGTTCTCTTTGTCGCCCGACCCCACTCTCTGGGGCTCAGAGTTGTCTCCCAGGCACCTTGAACCCGACGACGCTCTGCACAACCCGATCTATGAGAACGGGAAGATGGTCGACCGTGCTGGCTCATCCGGCCTCTCCCGTCGTGGTGTAGCCAACATCGGCTGTCTTGCGATCCTCAGTCTCGGTATCATTGGACTCTTGTATGATTATAGCCGTATCTGCCAATATCGATTGTACTGATTCATCCGCAGCATGGGGTACCCTATCGCATCATACGTGGACCGTATGCTACTCTCGTCCAGCAAGGGCGGGATGAACGTCAATGCCACAGGGCAGGTGCGCGACATTGTATTGTGGACGCGAATCAACTGACCCCCACCTGAGGTTGCGTCGATCGGAAACTACGGGCTTATTGATCTCGATACGCCCAAGGACGCATACACCATCAACTCACTCTACACAGGACGCGAGATGAAGTTGGTATTTTCTGACGAGTTCGAGGTCGACGGCCGATCATTCTATCCGGGCGATGACCCCTACTGGGAGGCCGTCGACCTGCACTATTGGTCGGTGAGTCTTTCATTTGTTTCGCGTTCAATTTTTCGGCGTGCTCATCCCAGCCAAGACGAACAATATGGAGTGGTATGACCCGTCGGCGGTCACCACCGCCAATGGGTCTATGAAAATCACTTTGACCGCCGAGGAAAACCACAATCTCAATTATACTGGTGGTACGCGGAGCCAGTTCTCAATTGCTCAGCTCGTTGACTTACATTCACTTAGGATTCGTCACAAGTTGGCAAGTGCCATTATTGTCTGCATTGACTCTTCATTGGCTGACCGGGCGCGCGCGCACAGGAACAAGTTCTGCTTCACCGGTACGCATCTTCCACCGAATGTTGTATAACTATTTATGTTCGTACCGCAGGTGGCTTGATCGTAACCTCCGCAACGTTGCCCGGTACTACGAATGTGCGCCCCCTCTGTGATTGACGTGTGTGTCCGATGTTCAAGTGTAAATAGATTCACGGTTTATGGCCCGCAGTCTGGACGATGTAGGTCTAATTTTACCTGGGTCCGTCCCTCCTTAACGAAGGTCAACATTTTCAGGGGTAACCTCGGCCGCGCGGGCTACGGTGCCAGTCTCGACGGCATGTGGGTGAGTGCATTCTGCGACGATTCCGCCACCGAGCGCTGACTCCCCCTTTCGCTAGCCTTACACGTACGACTCGTGCGACATTGGCACCGCGCCTAATCAGACAATGAATGGGCTGCCCGAGATCGCGCGCACCAGCGGGGTGACAGACGAGCCGTACAACGGCGAGCTCTCGTACCTCCCCGGACAGCGGCTCTCGCGCTGCACCTGCCCCGGAGAATCTCATCCTGGTAAGAGTCGCTTTAGTTTCATTTTTAGTACACGATATTGACGAGTGCAGGCCCAGTACACGCGGATGGCAGCTATGTGGGGAGGGCGGCACCCGAGATTGACTTGTTCGGTTCGTTTTCGTGCCTCTCAGATGTTGCGAATCCTCACCCTTTCCGTGCATGTCAGAGGCTCAGGTACCGACGCGCGCGCTTTTCTTGGTGTCCTGCTGATCATATTCCATTGTACAGATTGCGAACGGCAAAGGCGCTGTCTCACAGTCCGGCCAGTGGGCGGTGCGTACATGTTTCTTCTAAATTTCCGTTGGATTGTCTGACACAACAGAATATGTAAAGCCCTTCAACGCGGGCTACGTGTGGTTCAACACGAGCGACAACCTCGTCATCGCGGACACGAGTATCACGGCGCAGAACACGTACACGGGCGGCGCATACCAGCAGGCCACCTCTGTCGTCACGCAGACAAACCAGGGATGCTACGAGCTCACGGATGGGTGCAAGAGTGTGTATGGGATCGAGGTGCGTGTTATGCCTTATGGTTCAAGTGATTGAATACTCATCTCGGGTTCGTTCAGTACAAACCTGGTATGGTGTTCGCTTTGTGTTCGCATACTTATCTACTACTTGGGTTTACCCTTAGGATTCGACGACTCCGTGAGCCCTTTCATTTATTTCGGACGCGTTGCGTTTGGACATCTCTGACGACTTTGAAACCTAGTACATTGCCTGGATCACGGACAACAAGCCTGCTTGGACGATCCACATCGGGGGTCTCGCACCGGACCCTAAGGTTGGGATTGACACGCGGCCCGTGCCGCAGGAGCCCATGGTACGCGCCTACTATCGCCATCCCCAGTGGTGTATAAATAATGGTATCGATCTAACCTCAAACTAGTACATCCTTGCGAACCTGGGCATGTCCCGCAACTTCGGCGAGGTCGATACAGACCACCTCACGTTCCCGACGACGCTCAGCCTGGATTATGTGCGAGTCTACCAGTACGAGGACGCCATCAATATCGGCTGCGACCCGCCCGACTTCCCGACGCAGCAGTATATCAACACGTGCGTTTTCTGTTTCTCTTCCCGTCTCGTTTTTACGATTGCCATTAATGCTGAATTTCCGCATGCATAGATACATTGAGGCTTACACTAGTCAGTCGTTCCCGTGGTTGTGTTGGTGCTCTAACTGACTCCCTTCTAGACCCCCTGCTCACAACTTGGGTCGACGGTAAGCTCACGCTCGATTCGTCTGGACCCCACACTGACCCGACTCAGACTACAAGCAGACAATTCCCAAGAACTCGTTTGTTGACGGCGGGTGCTAATAGTCTGACCGCGTACTAATACTTACTTACCCTGACATTTGGACAATCTCATTTGCGTGCCCAAAATCGGTTCTCACTGGTTGCGACTTGGCTGCTGTCTCGCAAGGGAAGACCGTGGTTATCTAAGTATAAGGCGTTTGGGATTCGAAATTCGAAAGTACTCGAAAATATAGACTTATCCGGAAATGTAAATTGCAACGCCTGAAATTCGAAGAAATCGGACCGACCATTTGGGTCAATCTGAGAGCTTAAAACACTTTTTCTCGTCTGGACCATCAACATGGACCGGCTGACGTGGATAACTGGTTCACCTGTTCGCGTAAGGACCAATCGTAGTATTCCCTTTGAGCTGCGCAGACTGACACTAGACTCCACTTGCTGGACGATCTCGCCTCAAAAATCTATTCCACTCATTTCCTCAGCCGGGCAGCTGGCGGGAAAGCCTATCCAATGTAAGCAAATTCGTTCCTAAGTCAGCGCAGATTATCCTTTTCTTTTCCGCTTCCGGCTCTGCCCTGTCTGCAGCCGAATCTTCCCATTGTGAAGATCCAGAATTGCTTCCAATGCCATGCGCGATCATGATTCACAAGGAATTTCGTCCTAATCCTAAGGCTGTACAGTATCTAGAATGGTTCGATTCCACCGCTACCGGATATTCAGATGTCAACCTTGTTCTAACCGCATTTTCATCCACACTGAACGCATGAAAGTGTTGAACACCAGCGAAACCCCTGCCAGCGAAAAGGTGGTAAGCTGCTCGCGGATCTCGTTCGCCCTTTTCCGCTTTCGACGGAGTTTGGAGTGGCCCCGTTGAACTTGTGAATACCGAGATGGTACCGCGTGGGGGCTGCTCTGTATCAGGCCGCTAACGGCGCCTCCGCGTCGTCGGAAAGCATTCTGTACGCTAAGATACGGACTTCAAGCAACAATTCGACCTTCGAGGGCTGTGCATCTATACATAGACACTGTTCCGCTCTTAACCCGGCGGTAAGTTGTGCGAAAGTGGGTCCGGTGCAGTGCAGGGTATATGGCCAACTGTGTATACCCCAAACTATCAAAAGGCTCATTCTGGAGCAAGCTCGTTGGGAGAATGGAAGACGATCAGATTGCGCTAAAGTACAGCAAATGATGGATATCAATCGAAGCAGGAGGACGCAGATCATCCTCGCGATCAAAGATCTCAAAGCAACAGACATGCAACGATCGACGATGCATTGCAACCTTTTACTGAGTCCGTCATTCGCTTGGCAGGCGAATCCTATAAAACAACGAGAAGCTTTCAGAACACGCCATTCCCATTTCCTTCGGAGTCAGCACTTTTTTTTTCAACCCTCCTTCACCACTTTCAATTCTTCTATCATGTTGACCCCTGCGTTTGCGTCGATCACACTCACTGTTGTCCTATCCCTCGCTGCCGTGCGCAGCGCCCCCGTGGCATGTCCCGTTTCTCCCTTTCGCTCCTTCGATTGCTGAGATTGCGGCCTTTCGTTTCCCAGGCCAGCCGTGCGGATTTTGTCCCCCAAGCGTGCAGCGGGACCAACGGCTCCGGCACCTGCGTGGATATTGCCACCGCACCTGTGGGGCAGCACGTCGACGCGGCAGGGTGCACGAACGTCAATGCCCCCAAGTCCCTCAAGCTGAATGTCGATAATGACTGTGTGTCGTTTACGTGCGTAGCCCCTGCATCTCAACGCCGAACGGTCCAGTCATAGTAACATGATTTGCTTACTAGCAACCCCAACTGCGTTGTCAATTTTGCCTCTGGCACTGACGTTGCGACGGAGCACTTCTCCGACGATGCGGACATCAATGACCTCACGACGAAGATTCAGAGCATTCGATGCGAAACGGACCCAGGAACCGTCAATGGGCTGTTCCCCCAGTGATCTGTGTGTTTGTTCGGGGGAGCGAGCGGCGCGGGTTAGGATCGTGAAGGATACGAACATTTACCGAGCATAGGAGAAGAGGGAGATCTGTATTTAGGTCGATCCTAGTGTAAATCTCCGGGTGTCGAAAACCATTGGATCTGATGCATTGAGTTTTGGAAACACGTCCGCCGCACGAGCTTTGGCTTTGTGTACGCGTCCGCGCGTCAGCGCGTTGTGTCACGTGCAAGTCGGGCATCCTGCTCACGCCACACAGCGTAACGCAGAGAAGATCGTTTGCTGCCACTGGAAAGTACGATCACACTGACTTCGAGCCCACAGAATAGCCGTAGAACACGGAGCACGAAGACGAAGCAACGCAGTGTGATTTGGGGCGTGACCCAAATGTAGCGCAATCCATAGCGTGCGCGATGTTGGGCTTAGATGAAGCACACAGAGACGGAGAGCGCAAAGGAAGAAGACCGGTGTTCTGTTCCAGCGGTGAAGCGCCCAGACGTTCCAGAATTCCCGATTCGCGGCCCAGTGTCGGAAAGGAAAGACGTCGTGTGGATAGACCTCGTAGTACATGACCTAGGACTGCCGCTGAAGATCCCCAGAGGTTGTAGAGAGGCCAAAGACGAGGAGGTGCGCAAGAGCGAGACAGTGGCAGGAAGAAAGAGAGACAGCACCGTTGACGTGTCTCTGCGTGCGGATCAGCCTCGAGGCGGTCGCAGGCAAAAATAACGCACCGCCGGACGCCTGAAAAGGAAGGCAAAAGTTTGATTATTACGTCCCGTGGCGCAGGATCCCTGGAAGTCGCGTCGAGATTTGGCAAAGACCACGATTAAATTGTTATCGGGCGTATGTACAAGACATACATAGGTATGAAAGGTGTCCGCCCCCAAGCCCGCAAAGCGGGCGTCGTCCAATAGGCAGAAGCACAAACAGGAGTGTATCTACCTCTATCCTAGACGACCGTAAGTCAAGCAATGAATAAGGAAGAATGCGCAATGCATACCGCATTGCATACCAAATCTCCTCGTGGTTCATTCCCAAGCAGCACGTGCGAGACGAAGTAAATTGGGATTGTCTTGGTATCATCCGTGCTTCTGCAGATCGATAATCCACCTATGAAATGGATTGGGAGGTCAGGGAACGATTCGCACGGCAGAAATGCCATGAACAATGATTCAGTGGTCCTCACGATGTACTCGCTTATGCATCACGTTTAGTCAACCTCCTGCGAGAACGCTAGAGCGAGACGTGACGGCTGGAAGGACAAACATGTAAATCCAACGTTTAGGAAGAATCAATGGCGAACTAACACAGAAGGAAATCCGGGGTGAGGAGGAGTGACGTGCAGCGAACGCAAGAGGATTGGGCGAAGCGAATGGGCATTGCCCGCAGTAGCTGTGGTACTTCAACAGCGCCGCGGCTTGCGCTCCGGATGTCATATAAAGGCAATCGTTAATAAACGCCGGAAAAGCCAAAGACGCACCTGGTCTGGATAAATATCCACAAGGAGTGTGTCTAGAATGGAGGGACAGCTGCGAGGATTACAAGCTAAGTGAACAGGGATCAATGCATGCAAAGAAACACCCAGCATGCTGCGTACGCACCTCAATCGCGTAGAGCCCAGACGGGCGCAACTGAGGACGACGCGCCTCCCAAGATGAAGGCAGGAAGCAGGAGAAATTTGATGCGGATCAAAACACAGCCCCACCACGACAATCGACACGCCCGCACGCTCTCACTAACACCACACTGTCCTCCTGTATCCCCGGAAATCCCCGATATAACAAGCTGCGTTGCGACGGGGTGGGTCTTTCCCCGCGTCAATCCCCCCTTCATTTTATGCCCCTCCCAGGCTCCTACAGGTGTGGAACATTTTCCTTTGTCCCTTTGCATTTGCCATCACCCCGCCGTACACGTGTACGTCGCGTCGCATGGAAGAAAAGAGCTGTGAAGGTATGCCCCACCTCTCGCGCCAATATCCGCCGACGAAGACTCTTTCCGTTTATGAGGTCCAAGCCTCCCTCCTGTGATCCGGCAGTGCGTGACGGCTCCGCGCGCTGGGGAGTTAAGATTTTTCGGCATCTGCTGATTCTGCTTTCAGAATGTATGAAGCTGCAAGATTGCGTCGCGGGTCGCTCGCGCCGTCACTAAAGACTGCTTGATGAAACCGGCGCTCTTTAACGAGATGCGTCGTAGTAAGCTGTGCTTTCACTCCATGTAGATCTATCTCCTTTCCGTGTACTCTCCTCTCGCTCTTGAGCGGAAGGCTGCTCTACTCCATTGGCAGTGGTGCATGGGGTCTTGATGGGATCCCTCCGCCGCTTCTCCGTCGGTGCGGCCTGCGCAAGCGTTGCCGGAGGGCCACGCAATGCGGCTGTTTTTTCAACCACAGCAAGATGCCCACTCTTCCCTTTTCAGCTGCACATGTGCCCGTGCGCAGCCTGAAATGTCCAGAGATCGGGCAGGCACAGCCCAATCCTGGTCCAATCTTAAAGACGATGAGCCCAGTCGTCTGCAAAGGTTTTGAGCCCACCTGACCCGTTCGCAGTTCAACGCAGCACGCATTATTAATTATTATACTTATCTTCGCATTAGAAATTGGATATGATGCTACACCAAGTGCTCAGAAAGCTGGCTTGAATCTTACCACACGCAACAATCAAATATCGAACGTCTATGTAAAACCGCCAGCTCCCTTGAACGCTTTCTACACGTAGCTCGCGGTTCAACTGGGAGATGATTTTTTTTTTTCATGCATCTTTCTGCACATCTGAATCCGACAGTCATCCGATGCCCGTAGCGCGGTCACAAGACTGGGTTTTACTCGCCTTCTTGTGAACGTTCCGCTATGGGATTTACAGAATCCAGATTCAGGGTTGATTTGCAGTTTTGTTATCCCACAAGATACTCCTTGTTGCCCGCTACGTCCTTCTCCCTCGACTCATACAACACGAAGGCATCCAGGTAATAATAGCCGGATGCGGTGCTTCTTCTTCAAAACATCGGGAGCTGGCAGCTCGGGGTTTCCCCGTGTCCGGATGGATTGAGTCAATCGCTGACATATTTTCACTTTCACTCCTTTCCCCCAAAGTATTAATCATTCGGAGGAGATCCGCATACTAAGGCAACCTTCTGGTCTGCACCCTCAGAAACAATAGAAAAGGATCAACAGTCGGGTGCGGGGAGCAAACCCGGCAAGTGGCCGCTTTCATGGTTTCGTTCTGTACAACACCCGTTTGAACACCGATTTCCATATGGAATTGGAAAAGGAAAAATTGTACCTGTCCCCGGCCGTCGTTTCGAAGCTCTGCAGACCGTCGCGAGGCCTCGCATCGATACCACGCTTTTGGTGACGGTGATTCCGCTGGGTTTAAAACAGACAAAGGTTTGACTACAAACCTGAGATAAGATACATCCTCCTGCCAGCGGAGGTGAGTTAGATGAACCACGCTATTGAATCTTGATTTGCAGGCTTATACGGCGGTGGGTCATGTTCAACTGGGCAAACGCCGAGCTGGCAGCAATATGGAAATTGTCTCGCGCAGACAGAGGTCAAGCTTAGTACGGAGCCGTCCAAAGTAGGGATGATGGTTGGTGCTGAATTCTTTTTTTTGTTTTTTTTCAAAAAAAACAAGTGCTTGTAAGGCCCAAGTAACTCGCGTCGTTCATCTCCATCCGGATCTATGAATATTCAGGATATTGCAACAAGCCACCATAGATAGATACCACTCACCGCTGTCCTCACTAGTCGAGTTCCATGTCAGACAAATCCTCTGAATCATCGCGGTGATTTTCTGCATCGTCGCGGTCTACATCCATCTGCGAATCCGAACCATCCTCCACTTCTGAACCGTCTTCCTCCTCGATAACTAATCAAACTTATGAGTGGCGGCGGTGAAACAGTCCCGGGCCTGGACTTACCATGAGCAAAAACAGGATCAAAGTTAGCGGAGGGTTGATAAAGCGTGTAACCCAGATGACGCGCCACTTCCTGACTGTATGGATCAAACCCCTTCGCTTGATGGAATTGTCGGATTCCGGCATATACGCTGGAATCCCAGGAGGAACCCCCACATTTTGCGATGAATTGTAGTGTTGGAAACCCAAGTTCTATCGCTTCTTCTCTGCTGAGAGGATGGGCTCCTGATGATTCGAGGGACCAATATGCTGGGCAGTCCGGCCAACCCATAGAGGATGGCCGGGTGCGAAAATCACGCGTTGGGCAGAGGAATAAGAAGCCTGTTGGAATTTCTTTCGTGGCGGCCGATATTCCGACTTCGAATCGGATATAGTGGACGAAAACTAGGCCACCGAGTTAAACGTTGGCAACAGCAGTAGGACAAAGACGTACCATAATCTTCGAAGTTGGAAGCAATCTGGCAGCGTTTGAATATGTGATTCGATTGGCTGAACCAGGAACCAGCGTCGTCCGCCCAACAATGCAACACAAGAGTACCGCCGCGGGCGTTTAACCTCGTGCATTATGATTAGAATAAGGAATTTCGAAACTGAATGAATTTGAATACCGGATCCAGCCGCTCTCCATAATTTCACGTTCCACCCCCCCCGAATCGTACCAACCAAAAAAATCAATGTCCGTTTCCGGCAGTAAGGCGATCTCTACAAAGTCATTGTTCGAAGGTCGTGGAATGACCATTCCCAGATATACGGTGACACCAGCGGGGACGTCGATAATGCACGTATGGTTGAGCGTCCTAGCACAGACCTCATGGTAATTTTCTAGTGTTAAAGCATCGATCGCCAGGGCCTCAATGATACGTGTATTTCTGGAAAACAAGGCCGTTGCCTCTGAGCCAGATATAGTGAGCTCAGGGTCGTAATCCAGATCGATGGGCTTCTGTGGGCCCATTAGATCCACGCAGAGCCGGCCGGTTGAGCGGCGTATCCACATCGTGCACTCGTCCGACACCTGGTAGGATTAAAAGGGATCGACCCAGAGAACTGAGCTCACCGTGGATATACCAATTTGGCTAAAATAGTTCGCTGCCTCCTGAGACGCTCTTGAAAATCGGGGCGAGGAAGTTGACCTTTCTTACATAGAAGTCCTGTGCCTTGGCAGAGTCAGGATTTGAAACATGGGAGACAACGAGGAATCCTACATAGTATGCATGGAGGAATACTATCACACATGGGAAACACTTGTAGGGATCCAGCCAACGTTCGAAGGGTATCAGATCTATGTGTGTTCAGTTTCCACGAAACAAATATGATTCCAGGCAGACCACCGTGGAAGACCGTGGCGTGCAAACCGCCCGAACTCGCTGTTCCGTATATCTGGATGATATTCGGATGGCTCCGGGGACGCTTTAGCAGGTGTGCGGCGGGCGCATTTCATTGAAACTCACCGGAGCGGGGAGTGTTTCGCATTATATTCCCGCCATTCCTCGGTGGTTCTCAGAGATATCGATAGCAGGCCAGGAAGTGACACACCTCATCCGCACCGTCACCCTGATACATGGCGACAGTAACACTCCTTTCTCCGATTCTGGCAGAATAAAGCCGGCGATTTGACCCACCAAGCCGCCAGACAACGCCCGTGTCGTTGTCGAGGCAGATTTCTCGCTGGAGATCGATATCTCCCGGTGGGAATGTGCGATAATCTATTCACCGTGTAAGCTTTTAGCAACGAAGAGGAAGAGGACGTACTGGACGGCTCAGTAAGAGCGGCATAGGTGATGTTTTGGAACGTGTGGCCAGTCGCAGTGAAGTTTTGTGCGCCAGAAAATAGTCCGCTGCTGCATCAGACGCGCGCTTGAGTCAGCCGCGGTACGAGCCGTAACAGGCAGATAGACTCACGAGATGACTCCAGGATTTCCTATAATTGAGGTGGAGGAGGACCTGGCATCGGGATGGGGTGTGTCAGCCATGGATGGTGGGGGTAAGAGGAAGAGATGGATAAGCGCTCAAGTACAGCTTATGCACCGTCTAAGAAGTGCCTAAAAATATGCTGACAACCTCGTGTCAGTTGGAATGATTTCGGCCAACACTGCCAAGATTGCCGCCAGTAATGAGGAGACTCCGTGGGTCCCTTTGCTCAAACAAACTCCCACCGCTCAAGAAAGACAGTTTCGCCGAATGTGCCATCTTCCCAAGGTTCTAGCAGTTGGGTCCGCAGAAAGCGGCCAGAGAGCTTAGTGAAGACGCCGAGTTGAATAGATCGAGCCCCAAGAACAGATACTTCGTGTGTCGGAAGTGAGGTCGGAAGTGAGGCCGCCACTGAAAAGAGGCCATCGGCCGTCGAATACAAAATCTCGAGAAGCGGACACCTTCTACGGTCCGTGTCATTCCGCACGGGGGTCGGGGATATCCGATTGGCGCCAGCGTCGTCAAGAGTTTGCTCTGGCCTCGACAGTGGCGGGCGCGCGATGGATGGTGGTGGTTTGAAGGAAAGCCCCGGGATATTCCGTAAATGGATCACGGACCATTGATCCGATTACACTGCCCCTTTGTGCCCCTTGCCTTCTACTCAACAGCTCGTCCACATCCGCTCCTTACTGCCCAATTATCTACTACATCCGTGCCCGTATCTTGTTCTTTTGGTTCCTCCTGACTTCTCCACGGTGAAAACCACCGTGTGTCCTGAATACAGTAGTGTTGCCGCGGTCCGGTTCGGTCCAGTTCAACACAAAAATTTCCGAACGTCGAACCGGACTTTCGGTTCGGTTCAGCGAACCCTCTGAACGTTGAACTGGACCGACGTTCACGGTCCGGTTCAAGTTCGGACGCGTTCGAACCCGATTTTTCTTCCCGCGCCTCATAACCATTGTAATTTTCTCCCCAAACCTTGTGGGCCCTGACATACAGCTGCCTGTTGGTCGTACAGTCATTTTTGAGTCTCATCGAACACCGTGGAGTGCTGAATCCTCACAACTCTTCCGTTTTGTTCCATCTGATGGGTGTTTGATTCCATCAGTACTCTCGAACAAGTTCCTTACTGTTGATTTTCGAACCATTGGGTGAGTAGACCTTCTACAAGGAGAATATGATTCGATCGAGCTCACTTGCTCTGCTCTTTCCCATGGAAAAATGCCTCCCAAGTTCAATTTTTGAGGGACGGACATGTGTTCGCGTTCGACGTTCGAACGCGTTCAGGAAATTTCAAAAATCTCTGAACGCTGAACTGGACCTTCGGTCCGGTTCAGTGAACGTCACAGCCACTGAACCGAACTTTGGTTCGGTCCAGGTCCGGTTCGCGTTCGAAATAGGTTCTGAACGGAACCGCGGCAACACTAGAATACAGTGGGACTTGTGAGTTACTTCGGTGGCTTGCGGGCTTGACGAGTACAGGGGCGCGCACGGACAAACACATCGTCCCTCATATCCAGACGGATTCTTTGATGCTCATGCGGCGTAAAAACACCGTCCGCCCGCTGGCCGGGACACAAGCACTGTATCCGTTCATCGCGTTAGGATCCTTCTTGCTGCAGCGCGAGGGGACGCGCGGATTCCACCTCATCACGCTGACCTTGTCTCACTCTCCACTAAGGCTCCAACCATTTCCGTGTATAAACAGTTTCAAACGGTTTTAACCGTTTCCGTTTCCATTTAATTTGACCTGGGCAGCAAACTGTTTGTAAACTGTTTCAAACGGTTTAAAGGGTTACTTGCCGCGGCATCGCAGAACCGGGATGTCTGACACAATTCCGGAAAAAATATGCCTTTGGTGGGTGCCACTGATGTTGCTTTTATGAGTAATTCATATCTGAGGAGCAAGCGAAAGGTCTGCCGGCTGATGTTGAAAATCCAGTCCAGCCATCAGTGCCCTCAAAATGGCATAAACTGACCGGCGACCCCACTGGAACGTCGGAGAGTTGACCAAAAGTGAGTTCAAATTGAATGTGGAAAGTTGTAAAGCAAGATGTATGTAGATACTCACTAGTCATTCAAAGATGGTTCAAACATGATCAATATTCCCTAACCACGCTCAGCCTGGACTCGGCGCGGGGCCACAACTGGCTTCGGGCTTATATCACGATCCACGATTGACGGCCGCCTTTGGGTTCGATTACACGTGGAACATTGCTCAGAATGTACCCCGAGTACACAGAACTGCGAAAAGAGTCGGTGGCAGGTAACACAGGTGAGTGTGCGGTAGCCCGTACCTGGTTTGATTGCCCCCTTGAAAAATACCATTTTAAACGGTTTTAAACAGTTTAAAACTGTTTTAAAACCGTTTCCGTTTAATTATCCTTACACGAAAACTAAATGGTTGGAGCCTTACTCTCCACTCATTCGGACGCTGAGCTGCATCCTTGTCTTGTACCACAGCGGGGCGCAAGGTTTCTTTCTTGATTTTCTCCGGCCCGGTCTCCCCCTCCGGCCACCTCTCCATCCGAGCCCTTGCGCTCTTTCGCTGGTCCCTTATATCCGCATTACCATGCCTCTCCTGCTGCTTGCTGACCTCTGTACTTTCCACTCTTCATAACACGGTGCAAATTAGGCACGCACTGCCAGTGCCGATGAAGAAGAGCGTCTCTCCCCTTCCGTTCTCCCCCTCTCTTACAGCACACCCTATTCCCACTCTCACTTCCTTGGACCATTGTCTTTTACCCCTCCGTTAACCACAGCTCCTCACAGTTCCTTGTGGCGCGACGCTGACCCGCTGGGTCATATGTATCCAGCACGCGGGGAAGTCTCAGGCTCGGCCCTGCATGTTTTATCGAACCTTCACCGCGGACTCGGATGCGTTCGGCATATCAAGGCCGTCGGCCAGCGTTTCGGTTCAGCTCCATGGACGTGCCACTTGGTGATGTAACAAGTAGCCTAATAACTGGCCAGTAAAGAGGGATGGTAAAAAAGGGGCTAGGCTAATTCGCCGCGTCCGCCGCTTTGGCGCCGCGGCGCGCCGCGTCACTTCGTAGCACCGCCGCATCCCAACACCACATCGCCGCGTCGCCGCGTGTGGTCGCCGCGCCATTGTTTTTCATCGCCGCACACTGCCGCGACATTATCTCCCGCACCGCTTCTGTACTGTGCCGCCGCGCCCGGCGCTGGGCCCGACCTATCTCAACCGATCTTCAAACAAATGGGCATGCCGTGTGTACACCATACAAGCTTACTCTCGCATGTGCGTAGCCTTGCGTTCAATTCCTTCCAATATTGTGTCGCTTGTTTGCGCTTTCCCTCCCGCCGGCTGTTTTCTTTGCTCGCCAGCAGTGTGGAATGTTACAAGCTTTTCCAAACTTCTCACGGTTCGATATTCACTTTCAACACAATCACATGTGCTACCTTGTCTTTCAGCGGCATTTTTCATGCCAAATCTGAGTGTACCTAGCAGTGACTTGCCAGTGACGGAGTAACCAACCCCGCCCGGTTCAATTACCTTGGAAATTGCAGCCGTCGACAAACATGATCGCACCATGAAAGAATGTACCATCTCATATCTTGACCACCGCGATATATTGACTCCCCAGTTGATGGTGTAGCAGGGAAGCCCACAGACCTGGGATTTGCGAGTGTGGCACTGATATGCTTGTGCCGCGGCGGCGGCAAAATTAATCCGGCGAACGCAAGGTACCCGGAAGCCATTACGAGACAGGTCTTCGTCTTCTCACTTTCCCCCGAGCTGTACCGAACCAAACTGAGGACGGGCCATAGGGGGTTCAAGTGCGAAGTTAAACTATCGAACCTTCACTGGTGATGAACGAACTCTGGGTAGTGGTACCGCTTCTGAATCGGTGACCGTACCTAGGCGAGACTCGGAGCACGAAGCAAGGCGTTGGAGTACACCGGTTTTGGACCCAGCCGAGTTCCAATATTGGAAACGGCGTGGCACTGAATAGACATTTCATATGCATATAGGCGTCATGGATGTAACAGTTCAACGCAGTGCAGCAGTGACACAGTAGCATCGCCCGTGACCGCAGTTGCGTCGAAGAGCACATTATATGAGATGTCCACTAGATATTCACCAGACTCGTTTGGCTCAAGGAAATCACGGGCAAGAAATCCATGTCTGTGATTGAACCAGGATTTTAAAGGAGGAATTGTGCGAATGGGAAGTGTACTAGTACCTAATAGAGCTGTTAGATATACTTCCGGAGTATAGAAATAGCTCGAGGACAACAATCTCTTCAGGCAAACCTCTCGAGTGTGGTTCCTTCGAAATCCCATATTTACGCCTCAGGGCTAATGACGTTGATCCCTGATACCAAGGCTCAAGGCAGACCGAGACTTTGTTTGACAAGTGGCAATTGGACTTCACGATTTCATGAAACCCGATATCGAGAACCTCTGGGCCAGTTTTTTTTCCAGATTCAAAGTACACGTCTTGCTAACATATTCCTTTCATACCGTTCAGAAATGCTTAAGCACTGGGAAGCCACGCAAGTGGTTCCACTCCCTATTCGGTCGTTGAACCAAAATGCTGCCGATCGTCCAAGTACACCTTACCCAGAGGCAACAATCATATCCAGTGCGCACCCTTGGGCCTGTTCAAATGGACTCCCGGCACTGGAGATCCGCCGCAGTGGTTCTTCAGAAATGTCCCATTTTGTTGGTTCGACCAAATGGGAAGAGCCTTCTGAGGGTGAATTGCACCACCGCAGGTACTACGCCTAGTGCGCCCCTCAGATCCTTTCAACAAACATCTCGACTCTGGACAATTGGTCCAGTGATTCTGCTAAATTTCCCTATTCGGTCGACGACTGAGATTCCAACCAGGATGATCGATGAGAGTTTTGGTCCTATTTATCTGCATGAAGACAATTTGTCATCGCTGTAAGATATTCCCCCAACTGCAATTGGGATGTGTAGAGGGCTTGTCGAGAAGTTATAAGTGACGCGGCGATGTGTCTGATGAGACACTTCGCCGCGTCGCGTCGCACGCCTCCCAGATTCTATGTGTCACTTTACAGGACCCATTTCGCCTGTCAATGGAACAATATCTTTGTTCGGAACAACTTTCGGGCCGGGCAATAGCTCAGAGCAAGTCGTGGTTGACTTTAACGGCGGCGACACAGTGGCTGTGCCGGGACTAACTTCCTCGCCAAATTGTGAAGTGCTCTTTTAACAAGGAGTGGTCCGCCCACAAGTACAAGTCCTAGTGCAGACATTTGGTCTATCCAAGAAATTACTCGACCTAGGGTAATCGGCCCCGCGGTTCCTCAGAAATTCCCTATTCGGAGGATGTCAGATTGAACTTGGGTATAAGCAATGAAAATTTGGGAAGGCATCTTTTGGCCAGAAACAATGCAGAACAGCTTATAGGTATTCACCCGACCAAAATCCTCATGTACAGTGCTTTTGTTCCATAGTTAAATGCGACGCGGCGATGTGGTGCGATGAGACACTTCGCCGCGTCGGGCCGCACGTCCCGTATACACGATGTATGATCTTCGATACTTACGCCATGAGTACTTGGTGCAGTAGCTCGGGCCCGGCGCAGAATTTGGGCCATACAATCTGCTGATAGTGGGTGGTTCAGCTCAACGACTGGTACACGGTGGCTGTGCTGATACGGCTGGTTCAACCGAAGTCTGAGAAGGAAGGGCCTTCCCAGTATGATTGAGGCGACGTGAGTACCAGGCCTAGTGCTGGCCATTGGATCCTTCGAAAAATCATCGGACTCCAGGCAATTGGTCGAGTAGTTCTTCAGAAATTCACTATTCGGTCGATGCCTGGGATCACAACTTGGGTACCGAAAGGAATTTTGGGTTAAGGTTCTTTGCCTGAAAACAATAGATCACAGTCGTAAAATGCTCCCCCACTTGAAATTTGAATGGACAGAGTGGTTTTGCCAAAGTTATGGGCGACGCGGCGATGTGGCGCAATGAGACACTTCGCCGCGTCGCGCCGCGCGGCTCTTGCATTCCATATTTGCCTTGACCGCACCTAATTTACGAGTAGATATGAAAACACCTTCCTCCAACCCAATTTCTGGCTCGGGGAATAGCTCAGAACGGGTCGTGGTCAAGTTCAACGGCGACTGCAAAGTGGCTGTGCTGAGACAGCTAGTTCAACCGACTGCGAGAAGGGCTTTTGGAGCACGAGTGATGCGACAGCAAGTAGCAGGCCTAGTGCGCCCATGATCCTTGGTCGATAAATCATCGGACTTTGGGGAATCAGTCCAGTGGTTCTCGAGAAGTTTACTATTCGGTCGGTGCTTGAACTCCCAAACTTGGGTCCAAATGAAAATTTGGATTAGGTTTTTTAGCCCGGAAACAATGTATCTTGGTCATACAACACTCCTACAACTGAAATTTGGACAAATAAAGTGTTTGTGCCCAAGTTATAAGTGACGCGGCGATGTGGTGCGATGAGACACTTCGCCGCGTCGGGCCGCGTGCCTCGTATATGCGGTGTGTGGCTTTGCAATGCTCAAAATGTGAGTACTTGACTCAGTAGCTTCGAGCCGGCCCACAATTTGGCATGAGGGATTCCTTCTAGCGGGTGCTTGAGTTGAACGGCGGCGGTATAGTGAACCAACTGTTGAAGTTTGGTTGAAGTGTCTTCTGAGCATGACTTTTGGCCCGCAAGGTACTACGCCTAGTGCTTCCCCTCAATTTGTTTAATACTCATCGGACTCCCGGCGATTGGTCCAGTACTCTTCGGGAAATTGACTATTCGGTCAATACCCGAGATCGCAACATGGGTACCTCATGAAAATCTGGGTAGGCATTTTTTGTCTGAAATCAGTGTATCACAATGGTAAAATGTTCCCCAAACTGGAATTTGGATGGACAGAGTGTTTGCACCAAAGTTATAGGTGACGCGGCGAAGTGTCTGATGAGACATTTCGCCGCGTCGCGCCGCGATGCCATGTATGGCGTTCAAAGGCTTATATTTTCGATACTTGGTTCAATAGCCTTGTGCCGGCTCACAGTTCAGCCCATAAATTTGCTGGCAGTGCGAGGTTGAGTTCAACGGCGGCGGCACAGTGGCTGTGCTGGACTGGCTCCACGCGGAACTAGTGAAGTGCTTTTTTGAGGATGAGTGGTTCCCCTGACAGTACAAGGCCTAGTGCTCACATTAGATCTATTGAAGCAATCATTCGACTCAGAGTAATTGGCCCCGTGGTTGTTTAGGAATTCTCTATTCGGGGGATGTCAATTTGAACTTGGGTATGAGCAATGAAAAGGTGGGATCCCATCTTTCGCTGAAGACAATGTAAAACAGTTGGTAAACATCCAATCGACTGCAAATTTTATGCAAGGGCTATTTGTTCGACAGTAATATGCGACACGGCGATGTGCCACGATGAGGCACTTCGCCGCGCCGCGCCGCGCGTCTCATACATGTTATATGCGAGTTTCCAATGCTTACTATGTGTATAATGGGCTCAATACCCTTGAGCCGGCCCAAAATTCGGGCCATGCATCCACTAGCAGCGGGTGGTTGAGTTGAACGGCGCTGCACAGTGGCTGTGCCCGGCGTTGAACCTGCCCGACATCGTTGAATGTGTTGAACGTTGTTGAGCACTCATTCACGTTCCCGGAGATTGCCACAACAGAGGTGAATTTTGACTGTTGTGGGGGATAAAGGTGCACCGCTTCACTGCTGCGTGGACCGCCGCTGACCGCCGCGTCGAGAAAGTGGAGTGCCGCGTCCTCGAGGAGACGCGCCGCGTCCGATTGTGTAGGCGCCGCGTCCGAGCCATTGAGGCGCCGCATACTGCCGCGTCACGCGGCGGTGCTGCCGCGTCAAATAGGTGGGACGCGGCGAAATCGTAGCCACTTCGCCGCGTCCCGCCGCGTCACTACTGTACCACCGCCGCGCCACCGCCGCGCCAACTTTTCTTTCGACGGCGATAACTTCCCTCTGAGTGCTGCTATTCCCACTGATTCCTGCGCCATCCCCTGCGCCTTCATTGTGTCTACATTCTACACCATTACACTCTGGGGATATATCTCATAAAAGGCGAGAACGGCGCGGTTCAAAATTCGAACCGCCGCGTCACCGCCGCGTCCCTACCGCGTCGCCGCCGCGGCAACCCTGACGCGGCGAATTAGTTTGGCCCGTAAAAAAGGTACCGAAATCCAACCCAGATCTTCAAAAAATCTCACCAGAGGTTCACGCGTACGAAACCCCGCGTCATCTGAATCTTCGAGACAACGTCCTGATCCACTGTGAAGAATACCGTCTCCGTAAAGCAAGTTGAGGAGAAGCTTCCGTTCTCAAGCTAGGAGTACGTCTGCTGGGTCCGCCGAAGTCCGAGGTTTGTCTAGGCATAGGCTGGACGAATCTCGAGGGAGGCGGGATTTCCCAGGGAAATGGAGCATCTGTCTAGGACCACTCATACTTATCTGAAGCACATCGTTGAGCTTGAAACTAGACGTGGTTCTGATGCCGCGCAATGATCATCAGCTACATATACATACTGCGGGCATTCACTGCAGCTCGGTGACAATAATGCGGCTTGAAGACTCATCAACACGACCGCCGCGGCGCCGGTGGCACCGCAAGTCCTAAACCTGTTGACGCCCATCGCCGAGCCAGGCCAGGGAAAACAGGTGGGAACCATCCCAAACCCCGAGAGAGTGGTTTCGATTTTATTATCCCAGTCGTGCATCTAACACAGATAATTACGTGAAGCCTGAGGGTAGATGAATGGACCACGGTATCGACTTGCAAGCTTGTGCGGCAGAGCCTTGAATTGCTCAAGGTGGGTGTCTTCAAATAGGCAAACGTCGAACCAAGTTGAACTTCGTCACAAAGACAACGATATGCAATTTGTCTCGCGTAGGCAGAGACTACAATAAATTTAAAGTAAGCTTCGGACGGAACGGTAGAAAGTAGGGATGATTGTTGGATGATTGTGTTGAAAAAGAATGTCAGGCCCAGGTAATTCGCGGCGTTCATCTCCATCGGGAATCGGGATCTGCGAATTTTGAGAACATTCAAACAAACCGGAAGGAATAGATCTCAATCGCCGCCGTTCTCACGAGTCAAGTTCCATGTCAGACAAATCCTCTGAATCATCGCCGTGATTTTCTGTATCGACGTGGTCCACATCCATCGGCGAATCCAAATCATCCTCCACTTCTGGATTGTCTTCCTCCTCGACAACTAATCCAATCCATGAGTCCTGTTGATGAATATTGGGAGGGAACGGACTTGCCATGAGCGAATACAGGATCGATGTCACCAGACAGGCGATAAAGCGGGTACCCAAAATGACGGGCGACGTCCTGGCTGTACGGATCAAACCCCTTAGCTAAATAAAATTGATGTAGTCCGGCGTATACGCTGGAATCCCAGGACCGTCCGGTAATGTCTACGCTGTAGTGCACGGCCGGGAACCCCAGCTCAATCGCTTCCTCTGTGCTGAGAGGGTGGGCGCCCAAGGGATCGAGGGACCAATATGCTGGGCAAGTTGGCGAACACGCAGAGGATGGTGCGGTGCACAAGTTATCCCTTGGGCAGAGGAACAAGAAACCTGTGGGAAGTTCTTCCGCGGTTTCCGAAACTGTGACATAGAAGCGCACAAGGCGGACGAGAACTGGGGTGCCCAGTTAGACATCCACACGAAAATAGGAGAACGGCCAAACCATAATCCTGGAAGTTTGACGTAATCTGACAGCGTTTAAATAGGCAATTCGATTGGCTGAGCCAGGGCCAGGGACCCCCGGTCCGAAAGGACAGCCAAAGAGTACAGCCTACTGCATCGCGGATGTTGAACCTTATTGATGATGATCATTAAAAAAAGCGATTTGGGAGCTGAATGAATTCGAATACCGCGTCGAGCCGTTCTCCATGATTTCACCCTCCACCTGCCCCGGATGGCGCCAACTATAAGCATAATCATCCGCTTCCGGAATAAAGGCAATCTTTGCGAAGTGATTGTTCGAAGGCCGTGAGATGACCATTCCCAGATGTATGGTCATGCCAGCGGGAATGGCGATAGAGCTGATTTGGCCGAGCGACCAATGGCAGACTTCGTGATAGGCTTCTAGTGTGAGGACATTGATTGCCAGGCCCTCCATAATGCGAGGTGTGTATCCAGACACCACGGCCGCTGCCTCGGAGCCAGAGATGGAGGCCTGGGAAAATGAAATGAACTCGATATCGATAGGCTTCTGTGGGTGCATTAGATCCACGCAGAGCCGGCCGGTCCGGCGACGTATCCACATCGTGCAATCCCACGACTACTGGTACGATGAATCAGGAGAGACCCAGAGAACTCAGCTCACCATGACCGCCTTAAGAATTGGGCGCAGGTAATCGGCTGCCTCCTGAGGAGCGGATAAAATGGTGACAAGGAGGTTGAACATTCTTACCCGGTACTGCCGGTGCTTAGGAAAAATTAATTTGCGTCAACGTCAATGGGAGACATCAGGAAACCTACATAGTAACTATAAATGTAGACCGTGAGGCAAGGGAAAGGCTTGTAGGGATCCAGCCAATGTTCGAAGGGTATTAGATCTGCTTGTAGTCAGTTTCCGCGAGCCGCCTTCAAATCAAGGTCGTAACCACCGTGGTAGATGGTAGCATGTATACCGCTTGAGCTCGCTGTGCCGTATATCTGAATGATATTTGGATGGCTGCGGTAGAAATTCAGCGCCGAACGTGCAACGCAGCGTTGGAGTCGAACTCACCGGAGCGACATATATGCTCCGATTTCCTGCCGCCACTTCTGAAAAAGTCTTCAAAGAGGTCCGATATCAGACCAGCAAGTAACGTACCTCCGCCGCACCGTTGCCCTGATACATCGCAACCGTAACCGTTTGACCTTGAAGTATCGCAGAATACACCCGTCGATCCGCAGGCCGCCGATAAACAACGCCCGTATCACCGTCAACGCGTATTTCGTGCTGAACATCTATGTCTCCAAGAGGGATGGTGCGGTAATCTGTTAACAATGGTAAAGACTCTGCGGCACTGTTCGCAAGGAGAAAGTACCGGTCGGCTCGGTAGGAGCAGCGTAAGTGATATTTTGCAACGTGTGGCCTGTCACTGTGAAGGTTTGAGCGCCCGAGAACATTCCGCTCCTGCATCAGACGCGCGCTTGAGTCATCCGCTATACGAGCCGTAACAGGCGGGTGGACTCACGAGATGATTCCAGGGGTTCCTATGATTGAGGTGGAGGAGGATCTGACATTGGGATGGGGTGTGTCAGCCATGGATGGTGGGGGCAAGAGGAAGAGAAGACTAAGCGCCTAACTACAGCTTTTGTGTCGTATAAGAAGTGCCTAAAAATATGGTGTCAGTCGAATGTCAGCTGCACTGACTTCAGACGTACTCCGTTCCCAACGCCCAAGGAGGTCAGCAGAAGGTGGCCAGAGAGCTGCCCAGTGATGCATCAAAAGGCACCAGGAATATGTCGAGCGTCAGGAACAGATAAGTTACACCTCATGCAAGCCTTGCCGCTTAAAGTGAGCTGAAAAAAAAAAAAAGGTCGACCGTCGGGTATCGAACAAAAAAGCTCGAGAAGCAGAAGCCGACGACTTCAGATTTTTGCGTGTCTTGTACCGTTCGGATCTCGATTGGTGGAGGGCAGCAATGCGGCCGGGCCGTCGCCGCTAAGTTGGAGGTGGGGCGGTTGCACTCATGCTCGCACTCCCTGAGATGGATCCACTCACGCTCTTCGCGCTAACAACTGAAAGGCGTGAACGACAACTCAGACTCGTCAGCGTCGACGCAGCCGCGCAGAACTGATCCACCAGCGCTTCAGCGGAGGGGACTTGGGAGGAGCGACAAGAACGGTGTCGGATACTGCCGAGGGGGCGAGGCAGGTGGCGGGTTGGCAGGTGGCGGGTTGGCAGTTGGCGAGGCAGGAAAGGAACGCGGTTGTGTAGTTTTGAGGGCTATGAGATAAGGAGGGTGGGTTAGCGGTGGTCTGGAAAGGGAATGACGAGACGCAGTGGCATTGAGGACAAAAACAATCCACCGCCGCTACGCTCTCGCACCTGTCCGCGCTCGCCGCCATCGCCAGGCAGTGCGCCACTAGGCATCGACAATCCTTCTTCAATCTCACCGTCATCCCCTCTTTGCTCGGTAGCAAGCAATGGGAGGGATGGGAAGGAAGAGACGCACCACACGACGAAGCCTCACTCTGAATCGGCCGTGCAGCGCTATTGCTCGACGTGCCTATGTTGTTACTGCCGGTCCCGCTGACGCTACTAACCACTCCCACTGACAGATGCAAATGCGGACGTGGAGGATGGCGCCGGGCGCGAGTTAAATGCCAAATAGAACGGGTCCATCTTTTTGCTGTTGTTCTCAGTACACGTTGGTGGAGGAACACAAGGGCAAGGAGGAAGGTGGAAAGAAGCAGCGTCGCCGTAAGCCCATCGGATCAGATCCGGTATGGCAAGCATGAGCATACATTGCCATACAACGCGCCTCTTGCTCTTGACCATCATGACTCGGAGGCGGCGATGGCTGGCCGTTTTCTTTGCGACTCCCATGCTTTGTGTCGACGGTGTGCTTGTGCTTGTTGGGTTATCTGGGCTACCTGGGTACTGGGACGACTTTCTCAAAAACTCTCTCGGCTTGGCGGGGCTTGTTGCTCACTCAATCGGACGCGGTCTCCTCTCTGCCTAGCTGCAATGTTCCGGCCTGCCTTATCCGACTCAGAATCAGCCACTGGAGCGTCTTTCATCTCCCCCCTTTGGATCGTCAGTGGATCGTCCGCGACTAGTCATGCTTCTGCCCATCTTGTGCGGCACAGTGCGGGCAATCAACGCTGCGTTGTGGATATTCTATCGTATCGAGATCGAGAGTTTTTTATTTCAGTATACGTTCCACAGTAAGCAAGCAACATCATTCCAATTGTCTGTCACGCCTCCCATCTGGCGCCTTTCGCTCTCAATTTAACCGCTATTAGTATTACAGTCCTGGTCATACCGACCTGGCAAGCTGCGAAGGAAACCGAAAATGGAAACGTGGACCAAGAATGACGTCGGGTGGGCTCGAACCACCATCTCTCCCGCAACAGATGTTACAGGGGAGTGAGTTTTCGTACTCCACGAGGACTCAACCAATCCTTTGTGTGCGACGCTGTGCGGCAGTCCTTCTTGTCGGCGTTCTCGGCGATCCGTGCAGCTGTCAGGTGCGGATTGGGGGGATTATTCTGGGCTCACCGCAATGTCATCTAACTACGCGCCTGGGGAACATGGGTTACGGGTACAGCGAACTTCCTCAGCGAATCACGCAACACAAATGTTGGGGAGGGAGTTTCATACTCCACGAGGAGTTATCTACATCGTTCCGAGGCAGGCCAGCTGCATCCCTACTATTCGACAAGACTCTGCAGTTTGTCGGCGCGTTCGTGCAACGGTCCGCGCCTCCAATCCGCTCTATCACCCTGCTTTGATTGTTCGAATTACAGCGCACGGAGACAAAATACGGTTCTATCACTCGAATGTCCACGAATGGATCACCGTCCCGAACTGATTACGACTACTATACGGCTCTTCCATACTGACACATACCTTCAGGCAATATGTGGGAACGAGCAGGTTCCGCGAGAGAACTTAGCATGCCTTGCTGGAATACGGACCGGACGCAACAAAATTTCGATCAGACGCTCAATGTTCTCGGGTGTGTGGAACCACCTCTCCAATACACAGTCAGTCAAATTACCCAGTCCTCGGGTGGATTCGGACCACCAACTGCCCTACACCATCACAGCTCAGAGCTGTTCATCTTCACGACGCTGCAGGAGCGAGCTCATCGCAATACGCGGAGAGTCGTTTTCTCTACGTCTTTTCGGGGTTTCACCTTAGGCTTTGGACCAATCGTGTCGCGAACGATCCGCAAGTATTCATTTATTCTCGCCGCTCAGTCTCTCATATTTACATAAAGAGAGCTCCTGGCGTCGGCAAAGCCATACAACAAGCCGCCCAATAACGTCCTCGGATGGGTTTGAACCACCGACACTCCCGTACGAAGGCAGACAGCAACCGAAATACAATCTGGGAGCGAGTTCTTACTCCGCGAACGACATGCTCCTGCAGTTTCGAGTTGGCTCCGAGCTTGCATCGTGTCTTCCTAACTGAAGCTGATTTTCCGCAGGGATAATGATTCAGAGACGCCTGCTGTCCTTGCGAATTCCCCAATCTCTCGCCCCAATGTGTACCAATGACACTGCATGCATCCTTCCCTGGGATTCCGCCCTTCTTATCGATGCTCCCAGGGGGAAAAAATTGCGAAGGGTGCATGCCCGCAGGTGTGGATTCGAGCCACCTTCCTCCCGACATGCTGATTCGGCCCGGCAGCTTTAATTTGTGGGAGACAAACGTCCGTCCTTTACGAGAAAGCGCACCAACAATTTATGAAGCTGGATGGGCGTTTGCCGGTCCCATCCTCGCGTGCGATTAAGGAAGGGGAGAGAGATGAATCAACCAAACCTTGTACGTCCTCGGGTCGGATCGGACCACCGAGATTCCTGTCCACAGTTATATTCCGTGGGGGTGAGCGGTCGTGCTCCACAAGGATTTGTGAAACCAATGCTGGGTGATGTTCAATACAAAACGTTGGGCGTCGACATTGTGGCGAGTTCAAGTCTGTCTTGCGGGCAAGCGAAAAAGGAACAGCTATACTGAATCAGATGGTCGGAGAAGTGAACCTGGCGGGGGCTGCGAACCAAAAAAGTTGGACCGAGATAATGCATGTCCTCGGGTGGGGTCGAACCAATGTCCTCCCCGAAACGGCGGCAAAGCGTACGATCTCGTGGGGCGCATTTATGTGCTTCACGAGGACTTGTAGGACCTACTCCTTGAACAGGTGCGCGCCTGAAGGGTAAGTATCAGGTGCCCGCGCAACAAGCACCAGCTTGGACTGTAGTAACGCAATCCACGTTTACCTGGAGTCCCAACGGAAAAATCCAATGCGCGGGTGACGACGTGTCAGTCTCCGAGTCCCGCAGAATAATACCGCATAGCAAATGATAAGATCTGGAAATAAATGAGGTGGGGCTGTTGGGTGCAGGGCGCCATAATCGATTGATTATCGACTTGCGCGTTGCTTGCGCGTTCTTGCGGCGGAGCCGCGAATCTTGCGGAAATCGCGTATCTTGGCATGGTACGGTCGATCGTTCAGAAAAAGGACCGGACAATAGGCTTGGTACTGATACCGCATTTGGAGGCAGCAGCGGGTGATTGGAAAGGATCGTTGCAAAAGTGTGGTGATACTTAGGACGCGACATATCTGACCATGATGGTCAAGCAAGAGCAAACACCCCTTTCGAAAAAGGGATGAAAAGCAAAAGTCTGGGACTGAGAACGTCGCAACCCCACGCAACGAATGAAGCAAAGCTCAAACATAAGAATCGCGTGAAAATGAAGCCATATCTTGTAATTCAACGGGATGTGGAAATAATCGAAAACAATGAACGCGATAGATTCGTGACGGGCACAAGTACGATCCAACAGTGCGCGGAAAAATCCGCCGCAGGAATTTTGAAATTTGCTATGAGAGGAGAGCTTCAAAGACAGGAGGCGATTGGGGCAGAGATACATACCTGGAGGTTTATAGTCCAAGGATGTGGTTAATTGCGCCGAGGTTGGAGACGACGCAGTTACAACCAATGGCGTCACTCTGCAGTGTGCTGAGAGAGACTAGCAACGCCAGCACCGCAGCCAGCACCGTGGAGACAAGGTCCTGGCCACATCCACCAAGTACAGCGCCAATAAGGCCATCGAGGATGGCGACAACAGTGGCGAGGAGTGGATCGAGGAGGCCGAGCACCCCGCCCAAAAGCCCTCCGAGGCCGTACCCAGTGAGAAGGCCAGATAGCGTCCCTGCGTTCAGCAGATGCTGGAGCACTGTGCTCTCATCACCCAAACTAATTAGCAAGTTGACCACGACAAGGACGTTGGTGAGGCCAGCTGTGCCCCCAAGACAGGACGTCAACAGGGAGGAAGGGCTGAGCCCCCCGAACGTGGAGATGATTTCGCTGGCAGGGAGAATCATATTGTTGAGGCTGAGTATGTGATTGACAACAGAGTCGGCGGCGGCGGGGTTGCTGTGCGCCAAGGCGGTGGTCGCGGTGGAAAGAACCTTTGTTTTTGCTAAAACCTGTCCGGCTTGGGTCACGAGGTCGGAACCCTTTGAGATAAAATTCAGGCAAGATATGTTGCAAAACATGGAAAATATTACCCCGCTAGCACTCGCACGAGTGCTCACATCAATGGCCTGGGAGAAAAAGGACGTGTAAGAGGAGCAAAGATGGTAGGGTAACACGAACGTCGCCGGAAAGAACCTGCGACTGAATGTCAGCGACTCATGATGAAAAATACATGGGAAGAACGAACGGCGGGGACACCGACAACGGCGGGAACAACGAGGGACGCAAGGGACGCAGATGCGAGGAGGACGCGTGAGAAGAGCATGTTCGGGGGAGCTGATTACAGGGGTAGTTCGAGTACTGAGGGCAACTGAGGACTGATTTGAGCCCGCGAGTACTGGCTGCTTTTATAGCAGAGTAGCGGGAGTCAGCCAGCTAAGAAGTTAGCCTGATTTTTCAACAGTTTACGTTGCGGAGCGGTAGTATAACAGGCATGGGTCTTGCATCCGCGACACCTAGAACCAATGGAAACGGCACCGCGTGGACGCGAGACTGCCAAGAGCCGAAATACACTGGCCGTTATGTATGGCACGACAGAATATATGTTTGAGCAGTTACGCGAGGCGGCGAGGAAGAGTTCGCACAATAATGAGAGCAAGGCAATCGAGGTTCAAGTATTCCAATGGTAGGAAGCTCAAGAGGTGGACAGTCTTCTCAAGCAACAATGTCGCAGATTGAATGGGCGGCACAGACGGGGGGCCGACGCTAGTGCGCGACATCGGCGTTTGCGAGCGGAGCATAGTCTTCTGCTACTCGTAAGTAAACGATCAGACAACTAAGTAAACACGTACATGAGCAATCAGCTGTCAACCCAGCTTTATCCTGCACTGCGAGGAAACATGGTCAGTATCCAGTTCAGCGGTCCAAGAAAGAACACCCTCTAACTTGCGCTCCACCAGACTGTTTTTGGACTTGGTAAACCAGGGGACCAGATGTAAGGTAAGCATTTCACAAAGTCCTCGTCCGATTCCGTCGCGACTTAATTTTGATTGAGCGGCTTGCGCGGAGGCAAGGCAAGAATGAATGGAAGACGCTGCTAAAATCACGGACAAGGAACTATACCGTGCAGTCGTAAGTCAATAGACTCGGACGTCCGGGTTCACACCCAGTCCAGTACGCTTGAGAGGTCGCCGCCGCCCTACATCTTGCCCTACAGCCTTCCACAAAGTTTACACATCAAAGTCAAGCTCCAGAGCACGAGTCCAGACTCAGCTGTGCCCCAGAATCTGTAGGATGAGAAAGCAAAGCCTCCGTGATGGTGGTGGAATACAAAGCGGTGATGAAGCGGTGCCATTGCTTGGCATTATTATGCCTGAAACGAACAGATATCTGATTCTCTTCTGAGTTCCAAGTAGTCCTCATATCCAGCTGCGAATTTCAACAGTGTTCGCCTGAAGGGCGAAGGCCTTCGGGCTTAAGGCCTTATGTAAGGCCTTCAATAAGGCCTTCAGAGTTGCTGCTGGATCTTGAAGCCCTCCGAAGGCCTTCAGCCGACACGCGTCACATTATGTAATTTCGATTTTTTTTTTCTCAACCCCGGAGCAACCGTCTCGCGAATCAAGGCTCCGACGGCTGGTTTTGATTCGATTTTTGATTGTCTGGAAATTGAGGGCAGACTGTATGTAGGACACGAGAGGTTTAAGCTACGACCAACTCAAGTCTCACAATATCACGAAGTTTGAACCACAAAGTCGGAATAGCTTGAGCGAGAACAATTACCGGCCCCCTGGAAGGTGGATCGAATATTTCTCCAGGCTTTTCGACGGGCTCTATGAGCCATGGGAATTTGATCTGAAGCCCTTCAGGTGAAGGGCTGCTGAAGGCCTTATCCTTCATAAGGCCTTCACCTCCGCCGAACCATGGAATAAGGCCTTATGGGCGAACACTGAATTTCAAACGGTTGACCCGCGGTTGAATCGTAGTTGATGTAAGATAGTTCATAAGTAGGCATCTCAGATCATGATCGCCGAGCGGGGTCAGCCGCACCGAAATGTGCGGCACTGGTATCCGCCCAATTGAACGTTTCAACAGTCTGTATTTCGGACGAATTGCTGTGAGTATTTCGACACAGTTTTCCCTTGTCGCGGTTCATATTCCAGACAATTTGGAGCCGACATGTAAGTACGGGATGGCATTGTCCAACTTCCAGGGGATAAAATTAGTCCTGCGATCAGCACTGACCATCGAGCAGCGAGCTCTTGGGAATCGCCTGCTTGTAGTCTAAAGCAGAGAATAAACGAGCCATAAGTATGAGGTGTTGTTTAGAAGAGTCAAGCGCACCGTTGACCCAGGTCGTGAGCAATGGATCTAAGGGAGTTGATATCAAGGTTCAAAGGCGTCGGGAATCACTATCGGGAAATCAACTCACTGCTGTATGCCTCAGCATATCTATGCGCAAATAGATCACCGGTAAATAATCTCCTGAGGGAATCCACATTCCCGGCAGAAGGTGACTGTGGAAAGAAAGAAAACGCACCTGCTGATATACTCCTGCGTCGGGAAGTCGGGCGGGTCGCAGCCAATGTTGATTGCGTCCTCGTACTGGTACAGCCGCACATAGTCCAGACTAAGCGTCGTCGGGAACGTCAGGTGGTCCAAGTCGACCTCGCCAAAGTTGCGCGACATGCCCAGGTTGGCGAGGATGTACTTTGGTGAGTGGAATCATTAGCATACAAGATTTGGGGAAGGTGGATCAGGAGGAGTCGCATACCATGGGCTCTTGCGACACCGGACGTGCAGCGATCTCGGTCTGCGGGTCTGCAGCGAGGCCCCCAGCTTTAATCGTCCAGGCGGGCTTGTTGTCTGTGATCCAGGCGATGTACTACGGTCAAAATTCATCTGAACAATTACAGCATATGAAATAAATTCTGCAGCTCACAGAGTCGTCAAACCCTAGAAATAAGATGCGTTACATAAATCAGTAGCAGATTGACACAAGGTCATGCATTTAGGAAAACAGACCCGGCTTGTACTATAAAGGGTGATCAGCAGAACGCGCGATCTAGATGACAGATAAGTACTCACCTCGATCCCGTATACAGAAACGCAGTTATCCGTGAGCTCGTAGCACCCCTGGTTGGTCACTGTGACCACAGACGTCGCTTGCTGGTACGCGCCGCCCAGATACGTGTTCTGCGCCGAAATTGTGGGGTCACCGATAATCACGTTGTCGCTCGTGTTGAAATAGACGTATCCCGCGTTGAAGGGCTGTGAAGTCATTATCCCGTTAGCTCTTGCTTTGGTAGCTCATTAAAGAAAGAAAATGTACCGCCCATTGGCCAGACTGCGAGACCGCGCCTTGGCCGTTTTGGATCTACGCAATTGTGTCAGTGGTCTGTGGCAATGTTCGGGCTACGGCGCGCACCTGAGCCTCTAAAGGAATAGTGCGGATATGAGATCGAGCAGATAATCCGAAGGGCGGAACGTACCGAACACATCAATCTCCGGCGCCGACCGACCGACGTAGCTTCCATCGGCGTGGATAGGACCTAGGCAGTGGACGTTAGTGATACTCATCTCCGGATAGCTAAGTAGAACAAAGTCAACCTGGATGAGACTCGCCCCGGCAAGTGCAGCGCGAAAGCCGCTGTCCAGTCTGACAGGAGAGCTCGCCGTTAAACGGTTCCTCCGAGAGCCCGCTCGTGAGAGCGATCTCAGGCAGGCCGCCGATTGTCTGATTCGGAGCAGTGCCAAGGTCGCAGGCGTCGTACGTGTACGGCTACATACACAGCAAGTCAGGATACGGCTCGTAGATTTTCAATTTCGCAAGGTATACTCACCCAGGTGCCGTCGAGGCTGGCGCCGTATCCTGCGCGGCCGAGATTGCCCCTGGGAAAATTGGTGGTCAGTACCCAGACGCGACTATCTCAGGGAGAACGCGCGAACATAGTCCAGAATGCGGGCCATAGGCCATGGACATTATTTGAGCCGGGCAGTATCGCGGAGGTGACGAGCAGGCCACCTAATGCGCAATATGAACGTTGATGTATCTGAGGGGGTCAAAGTTTCGTACCGGTGAAGCAGAACTTGTTCCTGTACATATGGTCAATGAAGCAAGGATTGAAGGTGGGCAATAATACTTGCCAAGACGTAACGAGTCCTGGATAAATTCGAGTCAAAGAGAAATGCACGATGGGATCCACTTACCACCCGTATAGTTCAGATCGTGGTTCTCTGTAGCGGACAGGGTGATTTTAAGGGAGCCATTGGCAGTGGTGACCGCCAACGGGTCATACCACTCCATATTGTTCGTCTAGGTATAAATGGGCAGTAGTAGGAAAAATTGAGGTAGAACACGAACGGCCCAGTAGTGCAGATCAACCGCCTCCCAGTAGGGGTCGTCCCCGGGGTAGAATGATCTTCCCTCCGTCTCGAACTCGTCGGAGAACACCAGTTTCATGTCGCGCCCGGAGTAGACACAGGGGGCAAACATGGCGGCACTAACCACAGCGGCAACCAACGGGCAACCCGTGGGCAACCCACGGGCCCTTCGTGCGGACTTGCAATGCCCTTTGTCTTGATATTGATCCGGCCACTTCTGATTTCCCACCGTTGTTATCGGGCCGTTATGTGTGATGCGACCAAGATGCGACTCAAGTATGTGTCCATGGGTCATCACAGTTAGTGTTGAGCTAATTCCTCAGTCTGGAGATGGTCCTGCATTCAGAAAAAAAAATGATATCCTGTTTTTCCATTCGTATAACCCTATTTCCAAAGATCAGTTTGAAAAATGAGCAAACCATGCCGCAGTGTATGTATACATTGCAGCCAATAGATATATGGTCCTCGTTGAACATCCGTAAACAAATGGCCAGCTGGGATGCCCATTATTCCTGCCTAGCTCTTGGAGTTCCGGGTAACCAGAACTCATCTGGTGTATTTTCCGCTGCCCTGCGTGCTCTCAAGGTGGGACTGGGCTTTTCAGATTACTCCTAGAGTTACAGACAAAAGAAAGTCCATGTCTGCCATTGCTCGGAACAGAGTCGTGCTTGAGCAATGCACTTACTCCATCGTCGTTCAACTTGTTGTGAGTCAGATGGAAACACAAACAAATAATCTGTGGCCTCTCACCTGTCTTTCTGATTTATCTAGCCACGAGAAAAGGACTGCCTGCAGGAGCACGTGCATTAGCTGGACGAATCCAAGACTTGCATCACCCCTATTCAACCGTACAGCCAATCGCAGTCGTGGGAGATCAGAAGCGACCGGATCAATCTGAAGACAAAGGGCTTTGACAAGTCCGCACGAAAAGCTCGTGGGTTGCCCATGGAATGCCGTTGGGTTGCCACTATAGCAAGTGCCACTATGTTTGCCCCCTGTGAGAGCGACTTAATCGTGTACGCCTCTTGTGGCGTGTCGAGATCGATGAGCCCAAAGTTCCCGATAGAAGCAACCTTATGTGCGAGTCAATTCACGACCAGCCAAATGCAAAGGGCACATATTACCTGTCCGGTGGAATTGACACTCATCCCGCCGGTGGCGGATGAGAGCAACGTCCGCTGCACGTACGATGCGACGGGATAGCCCATACTAAAGGAAAATCAGTAGAATCCCGACGCACACAGCGTTAATCATACAAGAGCGCCACGATACCGAGACTGAGGACCGCAAGACACCCGATGTTGGCGAATCCACGACGGGAGAGCCCCAAGGACCCAGAACGGTCTACTATCTTCCCGTTTTCGTACACTGGGTTGTGCAGTATGTCGTCGGGTTCCGCGTGGTTGAGACATAGGGCAGAACCCCAAAGTGTGGGATCGGGCGAGAGTGAGAACTGCTGGGGTGAAACGGACGGACTCCGATTTTATGAGGGAAAAACGCACTTTGGAAGCCAGCCCAGAGGAAGGCGCAGCTGTCTGTCGATGGGTTTAATTAGCAACTGGAAGAAATGGATCCAATAAAAAATCTCACCCAGTCAGCAGGCTTGGGCAAGAGCTTCTGAGCGGACTCCCGCTCATAGCCTTGACGCGGGGGAGCCATGGCAAAAAAAAAAACGTCGAATGCAAGTGAATGTGGATGTGTGGATGTGATGTTGGCGCAAAAAGGACGGGAGTAGCAAGAGCACAAGGAAGGCTGGATATGGCTGTATCGCGTATCGCTTCGTGCGATTTGAGAAATCCCCAAAGTCGTCTAGGCAACGCTGTCGGCGATCCGGGTGTGCGATTCGCATCCAGGTATGCTGTCAGAAACACTGCCTTTTGGCGGCAAAATTGCGGCAGAAGGTGGGATAGAAGGTGTCAAAGTCAACGGACGGCCTATGTTGCCCGTGCTGCCGTCTATAATTGCCGTTGAGGCTGCTTCCACTTGCACACACAGCTCTGAAAGCAATCAATGGAATCATTCTGTATAAGTAGACGGGAACAGACGTAAGAACAAGAAGAAATACCGATGAAAAGAGAACCAGCAGAAACTAGTTCGATCTGTGAATTCATGTGGATTCAATGCGGGCGGCAGTCGGGCGGTGGTGAGTCATTGCGAACAGTTCACACACCTTTCCAACTATGAGTCCTTGTCCAAGCTGTGTCCAAGTCGATCTGCATCCAGCTTGATATTGCATTCGACATGCATAATATATACCTTCTCCTCCAGCGCTTGCAAGGGGATGTTTATAGTGCCAAAGAGTCATATCATAATTCCACGCAACGAAAAACTTTACCTTTACTAGATAGCGCAAGAATTAGGAATCCCCCGCGCGCGGAGGACCAGTGGATTTAGTTAGCTGAACTCCCATACGCGCTGGGTTCCGGTTTTGCTTTGGCATAAGGTAAGCCCAAGTAAGCGGTGATCGGAACGTGGGGAATACGACGCACGTACATCACTTACTCCTGGTTTTTTCTACGATGCGGATAGTCAGCGGAGACAAAATACTTTCTCGGGAACGCACCACTATGTTCTCCAAGTGACACCCAAGGGAAGATATTTCCTGGGTGGAGAGTGAGCCACAACCACTCAGACCACCGGATTCCCGTTCTGTGGGATGGAAATTTTGGCGGATCGAATTCGTTGCGTAACTTTACGCGAAGATTCCCTTGCCAGCGACATACCTGGGATAGACTGCCGCCGCTGACGTCTTGCACCGCTCACGATGTTGAGCTATATCTAAAGGGTTAATTCAGAACCCGGAGATCAGCCAAAGCAACATATTGGGATGGGAAGGATACTCACCATCTCGGTCCTCAGTGCACCTGGGAGGAACTTGAAGGTGTGACAGGCTGACAGTGAGAGATCCGCCAAATCAATGTGAGGGATCGGATATCATGAATTTTGACGAATTAACACCCACACCTCTGAGCATGGCAACAGCGGATATAATGTACAGGGGAGCTCGAGGAATAGTTGAGTACTCGGGGGGCTGGCAGAGGTTTTTTCTTCTGTACTAGCGGCATGACAGGAAGCGGTGGAATTATGGACACCCGGGCCCAGCTGGCAAGGACTTAACCAAGATTCAACTGAGGTATTCTTGTGCCGCAGGATCGAGTTTTTCGGTTGAAGAAAACACAGAACACGTTCAAAGCCCCAAACTCGTTTTGCGATGGTGGTGGTTAGGTGCTAAGGCGGGATTGTGTGTCAAAACGTTCGATGTGCAACAGATCAAAATACGCGCACAACGTTACAGCTGTTTCCGAAAACCTTGGCACTACGCGATTTTTTTTCGCACTTTCCAACTTTTGATGGAGAGCTAAGGATTACTGCTTTTGGCTCGGATCAGTGCTTTTGCCGTGATCGCCTCGGACAACCTCAAAACCGGACACACACCGGACTAGCATTTTAAATATTCCATGTCCATTCCATCTGTGTGTTGCCCGCACCACAGCAAGAATGGTCCTGAACAGAATGACCACGAATAATTGGCCCCAAACCAACCTTCCCGCGCCGCGGCTTGGCGCTGCTCGGCTGGTCTCGGCTATCCCAAACCGGTAATCCTTAGCCCTCCATCAAAAGCCGAACAGCGGCAAAAAAAATCACGCAGTGTCAAGGTTTTCGGAAACAGCTGTAACGGCAACCGGTTATGTTAGGCCGAGGACCGGCACTATCACGCTGCTTGCCTGCTGCTTGCCTCCACGATGTCCTTGAAGTCGCTGTAACCTGCGAACATCCTACTCATATTGCCTCTCCAAGTGCTAGCTCGTTCGGCTTCCGGGAATTCTAGAAATCTGGGGCCCGGCTAGACTACTAGTATACTCCAATTTAAATATCCATCGGACAATTTACAAATACTCTTGCCATGGAGTGGGGTTGGCAAAGTTCAAACTTTTGTGACGCTTCCTTCCGTGTCAGTGTCCGTATCCATACTCTCTGTCTTGGCAAAAAAACTCCGCCAGAGAGTTCAGGGTTATTTTCAGTTCCGATACCTGGGCGGAACTTAGGGGCGGAACCTACTGTCTTGCATCAAGCCGTTTCCCATGCAGATGCATGGGCGTGGGTTTCGGCTTCCGCAGCACAACCGCAACAGAAACGCACCCGGGATACCATCGCTTCTCTCCTTCTCATGTCATAACGACAAAAACATGAGTCACTCTGAGCCCGACCCAGTGCATCGCTAATATTGTCGTGACGGTGCAGTTCAAACGCTGCGCCCGGACGAATCAGGAATACTCCCCGGATGATACCCCAAAAACGCCATGATCCCAATGGAAATATAGCGAACGAGTGCATCGGTGCAGCGTAAGTCAGATTGTCTTAATTACCCAGCCGCGATCCCTCATAATGTCTATCATGCGTCATAAACGCACTTGCGGGCAAGTCCTTAAGCTCAACACCTGCCAATATTTTCTTCTATCTCCAATCCTTCCCTCGTCGGGAATTGTCGTCCGTCCGCGCGTAGAATCCTGCATGATTCCAAACATCGCCGGGGGCGTTATATAAATTGTTCGACGCAATCCTTAATAAATCAGCATTCCCGAGCACAATCTTCAGGCACCTTCTTCGATTATTTGATCTCCGCAAGCACCCGCTCCGTATACTCCATCAGCGCTGCAACAGTCGCGTCAGACCCGCCGTAGCCCTTCATCGGCACGCCATTGAGGACGCCCTGGATGAAAAACCGGGCCAATGCGGTCAGTATGTGTAGAGGGTGGGATAGATAAGGGGTGCGGAGAGTGCAATGAAATAAATGGGAGGAGCGGAAGCGCGGAAACAGGATGGGTGGAGGAGTGTGACATGGAATGGATGGAAGGCACAAAATACAACTACACTCACCGCCTTCCTTGACGTCGCCGACCCATCGTCCACGAATTTTGCTTGATGATCCAGACTGAATAAGTGCGAGCTGACGATGTCACCGTGATTGTTCCGGATAAACAGGCCGCGCTCAACGTCGAGCAGTCCGTAAAGCATGTACTGTGCACATTCAGCCTGAAATTTGGGTCGTCTGTCAGCCCTTGAATTTCACAACCGTCCAGTCAAGACGTACCTCGGAGACAGTAATCAAGCTGCGGAGGCGGGTGATAAGCCATCCGAGCGGCGCGAGCAGCCATCCTGCCTCCAATATCGCGCCAGGGGTGCGTACCTGTCCCGGGTGGATGTGCGTGAATGCGATGTCGGGGTGCTGTGCGGCGAACCACTTAGTTTATCGTCATTACTCTGGAAACTGTAATTTTGGAAAGAAAATGCACCGCGACGAGCCCATCATTGTATTGCACCCCACGGACCATGCCCTTCAGCGCTGCGATGGACTGCACAAGAATAAAATTCAGCAAAAGAGGCGTGGATTCCCTAACAGACGGAAGTCAAGAAACTCACAAACATTGCACCCTTCAACCATCCGATCGTGGCACGTCTCGCCTCCACGAGCCCGAGGTCTTTGCTCGCGAGTGGTATCCCAACCCCGGCGCCGAGCACCGTCATTACATGTGCATGCTGCCCCGCCTCCCGCGCGCACACAAGGAGGGGGAGTAGCTCTTTCGTGTAGATATAGCGCGAAAAATATCTGTGGACGGATTGAAGTTGTTCAGTCTTGAATCATACGTAATTGTCCAACTTCGCACCTCATCGCAAGGTGATCATCAAGACCCTCAGGCGTTTCACCAGTCTCTACCATCGAATTTCCCCTCGGGCCCGCCGCGGACATCACCAGAAAATTCACCCGGTCCAGGCGCGCACGAAGGCCGGCGCACACGGCGCGCACGCTGACCATACTTGTTGCGTCGCACGCCACGAACTCATGCGCCCACCCTTCCGCGTCTCCATTCTCTGGCTTCGGGAACCGTGCAATTATCCTCTCTGCCCGCGCGGCACTGCGCCCGATGAGGATAATATGCGCGCGGCCGTCGGTCTGGCGCGCAAAAGCCTCCGCCATTCCTTGCCCCACGCCGGACGTCCCGCCGGCAAAGATGGCGACGGGGATGTAAGACGGCGAGAAGGCGGCGTTAGATGCTTCAGCAACGGCAAGAGTGGGCATTTTGGCTGCGTTGGAGTTTGAGAGGCCTTTTATGTCGTGGACGCGTAAGTTGGACGCGTGTGCGTGCCGGTCTTCCGCTCTTTGTGATGAATGATCGCATCGATCAGTCAATTTGAAAGCTCCCACGGTTCAAGTGAAAGTAGTACGTGCAAAGATGACACTAGTACTGTCTCCGAAAAATCAGCGATAAACTGACGGGCAGGGATTTTAACTGTGCTACAGGATGGCTTATTTTTCTTTTGCGATAGCACCACAACGCAGTCGATCGGCAATTCGCGTCGCATAATTTTGCCCATGTTTACTAATCCCATTGCCGATACTGATGCGACTACCCGCATCACTGTAGGGCCGACTGGTAGTTCTTGCCTGGCCTGGGTCTGGCTGCTTTTTGGCTCTTTCGACTGTTCTGCTGCGAGACATATACGTTTCTAGGTCCACGGTGGCCTTGCGGTGGCCTGTCTGCTGTAGTCGGAAACTGCGGCGCTGGTGTGATGGCGATCTTGGCCCTTGAGTACTGAGTGCGTGCTTTGACCGTTGTATCCTAAACCTACTTACCTCATAGCGTCCAAGGGACGGCGCAAGATGCAAAACTGCCATTCCCTTTACAGCGGAATCGTGATCCGCCGATAATTGAATTTGATATGAGGGCGATTCGCCATCGAGCACGAATGTGGCGATCTCAGGATGTGATTTTTTCTCTTAAACCCAGAACCCATCCGCACCTCTCTCCTTCCTCCCATCATCACCGCCCGCTCTCTCCTCTGAATCTCCCGACACACTGTGGCGCGTTATCGACAGTTTCGCGTGTCGTTCAACCAGCGATTCCCTACATACATTCCCAGATGCGATCATCTGAGCAAGATTCAAGCAGTCGACTTGCAAGACCGCTTCACCCAAATTCTTTGCCTTCCTCCTCCCGAGTTACCGCTTCCGATCCAGCAGTACTCAACGGCGCCGACAGGCGGTTCTCGCGCAGCCGGTCGGATCCTCCTTTGGCCACGCCACTGGACAGCTTTCACGCAGATAGCAATTCCCATCCTCTTTCAAACTAGCTGGTTTCTAGAAACAAGGGAAACGATGGCCTTTTGAGGCGACCGAGCCTCGGGGACTCTCTTTGCCGACCAGAACGCTTGGTCACTGGCGGCCCCAGAAGCGCTTGAATAACGTACGACGCGGGCGAATCCCGGCAATGTCGGCCTTTGCTTGCTCAGCCGTTGCTCAGCGGTTGCTCAGCACCATCAGTGCAAATCTCTCAGCTTGCCAACCAATCAGGCCTCACGGAACACGTCCTTGGGCAATCTTCCGTAACGCTTAAAAATCGTTCAAGGAGCTTCAGCAACCGTGTATTCGACTCCAACTCACCTTGCACACTCGCGCACTCTCCCCCAAATCCGATATTATGGTCCTCAAACTCTACGGCACAAACTATGCTGCTGGGGGCAACGGGCTCGTTGCGATGGTGCTCGCGGAGAAGCAGATCCCTTTTGAGCTCGTCGAGGTAGAGATGTCGGCGAAAGCCCACAAAAGGCCCGAGTTCCTCGCGATGCACCCGTTCGGCCAGGTGCCCGTCATCGTGAGTACCCTCCGCTTTTTTTTTCGTCCCGTACACATTGGATTAATCTTTGTTCGCAGGATGACGATGGTTTCATCCTCTGCGAAAGCCGCGCCATCTGCCGGTACCTCGCGGATAAATATCAGGACAAGGGCACGCCGCTTCTTCCCTCCGATCTCAAGGCGCGCGCCCTCATCGAGCAAGCCGCTTCGTTTGAATTCGCCAACTTCCACCCGGCGGCCACGAAGGTCGCGATGGAGCTTCTTGGGAAAGCGTGCGTTCGGCTTGCATCCTGAACTATAACTACCGCTGAATGCCAGCTCTGCCCCATCTCAGCCGCCGCGGGCTTCCCGTCGACCACGCTGTTGTCGCGGAGGGCGTGACGGAGCTGTCTGCGAAGCTGGACGTTTACGAGGTCATCCTCGGGAAACATAGATTCATCGCAGGAGACGTGCGTGCCGTCGTTGATCAACCGTGTCGGGAATACTCACATCCTGTCCATGATAGGAATTCTCTCTGGCTGATATTTTTCACCTCGGCTTCGCACCGCTGTTGGCTGGCACGGAGGCGGATGTCATGACAAAAGAAACCCGCCCCAATGTCGCACGGTACGGACTCGCTTTTCCCTGGCTATTACTGTATTAACCGTGCCGTTTTAAAGCTGGTGGAACGAGGTCATCTCCCGGCCTACCTGGGTGAAACTCAAGGCGGAAGGAATCAAGAGCACTGTGAGTTAGATCAGGTGGGTTGACCTGCGGGGATGGTCGCGCGAACATGGAGTAGATCAAGGGATAATGTAGTCAGACGTCGGACGTTCATGCGGAAATTGATGTGTCTCAACAATATTTAAATTTTCTGCCTACCGAGCCCTTCCATGAGTAGTTGTGTGGCAATTTTTGGGTGAGGGAAGAAATTGGAACAGAGAAGCTTAAGGGTGAACGCAGTAGACTGAAATAATAATGAGTTTTAACGGAGAGGATGCATGCCGGGAAGAGGACGGGACACACGCAAATCATCAGCTTGCCTGTTAGACACACAAAAGGGACAATGCACGCACCGCATTGGGTCCCCAAGGTGATGTCCTCTGTCATGTCTATATATGCCCGCTCTCCCGCCGCTGTGTCGATTCCAGCTCCTGTAAATTGTACGTCGTGTCATCTCCCATTAATTATCCGCGGCATAATTCTGAGTTGCTGGATCCCTACCAGATGCACATTGCGTGTGTGAACGTCGGGAATTGACTGCCTTTCGCGCTGCCTTCCAGGCAGTTCACGCAAACCAAAAGGAGGAAATGTATTTCGTCGTGAGTTTTTTGCGTCATGATGAGTGATGAGTTTTGCGCGGCTCAACAAATCTGGTGCTAGTGAGTGACGAACATACGTGAAAATTGAAGGAACAATGCTGTGAAGGAACTTTGACCACAAATATCATCAATGTGTACGATTGGGGGGAGATGCTGTCAATGTTACACGTAACGATTCTACGTTTACCGCTGGACGAATGTAATGCATGTAACGTTTCAAGCGGTCCAATGGTGTTCAAAATTGAGCTGCACTCCGAGCACCAGACACTCATACCGACAAACTTTCCCAACCATTTTTCAACTTCGACTCCGGGGACTGTGTAGCTATAGCCGTGCAACGTTCAGAGGACGGATGCTAATTCGTGCATTAATTTCGCCAATATCCTTCTAAGTACCTCTCCTACTCCTTGCCAACCAGTCAACGAATCCAAAACCAATTAACCACTATATTCCGGTATTTAAACTACGTATGTAAAGCGAATGTGAGTTGCGTGCTGAGCGTGAGCGTGTAGTCTAATTCTTGTAGTCTAATTCTATGTTCCGTTGTGTCGTCTCGTGTTGTCTACGTATCCGTCCACAGTGAAAAAAATAAACGGAACCTGGAGTCCTAGGCAGATGGAAGAGGCAAGAGGGAAGAGGGTGGGAAAGGAGAGGAAAGGAAAGGAAGAGGAGGAACGCCTAAGCGCCCCCAACGCCCATCTCGATCCCCTTGCCCTTGATGCTCCGCCACTCGACGAACAGCGCGCCGATGAGGGAGACGCACGCCATCGCGATGGCGACATAGAATGCTGCGATGAGCGCCTGGGGGATTGTTAGTGGGCGAAAAAGCAATTTAAGATACGCAAAACGCACATCGTTATACGCCTCCAACACACCGGCCAAAAACTCGGGGGCAACGGCGCTCTTGAGCGAGGTCGCGCCGGCACTGAGGACGAGCACGGGGGAGACGCCGGGGACTTTGGCTAACAGCCCCGAAACGAGCTTGTTCGTAAATACGTTTTGCGCGATCGAGATGAAGAGCGCGCCGCCTACACACACACCGTCAGCAAGGAATCGGCGAAAAACAAAACTACAAAAGGTAACGCACCAAGCGTCTGCGAGAACATGATGATCGACGTCCCCTGCGGCACGTCCTTCAGCACAAGCACATTCTGCGCCGCGAGCATCGGCTGCTGCATCCCCAGCCCCGCGCCGAACCCGCAGATGATCTGGTACGGGATCCACTTGGTGTGCCCCGAGTCGACTTTGAGGGTGGTGATGAGTCCGGTGCCGACGGCCATGATGACGCTACTGGCGAGCATGAAGGGCGTGTAGTAGCCCAGCTGCACGATGAGCCCGCCTGCGAGGATGGACGCGACGACGAGGGACATGATGAGCGGGAGGGAGTCGATGCCGCCTATGCGGGTAATGAGTATAAGCATTTTTATGCGGAGGGGAAATGGGAAATGGAACGCACTGTGCACGGCGGAGACGCCGCGGATAGCTTGGAACCAGATGGGGAGGTAGAACGAGAGGATGAAGAACGCCGAGCCGATAGCGAAGGAGTACAGCGCGCTGCTCCAGATGCTGCGCTGCTTCAAAATGCGCGGCGGGATCGTCGCCGAGTCCTGCCGCCACACCTGCACGCCGATGAAGCAGCTGATGAGCACGCCGAAGACGACGAACAGCGCGATGATGCGCGGGGAGCCCCACGCGTACTTGGAGCCGCCCCATTGGAGCGCGAGCAGCAGCGAGATGATCGCGGGGATGAAGACGAGCGTGCCCCAGGGGTCGAACAGCATGAGCCGTTGCTTGAACGGCGCGGGCTCGGGTTTGACTTGGCCGGAGCGCGGCATCTTGAAGAGGAAGACCACGACCGCGAGGGTTACGGCGCCGATGGGCAAGTTTATGTAGAAACACCTGCATAAATGTTGGTGAGCTGAGTTGGCAAGATGATACGGCCAAGACGCACCACCGCCAGGTGAGTTTATCCGTAAAAGCACCGCCCATAAGAGGTCCCGCTACAGACGCGATACCGTACATACCGCCAATCATGCCGCTGTATATGGGTCGCTTGGAGAGAGGTACCGTGTTTGCAACTGTTCCGTCGACCCTGAGCGTCGGCACCAAGATAAGAAAACAAGGAGGTACGGACCAATGATCATCGCACCACTGAAAATTCCAGCGCTTCCGAGCCCCGCGATGGCGCGTCCGATGATGAGCGCGTCGGAGGTGGGCGCAGCGCCGCAGATGACAGAGCCGATTTCGAATATCGTAATGGCGCCGACATACACCCACTTGATTGGCAGGAATGTGTAGAATTTCCCGAATAATAGTTGGGTCGCGGCGGTTGTCTGTGCGCCCAGTGAGTCGGGGAAATATTTGGAGTGGGAAGAGACGCACGAGGAGATACCTGGGGAAATAACCTTAGGATCAGGACTCGAGCAATTGAAGCCATGGAAAAAAAAACGCACGCAGAACCATACCAGCCTACATCATCCAGCGATTGGAATTGATCTGTGATTTTTGGCTGCCCGACGTCAAATAAGGCCCAAAGGGAGGATAAAAAGTCTCACTATAGCAGTTGCAATAATGGCTAGGGCGATTCAGACGAGTCCGTCAATGACAGAGAAAAAACTCACTATTGTCCAAGGCTACCAGGAAAACAGACAGACACAGCGCGAGAGTGAGGAGGGCAAGCTTGATGCCATGCGGATAATCGTCTTCGTCTTCAACAGGTGGCTGCGAGTCTACTTCAGACTTCTCGAGCTTGGATTGGGAGGCGGAGGGGGATTCGTGAAGAGTATCTGCATCGTTTTTCTCGTTGACGGACATGGCGGAAAGGGGACAGGCGACGACAGGATGAATCGCATGTTTTCTCATCGCGCATTTTATCTGCTGATGACGCAAAGAGGTTCATGTAAGAGGCCCGGCGGCTAGGTGATCCGGATCACCCGCCAAAGAATGCCGGCACTGACGCGTCGTGGCTGTGAGACCGCCGATCTTCAGATATTTTCAACCCAAGTTGAACAGAGTTGAACCCAAAGACTTGAACCGGACTCTTGCAGGTCAAAAGGGAAGCAATACCAGCAGGACCATTTTCGTTCCCACAGCGTCTAAATCATTGTAGTTGAGTAGACAAACAACATCGCGGGCCGGTGACGCGTCGGTGAACCGCTTTAGCGTGGAAACACATTGGAAATTTAGTTCCTCGCTTGGTGTCCGCGGGGCGTGGAGAGTCCCTCTGTGGGTCCGCCTAAAATCGGTACATCTTTGTGGCATTACCCGACACATTTACGCGATGGACAGGGATGAAAGCAGGCACCATTTTTCGCAGCGTTCCCATGAGTCGCCACGCAACCCTTATCCGCCTCAAGACGCGCAAAGTGTTCTATTGAGTCGGTGTAGTTTAATGTTCCAGAGTTGTCGGTAGCTGAAGCTGGGTACCTAATTAGGATTGACGCTCAGTGGCGATGCACCACGCATCAACAAGCACCGGCGGGCCGGTACATAGCCGGCTACACCTTGTCTGCATAACGGAGCGGCCGTTTCAGCCAAATTTTGCGTTACGCCCAAATTTTTCTAAAAACAAACGAGAAAATGGTGAAAAAACCTGGCTTCCAAGGTCCGTCGTTTCAATAGTACCGCATAACGGCCGGGCTGTTTCTGGTTTCGACCTAATCGTTTCGGTCACGCTCCGAAATCCGTTTCACCCATACAGATTGCTACAGTAGCCACCGCTCTCTCATTGGATGCGACCCTAGTCCTGGCAAGGCAAGTTTTCATTTGAACTCTTACCTCCAGTCCGACCTGAAATCTGCTCCTCTAGAGTCTAGATGCTTCGCTTGAGCGGCGGAGTCTCTGCAGATCGGGATACTGGTCAGTACACGGCCGTCGGAGGCTTGTCGCCTGTTCGTCGCTTGCCACCAGAGATCATTTGCGAAATATTTTCCTGGACTTTACCACAAACCAGGCGCGTCGCTGGATCTCCGCCAATTGGACCGCCATGGTACCTTGGGCAGATTTCTAGGAGATGGAGAGAGATAGCTCTGACCATTCCATCTCTCTGGAGCTCCATAACCGTTCTTCACACCATAAATTATTCGCACGAAAGAGTTTCACCGCTTCCCATGGTTCAGGCACAGCTCATTCGGTCCGCCGATGAACCCCTGGACGTGGATTTCGAGTGGTGGAGGGACGAAAGGGACGCTGGTCCATACCTAGCTGCTCTCGTCCTTCATTCCGATCGCTGGGTGTCATTCCGTCTTCTTTGTTGCGACAATCTACACACACTGCTTCAGCTGCTGCGTCCGGCCAAAGGGAGGCTGTCACGATTGAACACCCTCGAAATTGACGACCGCGATTGGGATGTTCCGGATGGAGAGGTGTCATTCACACCTTTGGATACGTTCTACATTGCGCCCGCGCTGCGCGAAGTTCTCCTCGCCAAGCCCACTTTCTATCTCCCTTCGCCGCCCCTCCTCATTCCTTGGCACCAGATTACTCGGTACCGGGGAGTCGCAACGATGGAATACTTTCTCCGTGTCCTGCGAACAGCATCGCACCTCGTTGAGGGTGCTCTCGGGTTTACAGACGAATTCTCAGAAACGCTTGACGACGCAGTCATCGTTTTCCCCCATCTTCAGCGACTTGACTTCGAACGGGGCAACTTCCTGGATCATGTCGTCGCACCTCAACTCGCATATCTCTCCTGCAATGCGGTGGAGCCAATACTCCCGTTCCTCCAGCGTTCCTCTTGCCAGTTGACCACGCTGGTCCTGACACTCGCCTATCGGCAGCCATTCGCACTACCGCCGGCAGATGTCATTTCTGTCCTGCAGCACACCTCTGCGCTCAAAAGTCTGGTTTTGGAGGCCAGCCCCGAAGACCAGCAGGGTAACGACCGTATCTTGAGCGCGCTGACGGCGACAGGCACCTCGGGTATCTGCCCTGCCCTCACTTTCTTCGCGTATGGCTCCGCGACCGTCGTAGATGTGTTTTCGCGCGGTATCTTCATCCGCATGATACACTCGTGGCTGCATTCCGCTCATATCTGCCGGCTCTCTCATCTGCGAGTATTCTGCCCTCCTGCGCAAGAAAACGTGGGGGAAAAACTGCATGAGATGCAGACGCTGGTAGACGAGGGCCTTGACGTGGACGTTCTCTACGATCCGGCTGAATTCATCTGGCAGGTCCGGAATTCGTTCGTCCTGGTTTAGTTCATTTGGTAATAAACCATTCTTTGATTGTGCCCGCCTGCGCATCTGCCGGGACTCCTCACAGAAGCCGATAGTTGCACCAACAGAGCCGCACCTTCGCGCGCAAATTGCGACCTTGGGCCGATGTTTATCCATTCCGTTTATTTTTTCCAGAAGACGGTCTGCGCAAGCCCGATGTACCCCGAACCTTTCCCTGAGTGATATCCAGTGGATGATTCACCGGTAATATTCATGCATTAGATTCCGATCCCGCCTGGTAATATATGATGCTCAAACTAGTGCGAGTACCTACCTAGTACCTACCTTACTTACGTACTACCGAGTTCCACAGCCAGACCAGGTATAATGCCGGTCAATCCAAGTAACACAACCTTTCGGACAAGGGTTTCCCAAAGGGATGTTGTGATACCGTCTTGATGAGAAAGCCCAAAGAAAGCCGCAATATAGCGCAAGCAGCTTGCGTATCGCCCTTTCATAGACCATGAATTCCTGTAGTAGGGTCTATTTGAAGCCACTTCCAAATTTTAAATTTGAAGAGCGACTTTTCAAGAAAAGTGCTCCACCACGCTCCCACACTGTCATTCCACCCGTGTGGACCTGGGTTAAAACGCGTTCAAGTAGCCCTTTCGACGCGATTTTTGGACCGGATTTTTGGACCGGATTTGGAGCTCAGAGCGACAGCGGAGTCACAGACATTTGCGCGGCGTGGGTGAAGCCCGCCAGCTGCAAGTTTGTGTGAAACAAACGGCCGGTTCGGGTTGGGTTCCGAATTTGGACACAGCTCCACTCGCTTCAAACTGCTTGCTTCTTTCGGGCAAAGGGAAAGTGACGCCACTGCCGCCCTTTGACGCCCTTTGCCGATGGGGGCGTCAGAGGGGCGGCAACAACATATTTGTTTTGCTGAAATTTGCATGTAAAACTGTCTCATGTACATCAGACTTTTGACAGATTGATTGTGGTGTTGTACAACACCAAACAACACCAAAAAACGCGTGAAAACACCAAAAAACACCACAATGCACAATGCCGACAATTTTTGCCTAAATTTTGACAACGCCGAACAATGATCTGCGGATACCATCAAAGTGGAAGAAAATCGCCGCGGCTTTGGACTTCCACAGGAACATCCATGACCATCCCGAGCTCTGTGCTCGACGTAAGCCACATCTGGTGTGTTTGTCGCCGCTGGGAGCACCAGAAATTTGGGTCAACAACGCCGAAACACCAAAAAACACGTGCAATACCACAATCAAAATGTCAATTTGCTGATGTAGTATAATGTACCACCCTTACAACAGCGGGCACAAAATTGAACGGTATTGATGCGAGATACGGGTTAAATTTGCTGAAATGCTTGGGGTGGGGGCGTCAGATGCCGGCAAATGATGGCGTCAAGGGCGTCAAGGGGCGGCAGTGGGGGCAGCAGAGGGCGGCAAGGGGGCGTCACCGGGGGCGTCACATTTTAGGGCGAGGGGCGGCAGCCAAAATGTGGGGGCGTCAGTCGGGGCGTCAACATGTGTGACAGTCTTGTCACATGGGGCGTCAATGGGTGGCAAGTTCGGGTTAGAAAAAAATTCAAACAGGAACAGGGACCTCTGTAAGTTCCGTGTTACACTGCGACATGTCGGAAATCAAAACCCGGGCGATAAACTGTGTGCACTAGTGACTTTGTCGGCTTCAATCAAGTTCAACCACCATTCAACCTTGAAGTCGAGTGGAAGTTCGACGTGAAGCCACTTGTGTCATTGAGTCGTTCTTTTTCATTCCAAATTTCCGTCGAACTGTTTGCCAGCCGCAGTTTATGCCATGCAACATGTCAAGACGTAGATCCACAGAAGAATCATGATGGCGAACTGCAGTATATGTGCTGCTCGGATACTGATTCTCTCGACAATTCCTTGGTTCAACCTCAAGTGATTGATGTTCTAGTTCGCTATCTTCATCCTGGACCAGCTCCGAAAGAGAACTATGGACATGCTATAGAGCAATTCAGTAATGCGCGTGATCCAGATCATGACTACTAGTATCTATTGAATATCTCGTGAACAACGAAAATTGAAAGAATTTCCCTCAGGCGGGACACGGTAGACGTACTACAGCGCCTATCAGTGCCCTCACCTCCAATCCTGATTTTTTATTTTGCTGGTGAGGGCGGCAGTTGAGGTGTGACGTGACACGGGGGCGTCAATGTTCCTAATTGAGGGCGTCACAAAGGGCGGCAAAGGGCGTCACTTGGCGTCACTGGCGTCACTTTCACCGAGCCCGCTTCTTTCGAGATCAACTCCAAATTTTAAAAAAGAGTGCTCAAAAGGTGGCTTCAAATAGACTCTACTAAGTCTCGGACCAAACTCTCATGACATCCCAATTTGGGAACCCTGTCATGAGAGTCTGGGCCTATCCCAGCACATGTGCCCGTTCTTTCCCTCACCCTGACAGTCGGCATCATGTTACATGTATAAATGCTCGGGCACCGCCGGACGTCTTACAACTGCCGCCAATGTACATCCATCCACCCCCAGAGATCTGGCGACTTGTATCACTTTGCAACTGCCGCTGGGACGTCCTACGACGTCGACGATCTCCCATTCGAGATCGTCCAGGAGCTCTAGGAGACACCACAATCGGCTCAGCGAGAAGCGCTGCGTGTGCAGACATGCCTCTCCCTTCTACGTGTCTCGCGCCAATAGCGCGCCGCTGCGGCCGAGTTTCTGTACGAAGACGTCCGGATCTGCGATGCCCGCGGCCTGAAGATCCTCCTTGCTACCCTCAGAGAAGGAGGCGCGCACGGATATGGGCGATTATATGTCAGGCGTCTGGAACTACCTCGTCGCCAAAACGTGACAGCACAGTCTGAGTGCCACATCTCCCCATTACCGGCCCACCCCGTCCCATGCCACGAGTCCGACACCCCGTGCCTGGTGGATCTCCTCCGACTGTGCCCGAATCTCGAGGTTCTCGTCCGGCCCTGCCTGCGGTTGGATGCGGAGAGCATCATTCTCTGGGCGGGCCTGGTTGGCAAGGTATGCGCTGTAAGCCTACCCCGGCTCAAGCGTGTGGAGTGGCACGAAACCGAGCTGGATGTGCGCTTCTACGGTTTGAACAGCAAAGAACGGCTCAAAGAGATTGTGTCGCAGGCCCAAAACCTGTGTTACCTCTTCCTTTCCTCAGACCGCCAAAACCCACTGGCGGACCTGGTCCTCCCCTCTTCGCTGCGCACCCTGCGCCTCAACAGCTCCCATTTCCCCGCAATTACTGCCAGGAAACAATCGCCCAGGACGCGCCGACCATGCTGCGCACCCGACGTCCGCAATCTCGTTCTGCACACCGCGCTGCTCGACTTCGTGGCCGCAGCAGGTCAGCACCTGCGCGTGGTCGAGCTGGCATTCGCAGCACAAGTCATCTTCTCCCCGAACCAAATGCTGCGCCTCCTCACCCGGTGCCCACGGCTCGAGGAACTCGTCTATCACATTGGTGCCCCGGAGATTTCCTCGCTCGTCGCAGGCGGCTTCGAGTGTGCGTCGGTGAAGTGCATTCGGCTGCGGATCGACCCCACTGAGTGGAGTCCGTGCAAGCCTGTTCTGCGTGGCCAATTCGCGATCATCGAGGGGCACTCATTTCCCAACCTGCAGGAGATAATTCTGCATGACCCGACGAGATGGTTCGTCCGGAGGGAATTGGGGCAGGATCTCTTGCGCCGCATGCTGCGACGTGGGTGCGCTATCACATACGAAGATGGATCACCTGTCCCTCAACCCGCATAGAAGCCTGACTGGCCCCTTGTCCCGGGTAAGTTATCTCATCCAACGATATGCGGGTTCTCGCATCTGCCAAAGTTCAGAAATTCTGCCTCGGCAATGTATTTTTTATATCTGATCATATCTACCTGCCCTGTTTTTTTTTTTTTTTACTTATTGCATCCCCGGGCTCGTGCCGAGGGTTTGGCCCTTTCTTTCCGCGCCATCCAAGTATGGCACGGCAGATCATGGCACTAGATGGTGTCTTCGAGCCACTGATGCTGAATTTGTTCGAGGTATGCGACGAAATCAAGATTGTCTGCTGGATCCGTCGTCAGAGTCGCGGCTAATGCGGACATAAGCACGTACTTGGCTGCGGTCAGTATCAGGAAAATCTTCCGACTTCTGTGGTAGCTTGCTGGTGTGCGATAGCTGGTAAACCGAAAAAGTAAGCTCAGACGGAGGCGGAAGACAGATAGAATATGACCTGGCGATGGATGTTATCCCCAATTATCCCACAACTCGGAACTGCACTGTAACCGTGTACCGTCCTTGCCCTTCCGACTGTGCCGGAACAATAGAAACGTCGAGAATCGCACGCGGAGACTTCAACGCTGCATCCACGCCCTCGGTGCGGCGTACACCACACACCGAGCGCATAATGATGCCACCACTTGCAAGAGAAGCCGCTGGAAGGGAGCCGTTGAATCGCAGTGCACACCGTGCCGCGATGTGCGCTCGCAAGGCTGGAGTGAGGCACCTGGTCAAAAATTGGCTGCATGGGTGCCATGGAACGTGAGGAACACGGGCGGATTCACGTCGCCGAGAAATACCCTAAACTGCGTGTAAAGAGCCTCGACCAAGGCAGCTTCGTCGGAAAATGGCTCGGTTGTTTGGGACGAAGACGTCGATATCTGTGGCGCAAGCTCAGGTCAGTGCGTGGTATGCCCTCGGAATAACATACCGCACAATAATTGGCAAGAGGACGACACAGTGGGGATGAATGCGGGGGTTCCGCTGCAGTTTTCGTACTATTTTCAGGAGCAGAATGGGTGTTAGATGAACCGCTGTCATCCTAGGTTTCCAAAATTAAATCACTGAAGACCAGGACGTCGCAGCAGAGCTGCTGGAAAGACCGGATGATAGCGACACCTCAGAATCGTCAGGATAGCCAGTGACTCCAGGTCGTCGTCGGAAAGCTCCAGATCGCATTGAAGTAAAGGACGGTGTGGAAGAGAGAGCTTGTCCTCACGTGGACAAGAGAGGTGTCAAGGTCGTGCTGGCGGATGTCGAGGCTTGCAGCGAAATGAGGATGTCGTGAGAATGAGAACTAATCTAACCCTAGAACAATCAGAACACTCAATAAAATACTAAACTTAGCTCAAATGCGTCGCAAAGAGAGTGGATTCGCGCGAGGAAGCTCGAGTGGGTATATTGTAGTGGTGGTAAGAGGTAAAGTGCGGAATGATGTCCAAACAAACAAATAAAAACATGTATGTAATTGTTCCGTGGATGGAAGCCGCAACTAGGAGTCGAACCTCCGTCCAACGGGCAATCCGGGAGCTACGCAAAGACGTAATAGGGAGAGCACGTCCCCCCAAGACGTTGACGAGTGGGTGCCCAAGCCACCGTCGGCTCGATCCCCGGCGTAGTCCGAGAAGGCCGATGGCTCGGGTTCAACTCTTCGTCTTGGCAGTACGTAGTGAAAAATGGAGAACGTCTGTGGTGAATGGTATAGGTAAGTCAATGAGTATGTTTGTGAGTGAAAAAGCTCAATGTGAAATATTGTATGCGTGGTCGGAAGATTGCGGTTGAAATATTGAATGTGTCGACTTGTCCGTGGAATGAGCGCGAGTACGTGCGTAGAGCAGTCAAATAAATCTGAGAGTAAGATGTCCGGAATTGTGTGAGTAAAGGTGGAAAACTCGGTCAACGGCGGGTATAGGCGCAGAACAAAATATTGGCGATGTGGCGGTTCGATCTTGCTCCGTGGCCCAAAACCGTGAGAAGGGGCTTGGCGACGAGGGAGCCAAGTCACCCTTCCACAACGGTCGAAATCGACGTCTGATGAGAGGTACAAGTAAAGTCTTCTTCAAGGGTCGTGCTGCAATCTGGGGGTCTATTGTTTTATGGATGGTCGGTGGCATGGCCTAGAAGTACGGTGATGGCCATTTTCAATGAAGGTTCCCCAGAGAACGAGCCACAGTCCATGGGGAAAAAAGATGAGGACACTGACTTTCTTTTCGCAGAATCTGTACCCCATCCCAGTCAAGAGTGCCGTATGTAGTGCGTTCGGTGAGGAGGATATAATTCAAAGAGCCTCAGCGAAACAAATAGAAAGCAGGATGCCTGTAGCAAGAGACAAGTTGAGTTACAGTGACCTGGGCCACGCGACCCGCGGATCGATCCGAGAGTTGATGCCCAATCAATCGGCATTTACGGCTTGTTTGAACACTATCTCGAGTGTTGAGAAAAGATTGCGGAAGATTCCTCCAAGCTTCCGCTGATGAGCAGCTTGACGGTCTCTGTGTTCCCAAACTCTGAGGCTACCCATAGCCGTCGTTAGCGTTGACTTTGGCGCCGGCCCCAATGAGCATGACAACCTCTTTGTTTCCCATCTCTGATACTGCACTTAGCGCCTCCCCGCTGTTTGCATCGACGTCGGCGCCAGCCTTGATGAACTGCTTGGCGAGCGCTGTGCTCCCGTTTCATGATGCCGCGCGCATCGTGTAGCTGCCGTTTGCATTAACGTCAGCAACACCATTGATGAGCAGCTCAACAATCTCTGCATTTCCCCTCTCTGACGCGTCTGACAATGCTTCCACGCTGTTCGCATTGAAGTCGGAGCCACCCTCAACGAGCAGTTTCACAATCGCCATAAACCTGCAAGGGCGATTATGTAAAATCAAAATTTTATCTGATGCTGCTTTCAGTCCGGATTCTGTTTGGCTTGGAAACTGTCGTTTAGGAGAAGGGAAAGGATCGCTGGCGCATTGGAGATGGAGTAGTGGCATTGCAGCCCATGTGCCCGCTGTGAGAGCTCACTTCGTGATCACTCAGGAACGGACATTACATGGCAAGTAATCCGCTATCGAACGGCACTTCAGGCAGCCCCCAACTGGGACCATCTAGGGTTATATATGCATTGGTGAATCAAAAGCCCAAGAGGGTCCCAGATGGTGGGGAGCGCCCGCAGGTGCCCACAGGTGGGTGTTCCCACCCTTTATGCTTTTTGGGTCCTTGGGGGCTCCCAGATGCTGGCTTTCTTGTGGTATGGGTAGGCCCAAAAATGTCACATGTCACACCCCTTTCCGGGACGCCAGGCCCAGCATTTGGCGTGCTTGCGCGCCCTTGATCCAGGCCCACGCAGCGGAAGAAAAATTTCACAATATCAGCAATATCAGCTCTGCCCATTCACGGTTGGTTGGTTGAAAACATGCATTACACCGGTCTGTCTTCAATGTGGCTCCTGTCATCTCTACACAGTTATGGAGCACTTGGGTGCTTTATATGCAGCTTTCTGCACCAGAAACTCTGACTCCTCAGGTATACACAAAAGCATCCTCAATTATGGCTTGTCCCTCGGATCAAGCATGGGCGTCCCCAGATATGTCTGGGCACCCCCAATCAGGCCTTTTACCTAGGTCCCAGAATGTGTTCAGGCCGGGCTATCGTACCAACAATAACTCGTTCCTGCTCCGCGTCATGGCAGATCGTGCTTTGGCCGAGAACTTACCGCTGATCCTCGGATACATCGACTTGAAAAATGCTTTCCCAGCAACCAACAGAGCAGTGTTGTGGAATCGACTCTTTAGCGACGGGATCTGGGGTCCGTATATCGACTGGATCATGATGATGTATGACCAAATGGTTTACGTGGTCCGACTGAATGGACAACTGTCAGACACATTCGCTTCGCTTCTCGGACTACTCACCGGGGACCCCACTTCACCTTATCTGTGGAATGTCTTCCTGCGAATGCTACACCTCTCCCACTTCCCAGGGGACGCAATGTTGAACGGAAAACCGGTCCCAAAACTGGAGCAGGCGGACGACTTGATGATAATTGCGTGCTCCCCAGAAAGCTTCCAGGACAAGCTGAACGACACTGGAAGGCAGATGGGAGACATGGGTTGCGAGGTTCAAGAGCTGAAGTGTGAATTCGCCGTCGCAGGGGTTCGTCCGAAAGGGAAGCTTGATTTCACATTGAATGGGAAGCCGCTCAAGGAGGCGTCTATCTTGAAGTACGTGGGAATATGGCACAACTTCCGTTCGAAGGACATGCACTCGGAACATCACCGCGTCTACACGGAGAAGGCGCTGAACGCCGCAAACGTGAGCCTCGGTGTGAACCGGTATGTTGGGGACCTACCACTGTGGGACTTGCGCTCGATATATATTGCTCGGGTGGACACCCATCTCTCTTCGGGCGCCGACATCTGTCCAGACGTTGTGGAATCTAGGATTGTGGAGAAAGAGGCCGTCCAACATCACTTCTTGAGGAGGATGCTCGGCCTTAACACAAGATCTATGACGGCAATTTTGTTCTCCGAAACCGGTCTTGAACCAATACGGTATCAGAGGGCAAGACAGCTGCTTAATTACCTCCTCCACTTGGTGGTGCTCGACGAAGATGAAAGACTTGTTGCCGATGGGCTACTCGACTCACTGGTTCTTGCTAGGGAGAGAAAGATTTCGTGGATCAATGACATCGCGATAGTCCTCTCGAAGTTACCCATCCCCATATATTGGGACGTCTCGCAGCCGAACACGATCAGCAAGGCCACTGTCCAGGCTCTGTTGAAGGATCTGACCTTCTCCATGGAGGAATCCATCCAGTCTTCAATCCTATCCTACAGTAAGACATGCAATTTGTTTGCCGATCGACTGGAACTTGTGGACAAAAAATGGATCAGAAAAGTGTTGTACTTCAGAAACTACTTGCGTGTCCAAAACGAGAGCCACTGCCGAGCTTTGACTCACATTTTGCTCTCAGGCCATTCACTGGCCAGCGAAAGGATGACTTGGGCGGACCGATATAGGCCGGAACCGATCCCCGACAAATGGAGACTATGCCGCTTCTGCAAAATTTGCATCGAGGATCCTGTCCACGCTCTATTTGGCTGCAAGCACCCTCCGTTGCGCCTGCTTTGCAGAGAGTTCTACTCTCAAATATTCTCATCGCTACCGGAGATGAGAGGAAAACATACTGATGCAGGCCTGTTTTTCAGAGATCTAATCTCGCGGCGCAAAACCACAGCGCTTCTCGCGAAATATGCATACAACGTTCTGGAAATCTTCTATGCGACGCCAATGCTCAATATTAACCGGCAGTTTTACCTGCCTCACGCCCAGATTGGGCCGGTTCCCCCGCCGGCCTGACTATCCAATATCTGCATGCGTGCCCATCGGGACGCAGAGCCAGCAACACTGCTATGAGTCTTGGCCGCACGGGTTTTTTTCCTGCGGGTTTTTCAAAGCAACCGTGCGCCGGCCCGACGTTTGTCCGTGTCGGGCAGGGACTCTTAAGTAAGGTTGACAGCTTTCCGCCCCCCGCTGGTAGTGCGTCGTGTTCTAATGACTAGTGGAGTTGAATGTGGGCCTTCCATAATTTAGCTACATAATTGTCCTTAGTAAACTGGCTGTTCCAATTGTGGGACCGCGCCAGTATAATTTATCCTCCTCCTCCTCCTAAGAGCATGGGAACACCTACTACTTTTAATCATTCATAGGCTAGATATCAATGAAAGTTATACCTAACACAGGGATAGGACAAGGGAATGTTAATTGCAGGATCTCATTTGCCTATTTTTGCATGACTATGACTTTTCTCTGAATCAGGAATTTGGTTAGTGATACTTCCTGTACTTACTTACCTGTTTTAGACTACTAACACTTTTATCCAAATTAGGAAGTTTTGAACTTTACCTCATCGGGAACACTACAAAACCTCAACCTCAGTCATTCCCAAAAAGTAGGGAAGGAGTGAAGCATCTGATGTGTTAGACTCAGCTGGATGTATCACAGTCTATAGACCTGTACTGATACAGTGAGGACATGTTTTAAAAAGAAATTGTGTTCTAGGGTGGTATGATGGCTTTGACATGTTATCAGTCAGCTGGGATATATCTCTTGCTCTATATGTATTTTCTCTCTCTCTCATGGATGGAAATTCACCTTTTTACCGGAGATTTCCCTTTTTGGAACACTTACACTTTGTTCTCAAAAAGGAAATTATTTGTACCAAAGCTCTATAGTTGCTAGTCCAACCGTTGAGAGCATTTAAAGCACGCAGTTATACCTAATTATGCTTGTCAAAACTGAAAAGAACGCACAACAGCCATCTCATATACAGCAATTAGCTCAAATCACCAATATAATTAAATTTGTGTTTTATTATGATATCTTGAAGATGTATCCATCTGGGTGGCTTTTCAACGTCCCATCCGCTTCAGGAGTACTCCCACTACACCTTCCATACAGAATAGAGAGCTCCTGAAGTAAAATAGACATCAAATTGTCCTTACAGTGACAATGCTCATTAGCTTATCATATCCCGGTGGAGTGCATCAGGTATGAATGAACACATCCATTAGCATCTTATGATTGATATGTATGTGAAAGAGGACTTTTCAGTGCCTAGGCAATGCTGTACAAGATGGTTTTGGGAGATTACATCTCAGACTCTAATCTTTCATATTCAGTGATATACAGGGACATAGGTAATGATATGAACACTCTTTGGAACTTCCCTGGCCTGGATAAACAGTTCTGAGTCAAAAGAACCACCAATATAATATTGTATAAGTTGAAAATATCAAATCTCACTTTTTGGTTGTTTCATCATCAGGGCACTCAAAACACAAGGTACTGCAAAATAAACACTAGGACTGAAAGGAGACAGTCCAAACGATTCAAATTGAGCTATATTTCAAGGCTTTTGGTCAACGTTTGACCTAGTTCTGTTTCTGAGGATCTGTGTTTATACACCATTTGGAGTTCATATATTGTGCACAGGTCAAAACACTATCTGGTCATATGTGGACCAAAACACTTGAAATAAAGCTCATTCTGACTCTTTTACATTGTCTGTTTGTGTTATTGTGACTTTCCTTGCACTGAATGCCCACATTAGTGCTCTGTCTGCAAAATAAGCAAAAGGTGAAATTTGACAATTTGGAGTTAAATCATTGTATATTGTTGGCAGATTATTGTTGATTTGGCATAGCATAATCAGTAACAGGTTTTATTTCAACACCTATAGCACTATGATACCTTCATAATGAGAGATACAAATATGCCCTAAAATCACTGTACACCATGAGGTGCAGGCTGCACTGGCTATCTATTGTGAGTTTTAATGTGATGGATACATGATAGAATGCCAGAGGAACAATCTTTGAATATGTTACAGTGTGGATTCAGGTGTTATAGTGTCAAGATGTAATATTCTTATACAGCTGAATTATGATGTTTTGAATGATAGAACCCCAATATATCGAGTTTAAACACTTCCTATATGATGATGGAGCACAAGGTGCCACTTAGAAGGTATCTGAACGCTCCATCCCCACTTATAACAACCACAACATGTTTTCACTCATTCTTCTTGTTTTCACCTTGTTAATAGATAGTAAAAGACAATGATGTAACCCAGTCATGTTTGGGGAGCAGAAGGAAATATGAAATATCAGTTACATCATCCGGAACACGTGAATCAAGAGCCAGAGCACAAGTGATGTTGAAAACTTCCTTTTTGGGCCAAAGGCGTTAGTGTCCCAAAAAGGAAATCCAGCGATCAAAGTCACGGTTTCTGTAACCAGAGTGAAAGACATTCTATGAAGATGTTCTGGTACAAGTGGTTCACAATTAGATAGGATTGGAATTTGCCTTTTCACATCATTAGCTGAGGAATAGCCAAAGTTCAAAATTGCCTTTTTGGGCAGAAAGCGTTAGTGTCCCAAAGAGGAAAACTGTTCACAAAATTTGTGATTCTCAAATCCATCTTGTTGACCTCAAAAAAGGTGGTAGGACTCCTTGATAAGCTTTTCCATTGAACACAAAATACATTTTTAGAGCTGACAGTGTTCTGATATTTGCAAGAACCTACAGGTGTGCCTGCAGGTAGATGAGGCACAATGAAGAGGTTTCTTGGGTTTCATGTAACAGGAAAGTCTCAGAAACTATGCATCCAGCCCATAAATGATACAGATGATGGGGTGTCCCCATCCTATCAGTGATTGGGGGTGCCCATAGTGCATGTAAATCCTGCCAGTGGGGGTGCCCAGACATATCTGGGGACGCCCATACTTGATCCGAGGGACAAGCCATAATTGAGGATGCTTTTGTGTATACCTGGGCAGTCAGAGGTTCTGGTTCAGAAAGCTGCATATAAAGCCCAAGTGCTCCATAACTGTGGAGAGATGACAGGAGCCACATTGAAGACAGACCGGTGTAATGCATGTTTTCAACCAACCAACCGTGAATGGGCAGAGCTGATATTGCTGATATTGTGAAATTTTTCTTCCGCTGCGTGGGCCTGGATCAAGGGCGCGCAAGCACGCCAAATGCTGGGCCTGGCGTCCCGGAAAGGGGTGTGACATGTGACATTTTTGGGCCTACCCATACCACAAGAAAGCCAGCATCTGGGAGCCCCCAAGGACCTAAAAAGCATAAAGGGTGGGAACGCCCACCCGTGGGCACCTGCGGGCGCTCCCCACCATTTGGGACCCTCTTGGGCTTTTGATTCACCAATGCATATATAACCCTAGATGGTACTGGTTGGGGGCTGCCCGAAGTACGAACGGAGGAACATTGAACGGCTTACACTTGCCTTTCTCCTGAAATCCTTACGAACAACAAAAACCCACCGCGAGAGTCGAACTCGCAACCTTCAGATTAAGTGTCTGACGCTCTATCCAATTGAGCCAGGTAGCCATCGGACAGTATTGAACGAAAGAAACTAACCAACACCAAATATTGAATGTCCTCCCTCTCCCAATGTTGCAATATGTTCCTGCATTGGCACACATCACCCGAGTCCTGGATAAAAAGGCTGTGATTCCAAATGTCCATAACCCGACCCCGAATCGAACAGGGATCATTGCAGTCGAAGTCGTACTACAAATATATGGTCCTGCGATGCGCTACCAGCTACGCCATCGGGTCTTGTGGAGAGATACTCGATGGGACAATTCGGACCGTACGAACAGTATGCCCGAGGACAGAGAAAGGGCCGCTCAACGCAACGAATGGGATAAAAAAACGTTCAGGCTTTTCTGAAGGACCTGACCTCGAATCGAATGAGGGGCTCCGCAGAAACAACCAATAATCTTGGGGCAGTCGAAACTCGAGCTCGAGCCCAACATCGAACAGAAGTAATGAAACAAATAACGATTGGAGGAAAAACACATTGATCTGCCCGCTATGGCCTAGCCTCAAGTCGAATGAGGGACTCCACAAGAATATGCTAACAACAACCACCATATATCAGAGTGGCGCGTTAACCGTTACGCTACTAGGCTGGTTAAAGGGGAAACTAAAACATACGACACGAGACAACTGAAAAACAACGAACGGCGAAGGTGTAAAAATCTGATAAACGCGCCCTATGGTCCAGCCTTGATTCGAACAAGGACCTCCATCGTGAACATGTGATGAACAGCTCCAATGTTGCAACAGCGCGTTCACCGCTACACCACTGGACCATGGACGAGCTACGCGAGAAAGAAAAAACTACCTCCGAACAATACCAGGGCCTGGCCTTGAATCGAACAAGGACCTCTATTCTGAAGAGTACGGAATCGTGTACTCTGCGACGGCACACTACCGGTTGCGCCACCAGACCGATAGTTCTGCTGCGACCGGGGAGCTGGATAAACAAGGCAATTATCGAATGGCGAAGGAAAAAATCTAGAGAAACACGCCCTGCATGGCCCGACCTTGATTCGAACAAGGGACTCCGTCGAGACTCAATGTGCAGAAGAGGCATGCTTTCGACGGCACGTTACCAACTGCGCTACCGGGCCATGAATATCGGACGGGGGTGACCGGGAAAAGGGGACCGTGCACATAACCACTAGGGCTGGGCCCCGAATCGAACGACGGACTTCGCCTTCAAAGGGTGCAAGAAGGTACTTTGGGACGACACGTTACCAGCTACGCCACCAGGCCACAAGGGAGAATAATTGTGGAGGGGGAAAAATCTCATATTAACGAACGACGGGGGAAGCAAACGGGAAATAATGAACAGAGAAGCAGCTGTCAGAAGCTCTGACAGTAAAATAACGAACGGAAGGAAGATGAAGGGCAAGATGACTCATCTAACGGACGGGGGATGAGGGGGTTGGAGTTGTAAGGGACGGATTGACAAGGAAGGATGACGGGAGGGAGTAATGGAGGTGACGAAGGGGGGGGAGAGGTGGTGCGAGCTGGGAGAGTATAAATACAAGGACGTATAACAGAGTGAATCTATCTACTTTTTCCCCATCTAAATCCGCCAACTAGCCTAAACGGCTAGCAAGCGGCAGAAACCCACTTCAGAGAGAACTCTGTGGCGAAGGGAGGAACGAAGGTCACTGACACCAGCAGTTCGGCACAGCGAACACAGGATTATAGTCTGTCTACTGCACGGAGAGTCATAAGTATTAAGCAGCCACCCCGCTCCCACATTATCATCGATAACTCCCCCTCGACCTCCTCCGCACTTAAAACTATTGAACGGAGAAGAAACAGAGCAGTCGCAGAGCCAGTTGTAAGAGCACACGCGGCATGTATCTTTGCGCACTTGGTCGAACAGTGGAAATATCGAATGGATAAGAGAAGAAAAGGGCTTTGGGAGGGAAAGACAAGGAAAACAAGGAACGGCGAGACATGTTGAGCTGTTAAAAACTCGTACAACTCTCCAACAACGGCATACACAGGCATCTAGGGGAGAAATAACGGGCGGCGACCACCCTTAGAACCGAAACATAACACTCGAGAACCCCCGACGGGATTTGTTGTCCTCAGCTGCAAGACCATCGGGCTAGACTACTGACCGGAGCGCTGAAGGTGTCAAAGCTAGGGGTGCTGTCATGGAAAGTGGCCTCCAACTCGCGCAGATTCGGGCAATACTTGTGAACTGCCTGGAACACTGCGTCCATAGGATATTCACGTAAACCGGCAATTGTTTGACCGCAGGAGAATCGTGTCAAGGAGGTCATCGCGAAAATAGTTGCTGCAAGCACACGCGGGAAGTCGGATCCCCACTTTGCGCAAGGTTGCTTGTCGCTATGGCTATTGACGAGAAATTGTGAGATCTGTAGTTGAGCTAGTCTAGATTTAGGTGTCACCCATTAGCCGTAAGTCCCTATTAGGATAGACTTGGACGCACTGGCTTCATCCAACCAGGAATCGCCTTGAAAACTATCCGGAATCCTTGAAGGGTCAATCCAGTAGGTCCCTAGACTTTTTTGGGCGAATTATTGTGCTATGGTAGTTTCACGAATGCAAAATCCTCAAGGCTAGTACCGTGTGAATTCTGCGCACAGCCACCTCAACGGCGAAGCAAAAAAGGTGTTCCCGACACAAATTTGCACTTCAAGTGACCTGTTAGGAAGATTGAATGCCCTGTCCCCTCTTTATCATGTTTTTAGTCGAAACTGAGCTAAAATCAGGAGCCCATTTCGATATTTGCTCCCCAGAAAATCTCCATTTTGGGAATTAGCATATCCGGTATTTGGGACTTACGGCTTTTGGTGCGCAAGTAAAATCAGACCAGTAAACCGGGTTTTTTCCACCTCCCTCAAAAAAAAAAAAAAACTTTAGTTTACTGGTCTGACTAGAGAGACTATAGTTGAGCAGTGCTGCGAAAGAGCCGCATTGGTTCACCCAGTAAGTCGAGGGATAGAATGCGGCTGGAAAGACCAGGGTACTTTGCCAATGCCATTCAAGTGTCATTCTACTGACATCGCAGCAGACCTTCCGGAACTCTAGGTGTTGCGGGACGACGATGCGGTGGAGGAATTTACTCGTTGGCCAGACTCCAGAGATAGAAGATCCCGGGGAACAGGAACGCAGGACGCAATGGCATCTAGCAGCTTCGTAGGTCGGCTACACAGTGACATCGGGCTTGTGAACAGTGCTGGCCTCGCCAAGGGGGTACCGAAAGAAAGAAAAAAAACCTGGGGCCGTATTTTTTCAAATACGGTGGAGTATATACAAAACACCTACCTACGGTACATTCTCAAACCCGGCAGATCCCAACTAAACACGGTGCATTCCGTCCATGTGCCGCCTTTGAGAAGAAACTCGGTACTTGCCATATTTGAATGTACCGTGGATCGGGACTCGGAGAGCCCTGATTTGGAATGGGGTCACGGGGCAATCCCTCTCTTTCTCCTACCACCACCAGCGCTCATCTCATTTGGCCCCGACGTGTCAAAGGCGGTTCAAAATGTCGCTCAATGCCAACCACGAAGGGAATCCACGCCTGCCAACTGCGTATCTTGGAGGTGCTGCTACCCCGTGTGCGCGGTGATTTCCGATTTCGAGCCTTTTTCAGGGTATCTTTGACCATGAACCAGAATTTTCTGCCGGGAGGTGTACGAGGCGAATGGCTGACATCAAAATTGGTGCTTCGCCCTCCCCCAAATGGTGTTGCAGTATGAGTATCACCATCCACCATCCCATGCTGGCATTCCGCGGGCGTCGAACAAAAACAAGTGTGTTTGCGGCACGACGTGCACGGTGAATGTTTCCCTCCCGGTTCTGCTCTCATTGAAGTTTGAATTCCAAAGTTGGTGCGAGGGGCTTGAATAGGGCGGATGCAATGCGCGCGGGATGCTGAGATTTTTCGGGCGGCTGACACACAGTGAGTGTTTGATTTTGGCTAGTTCCAAATGTTCTTCAGGGGTTGGCTGCGGGGCCCCGACTTGTAAGCCAAGCCACTTCTGTATTGGCCTGAAATTCGACTGACTGCTACTGGTATCCACTATACATTAAAATCGTAATCCTACGTCCGTCTAGTTCATTGGATGAGTTGTGTTGTGCCAATCCTAAGGGAAATTTTAGTTCAGTGTTTGTTTGATTACCCCGTAACCTACCAGAGGGAACTTACAGTTCTCGGAGGTTCAGAACACATGTTTCGCCCCCGAAAACGTCGCGGAACGCTTGTACACCGTCACCGCAACAATATACCGTGTATTTCGCCAAGCCCGGTACATGCCGAAGGAATGTGCCGGGCGTGGACACAATGTACCGGGAGTAGAATGTGCGGCTCGGTAATGGTGTTTGTGGTGATGGATAGTCCCGATTAGGACTATCCATTCCGAAAGAGGACTATCCGTTTGATTGAGCCGCATTTGGGCTATCCAGTTGATGCAATCAACAATACACCCAAATCGAGGCTATCTGGACATGCCGCCTGTGCCGAACGCTGTGGTTGTGTTCGAACATTGTTTGTTCTCGCTCAATGCACACTCGTGATTCAACATGGACCTTTATATCGGAAGGTTTATCTGCAATACAACTGGTGCTGATGGTTTGACAGACAAAACAGCAAAACCTTGGGCTTCACCTTTCAACTTTGGAACTTTCGGGTAATAGCCAGTTCCACTCTGCTTTGCTCTGCGGTCCTTGAACAAGGACAAGAAGATTACCTGCTAAGTATTGCCCAGGACCAAATTTCGTGTACCTGATATTATTCAGGCTCCCTGAAATCACAGGGTCATTGAATGGATCTTGGATCCAGGTTGCAATTGCAGATGCATGCCTGGCAGTACAAGGAAACGGTGGAACAATGGTTCCAATCATTGTCCCGTGGATATGTAACACATGGATTTCGGGGACATGAATTTCTTTTCATATTGGCCTGCATTGGTATTCGGTTTAGACAAATAATTGGACTCCAAATAGACTAACGGGGCCTCCCTGGGCAGATACCTTGAATTTCTGCTGAGGTGAACTTCTCGATTCCCTAGTTGAATTTGAGTTGAATTTTGATCCGGGTGTTGCCGCATTATGCCGCGCAGCGCCGAAAAAAATGGATCGGAGGTCGAGAGAGCTAACCTTGATTCCCCGCATGATTTGAGACTGAAATCTCTCTCTTTCCTTCCTTTTTTCTCCTTCTCTCTTTCCTTTTTCGGCGCTTTTTTTCTTCCTTTTTTGGCCACCACAAACACCATTACCGAGCCGAATGTGCAGACAGTCCGAGTTTTGTTAATCCCGTATTTTTTTCAAACGGAGCCTTGACCTTGACCCTCCCTACCACAGAGGGATCCGGGCCTCCCTTGACCACCGAAAAAATATGGCATTTTTTTTTCTCGGCCTGACGGTCGACCCACCCTAGTCCCCGGTCACGGCTTGACCGGCCCGGACCCCTTGGGCCTCGCAGAGTCTGAGAAGGTGAAAAGAAAGCCTTACCAATTGTACCGTCCTGGAGTTTCGTGAGGCGGCATTTATGTAACTGAGCTCAACAGCCAGGCTATCTCACTTGGGCTTTAGGGCCATTGCATGCGCATGGCAGATCCGAGTTGTTTCTTTTGTTATTTCCAGCTTTCAAACTATTTTACACCTACTCTTTCTGGCGGCTCGCTCTCGCCCGAGCTTCGCTCGGCTCGAGCTCGCCTGGGACCGGAAGTTTACAGCTTTCTATATCTACTCATTTTGACGGCTCGCCCTCGCCCGAGCTTCGCTCGGCTCGAGCTCGCCGGGGGCCGGGGTTTCCAGTTTCTATATTCACTCTTTGACGGCTCGCCCTCGCCCGAGCTTCGCTCGGCTCGAGCTCGCCGGGGGGGCGGGGTTTACAGCTTTCACCTCTAGCACCCAACGAAGTCTGAGCACCACCGCAAAAGACCGAACATCAAAGAGAGTAAACGAATATGACACATAACAGTCAGCCGAAATGACTGAAATACCATAGGGGGTAAGAAAAACACACAGAAATTCCCTTTTATGGGAGTGTTTCCACCACGAAGCCTCGTCGTCATCGACACAAAACACCCTCCCTTTGGCGGAGAAACTGGAGGTAAGACCGAGTTTAAAATAAATTTTAAAACTCGGAATAAGTAATTACCGTCGACTCCAATGACTCACTCGTCTGCACAGTGCAAGCAGCTTCTCGCTATCATGTTCAGACGGAGGTGTGGGTGCATTGGTCTTTACGGATGTTACGTATTAGAGCTCCCGTCATGCCAACTGCATCTTTTCTGTCCAAAATGACGGCTTCCGATAGCGTGGCTGCCCGGGCTCCGGCGTCGACCGCCCGGACTGATTCCAATCGCTGTTTCACTCTGTCCTCGACTCCTCGCTGAGTTCTCCACGTCGACAAGAGCCAAGATGATCGATAAATTTGTCTTGATATAAGATTGGAGCCAGTCTCGTCTGAGAATCTCGATCCGGGTACTTTCGTGAATCAAGATAGGTGTCGTTCTAGTTTCTATAGAGGCTCTCACAAGTCCGGAACAAAAATTCTCTCTCCAGCTCTCTCCTATCAAGCCCACTAAAAGCCCTGCATCAAATGTGTCGTCGCGTCCAAGTCGCGTCTCTGTGACTCCAGGTCACTCCACGGGTTCTTGTCACACCGCGTCGTGTTTTCGCATCCCGGGGGGAAATCAAATGATACCATGCGACTCCGATTATGGCCCACACATTGCGTCTACAGTAACAATCTCTTCCAAACCTAGGCAAGCACAAATCTGTCCCAAACTCTAGCCTCCCATTTTCGCAAGATCTTCCTTTCGTCTTCCCAACTTCTTCCTTCCGACTTCGAAGTACTGCGCGAATCTGGAGACTGGACAGGATCTCGCTCTCCATGGCATGTAGGATTTCGAACCATGCTACTGGCTTCCCAGAAGAGGCCCTATCTACTAGTTTCGCAACAACCGTTCTTACGTTCTCTGAGCCTCAGGCTCTACAATAGCCCTGGTTCATTCAGTGCCGCTGACTTGATTCTGCCAGTATATCGAAGGCTTGACATGCAACTCTAGTTTGACCGGAGAATGTTCGTCCATTGGTAGAGCCCTCAATTCGACTCGTACCGGCTCGCGCTTATATCTTGGTTCGTTTTCAACACGCGGCTACGGTTGGAAATCGGATCGTATAGGTGCGTTCAGCGTCCGATTAAGTCTGCATTTGGTGACTTCATTCTTCTAGGTATGACTTGGCTCGTGCCATGCCTTTTTAGACTGCGCTAATTGGTTACAAGCGGTTCGATCGCACCCTTACGGACTGAGTTACTAGTTTTCTTTCGATGAGGTTACGATCGCTCGAGCGAGCTATCACGAGTGTGGAGCGAGCTATCACGAGTGTAGGATCTGAGTTTACTCAAATGTACACTATATAACTTCAGGTACGTCTTGCTTCAAAGATTAACCCACTATCCATTCATCGACTTGAATCGTTTAGTTAGACTTGAGTCGCGTCGCCGACTGCAATTTTGAACACTGTTCAAACCTCGCACTCCACTTCAATCTCCAAGCCCGGCTTCGGAATTGACAAATACGATGACCGAGTTACCAATACTACTAGTACCTAGGAACACCATGATTATCCTTGGATTGTCAAGGTACGTCGGAAACATTTGTTAGTTGACTGGTTGGTTTCCCGTAGTCAATGGTTGTTTTCCCAATATCGTTTTGCACTTCAGCTCAAGAGCAATACTGGTCCAGATCCGGATCAGTTCGCCCAAGGTGCGTCCGTCTCGATCCCGGGTAGCAATGAGCATTCACATGGACTTCCTTTCCTTTTGGTCTAGAGTTTTCTCTCTCTTTCGTCCTAGACTTACGCCGTTATATCCGACCATGCGTAGAACACCGATGAATGTGCACGCCGAGTACGTTCCGTTCTCCAAGTACCGTACAATCCAACTGACTTACCTTCTTGCGAAGTTAAACAGCCAGTTCGTTGCAATTTTGTGTCAAAACAGACAAGGCATTCCGAAACGACACTCTCGCAAGGTATGCTGATGCTTCATTGACTTGGAAGTCAAATTGAAATCCATTTACATAGACCCAGATTCAGGTCTACTCCAAGTCACACTTATCGCTCACAACAAGCTGATTTACAAAGACAAGATGCGCGTTCGCTTCGCTCCGGCACGCAAGGACCGTTGTGGAATTACATCGGCGCTGGGGTTTTCTCAAGATCGCACCACTCACAGTAGCCACGGAAGATCTCCAGGACAAAATATATAAATTTGGGAGATCACCCATTGAAGTTGAACAGAGTTGAACTCCCATTCTGGAATCCAGAGGCGAAAGAATTGAGACACCGAGTGACCAGCTAGCTATCGTGAGCAGAGAAACGTGAGGGATGTCAGCAAAGTCAAATCTCCGGAGAAGATAGCGCGCAAGAGGTACCCGCCCAAGAAATTCTCGACATCGGGTCGAAAAAGTGCATTAAGGGTCCGCCGACCCCACCCCCCCATTAGCCGAGGTCACACGGTCACGTTGGTACCCCAAATCGGGCAATTTGCTGTGAAAAGTCGGGTCAAATCAATTTCTTTGGGTCCGTTGCTGTCAGGATCCTCTCGCCCGAGATGGTTTTCCACCAGTTTCCCGTCAAATCTGGTGGTCTCCAAACCCGTGTCAGGACAGGTCATGACCCTCAAAAAATTTCATTTTTTCACGACCCTTCCAAACGCGTTTTTGAGAAGGTCCGAACAAATTCCAAAAAGTGAAATAAGACCGGCCGGAGACCCCCCACCCCATAAGGCGGTGTCTCGGCATTCTCCGGCGGGTACCTCTTGATAGCGCGACCAATCTCTGTGTGAGCAACAGTTGACGGCGATGGTTGCTGCGATTAACTGCGAGCGGGTCAGCTGGATGAAGCTCTTGAACCAAGAAATCTGTATATATATTGAGAATCCCACGGCGCGTGGGCCTATATTCCGACCAAATCAGGATGGGTTCAGCGTGCTGCCGAGGTTGAGATCTTGTGGCGTGGCTCTGACGCTATGAGCTGTTGCGGCGAAGTCTTCCGCAGGCCGCAGTGACAGATGTACGGATCGTACAGTGCAAATGGAGAAAAGTGTTTTCTGTTAACAGCGAGAGGGAACAAAGAGGGAAAGATGACAAATGGGGAACGGGCTCGCCATCTGGTAAAGAAAGGTTGATTTGAGACGTTCGCACAACGTCCCTTGATTGGGAAATAATTTGCGCTGAACAAACCAGTTGTTTTATCCAACTCCAAGGGCTGTAAGCCAACGACAAAGAAAAAGAAAAAGATCAGGAGTGTTTTCGCTGTAGCCGACTCAGACTGCTGTGCTCGCAAATTATCGGCCTGTCTGGGCATGCTATGAATCGGTCGCTGGCCCGGGCCAATAGGTATGGAACAAAAATATTATCATCAGAGAAATAGAGAATTACACGGCGGGAAATCGGCGGCCCATGAACCAAGTACGATGGGACGCGAGGAAACAAAATATTCGTTGAGACTGTGCAAGAAGTCGCCTAGCATGAATGACGAGCTGTGGCGGGATGTGTGACCAGGATGTGTAGTTCATAGAGCACACCGAGAGAAAGGGAGCGCCGAGGATCGTGTGGACGCATGGAGACACAAAGCGCTGGGATAAAACGGCGATATTGAGCAACAGAGATCAGGTCATTGGAAGCTGAAATTTTGCGCAGTAAAAAGGTCGCAACAGGCTTGGTCCAAGTTGGATCGAATTTCGAGCAAAGCGAAAGTGCAGGGTGGACCGGGACGTTGTGGATGTTTTGAGGATGGGATGGCATCATGGCTTCATCATGTAGTTGTTGGTTCGAACGTCGAGGTAAACAGTGGTTGACAGCCAGGGCTAGGAGTATCCGCCAGCAAAGATCAGAGAGATCAGAGATGAGCCAATGGTTCAAGGAAGGACAGTGTACGAGCTTTTGTATTTGTGAGAAGAAAAACAGGGCCAACGAGGGCCAACGGAAAACAAAAACCAGCGCACCACGATCTCCCTTTATAGTGGAAAATCTTCGGAGAAACGGAGCTATCCGTGACTGCGTTGAACTGCGAACAGGTTAGCTGTGCGACAAACCCTCTGAGAACACCACGCGAATTGTCTTTGAGATTGGGCGTGGGTGCCGGATGCATCGAGATCTCACCCTGGGCATGGCACATGTTTAGCTGAAACGGGAGGAATGCGCGTTGCTGCCGTGGTTGCAAATTTCCGGCGCATTGCGTGGCCATTCGGCGAGATTCCGCGGTGCGCACAAAGAATGGACCCCATCAGGACCCCATGCACCACTTCCGATGGAGTAAATCAGCCTGTTGTTCATGAGCGAGAGGAGAGAGCGCGAAAAGGAGATAGACCTACATGGGGCAAAAGTACAGCTTAAGGCACATCTCGTGAAAGAACGGTTAATTGCAGTTGAGCTTCCTACAATTCTGTTTCGATCGCTGACTTTGCCTTGTTCCCGCCTTATTTGCCTTCTCAAATTTGCGAACTTCAAGCAATGTCTCGATGAACATTGTGTGACTGTTCCACGTTCGTGCGTTCTTTCCTTCCTTTGAAATTTTTATTGATGTACCACGGGCTGTGTTTGTGCGAAAACCGAGTCTATTCGATGTCTGCTACCTCCTTAGTAGCACGGATTCGAAACCGACAACGCGCACACGGTTATCATCAATCTCCCGACTGCGCTCTCCGGACCCAGTCAAGGCGGGTGTTTGCTCTGCGAGCTCAGCTCAAGCGGAGGCTCTGTGCAGCAGACTGAGCGAGCACGTTCCACAAAACTCGTTGAACTCGCGCAATTCTGCGCCGCTCCTGCGCGGATCAACTCCGCGTTACAAAGCAGACGCACGCACTCGGCACGCAAGTTGGGGCGTCTCGTTCTCGTTGGCGTGCTCCAAACGACCTCGTCGTCTACGCACATTCGGGAGCGCACGCGCGCCAGACGGGAACGGACTTTGGCGAGATGGCGGCAAGCGCCCGGATGTCCGGGAAAGAGAAACGAGGAGGGGAGGGAAGGAACAGGCGACGCACCGATGTGGGCCGCAGCGAGCAGCAGCTTGTGCGTCGCGGCGGGCGTTGGAGTGACAGTGAATTATAAAGCGGCGCGAGCCATGTGATTATCTAGAAAGTAAATGTATAGGTTTTAAGGAGCACAGTATGCGGGGGGAGCGAAGAGGGACGTACGAGAGGAATGAGAGGAGATGCACGTTTGCAGCGCAGGGACGTGGCCGAATGCGTGGTGGTAGGTGGAGTCTCTGATGGAGAGAACTTTGAGTGCTGCCTCTGAATAGTAGTCAGTGGGCGAGGGGAGGATAAGATTCAGGATAATTGTAGTGCTCAGCTAGGCTGCCTTCGCAGTGTGCTTATCCATTGCGCGGCGCTACCGTGACGTGCGTGAGGAGCAGTGTGTGTTAGTCGAATCTGAGGGACAAAGTTAGAGCGGACAACGCGCCGCCCCATCCCATTCATCAGCGCCCGGCGCCGCCCTCCGCGTTGTACTCACTCTCACTCTCACCGCGGTCCTCGGTATTGGTATAAACACTGCGAACAAAAATCGGGATTAGCCGGAAGTACACGTCTCCTAGAATATTATATCGTAACCTTGAAGCGTAGTCGTGCCGTGCAGTACATAGCATGGCCCTTGTTCTGGGCCTCAGACGGCACTGCGACCAACAAAATCAGGTGTTTTGTATAGATCCGGACGATACCACGGTATTATACCAGCATAGACAGCATAGAGCGGTCCATTTTCAGCCAAGTTTGAATCTGCTTTGAATCGACGGTGTTACAATATTTTCTGAAATTAGGAACAGGCATTGAGGGGGACAGATAGATGACGGAGACATGTTGACAACCAAATCTTTCAAGAATTGAAAATTGAAGACCAAAAGGCAATGAGAAGTGGCGGCGAGTGGATGAAGTGCAGGCAATGCCAGGCATCCGAAATTTGACTTGCAACAAGGGCAGATCCAAGAGAAGCTGCATGCACATGGTAATGCATGATATGCCGCTAGTGCTTGCTGAGTTGTCTGTTGACGAAATGCACGGGTGCGTCCATTTTTCTCCCCAGTCGTCTTCCTAGTTTTTCCCGTGCATTGCGCGCCGTGCGGCTCATTTTTGCGGTCGCAGCAGCAAGCAGTTTTTCTTGGCCTTGCAGACATAAACAGAGTAAAGAGGGGACCAAGGGGAGATTCGAGACACTGAGCACCGAGCACAAGCCTACACCGCGGATTCGGAAAGGATAGGCTGGTGGAAGTACACGGTGGACAAATAACGTCGGCCCCCGGCGCCACTGGCGGCCGGCTTGACAGGCACTGGCAGTCTTCGCCGCTTCTTGATGCCAAGGCTAAAGACCAATGCACTATGTTCTCGTTCAGACGGCATTTCCCCCCGTTTCGTGTCACAATCGTGTGTACCTTTCACCATATACTGGGGGAATGATACATCACCTCCTCTCAGGAGAGATTGGCTTCCATACATCAGGAGCTCTCGCGAGAGACGCCAGATGATGTATCACTTGAGAGTAACGGACCCTTTTACCCGGTGGTGCTGTAACCCAACTGTAACCGATCAATGTTCCAGGCACTGTCGAGCTCATCGTCGACAACGGTGTCAAGAGTATGTGCCCGTGTTTGTCAAGAACATCGACGGCGCGCTGCCATAATCGTCCAAATCGGGCAAATTCTGGGTTTGCAGGCAACAATCCGCCGCGCGACGCTGGGCGCATTTGGGAGCCGATCACGCTGGAAATTGGGAAGAGGGTAGATAGTATTCTGATGTACAGCATATATAGGTATGGAGGACTTTCGATGAACGTAAAATATATAGCGGCCGGTTCTTTCCCGGGCACTAGCCCCGCCCGCGCGCTGGCCTGGGGCTCGTTGCTGCAGGCGCGCTGACTCAATCGGACCCACAGCAACAAGCGTAGGTGAGACTTGCGCCACCGGTGTTGTATCACAACATCCGGGCCAACGCGCCTGCACGCAGCCATGCGCACCAGCGCGTGCACGGGCGCTGCAGCCAGCGTGGGGGGGCGCGTTCGGCGATGCGACAAACACACGCCGATGTTACACGTCGCGTAGCACCGTGCCGCAGACTGACAGGCGCAGGGCTGAACGGGGGTTGGGGGGCGGAGGACAGCCTCTCGGTTCTCGCGCGCCGCGCACGCGTCCGTTTCGCTCTGCGGGACGTCCAGTTCGCTCTGCGGGAGCAGCGGGACTGTCGCGCACGGTAGAGGGTGCAAAACTGAGGTCGATACCGCAGCGGCGGCGTGGAGGCTCGCGGCGCTAGCGCATGTGCCCAGCCGAAGAAAGAAGAGGAGGAAAAGGTAGACGGGCGCACCTTGCAGCCAATTCACGTCTGCCAACAAGTTCCATCGCCTATTCCCAGCCCCGGGCTCACTATGCCGATGGGTTTCGAGACTGACACCAAACTTGAGGGAGGATCCCGTCGCGGGTGATTTGGGCACCGTCGAACGAGAGGCTGAGCCGAGATCCTGTTGATATGAGTGAGGGCATGGGCGGGCGAGCAATAGGAGGTGAATGGACGTCGGAGGAGACATAGAGAATCGGAAATGAGAGATTCGCGTGGTGGTGAAGAAGAAAGAGAGAGTGACGTGGCGACTCGGCATCACTCGGTTAACGCGGCTTGGCGGCTCGAGCAACCGGCATCGTCACGGCAGCATGAGAAACCCGCCGTTTCCTTCTTACCATCCCCACCCCGACCCCGATAAACATTGCGAACCACCCGAGTGGCTCATATTTGCCCCGCGCAACCTTTCACAAAAGATTGAACCTCCTAGCTAAAAATTGGACAAGCTCAAAATCGGGTTTACGCTTTTTCGCGCTGCAATATCCAGAGACGGGAGTGACCAGAAGAATTCTACTAAAAAGGCGAGCAAACGTATATTGAGCCGAGGTACATTGTATCAATTAGCCTGGACCAACGGGAACGTCCTGCTTCCGCTATAAAATGTTATGATCTGTCTGATTGCACCAAAATGGGCTTGGCCTGAACGTTATCTTTTGCGCCGAGAAATTCTGAACACACAGGAAGCCTTATAATCCGGGGTTGTATCTGCTAGCCAGAGGCTGGAATTTGGACTTTGGGAAAATATGAGAACATAGAAACTGGGGTGTATCACCAGGTCCGGCCCTCCGCTTGCAGTTTTGCGCTTCCATTCGAGGACTGCAACCATGTCCGATGAATTTACGGTATTCATATGCAGCTTTTGTGACCCGGACAATAATTTTGGTAACAGGTGCCTCAAAAGCACGATGCGCTCCATATGAAAGTATCGAAGTATAGTAAAAATGCGGAGAAAGTGTCGGACGATAGAAACGTATAGCCTGTACAACATGTTCACGATTTAGGGCAAACGAAGACGTTTTGCTCACAGAATAAAATGTTCGGCCAGATCAAGAGCCATGCAAAGGAGCCCAAAGAGGCAATCCTCAGACACAACGGGAAACTACCTTCGTCTCGACACAAAAGTCAACGTCCTGTGTTTTTTTTTTGGCCAAAACATCACCGTTGAGCTACACGTACACCAAACTAAGTCGATACACGCAATGAGCCAGATGCACTACCTAAAAGTGCGGGAGAAATCAGTCTAAAACACACATTGATATTTGATGTTTTCGTCAACTGTCCTCCTTGCTTTGGGTCGATTTACATCGTCAATCAGCTCAATGACATCGCTATTTGAATTAATCTTATCAGGGAGGTACATATGAGTGTGGAAAACTACTCGACTGGATCGACGGGAGACGGGAACAAATATACAACGCAAAAAAAAGGGGACAGTCGGTACGGTAAAGAGGCAGATATTGGAGGACAGGACAAGCGATCCACAATGGGGATATCCGTCTTGAATCCTCGTACCACAAGAGCGGGGCGGCAGAAAGCGGCGGGAGGCATCGGGAGGCGGCGGGAAGCGGCGGGAAGCGGCGGGAAGCGGCGGGAAGCGAGGCATTGTATGGAGGAATTGTATGGGCAAGTGCTTAGAGCAGCGGGGTTAAGGGTGTGGACCCTCCGCCGTGAACCGTATCATGTGTGATGCACCGCGCTGGAGCGGGAAAGAGGGGCGGGATCAGTGCGCTGACACACGCACAGCCTGCCCAAGATGTGGCGCGGCAGAGCGGATGGTACATCGAAGATGCCACTCAGCAGAAGCCGTAGACCGTGGATGGCGAGCGGAAACCAATAGAGCAGCGGTCAAAAGGGCGGGAAAGCCGCCGCGGCCGCTGTCGGTGCAGAGCCGCACGGGGAAGGACCGGGTGGACCCAAAGAGAGCAGCTAACACCTCAGACAATTGTTCAGGAGGTACGAATAGGTCGCCATACACAATGGAGGCAACCGGAGCGCGGCGGGAGCCAGAGCGGGCAGCGGCGGGAAGCGCGCACTGCGACGGAACGTGGGGCGCGCTGGCGGACCGAAAAGAGCTGGTATACGGAGCTCAAATATCGACGGGAGATGCGAGTGGGTTGCGATGGGCTTCCAGATCCATCAGAGGGCGGCGGGGAGCGGGGCGCGCTGGTGGAGCGGCGAGATTGCAAAGCGGGATAACGGGCGAACTACGCGGCGGGAGCGGCTCAAACTCCACAAGAGCAATCGAGAATGGAGTGTCCACAGACAATTCGGCTGGCTAGGCAAACGGGGGAGCGGGCGGGCAGCAGCGCCGCAGGGTACGTCGTGGTGAGCAAAGAGAGTGAAGAAACAACAACAAATAACGCCATCACCTGTCAAATTCGAGCCCGATCGGGGGTTTAACCCGGTTTCCGCAAGCGCGATATGGTCGCCGCTAGAGGGTTGCAAGGTCCAGAAATACGGGGATCCGTATTCTCCATGGGTCAAGCTGGTGACCGTAAATTATGGGCCGGAAAGGGCGCGCCGGAAAAGCGACCGTTTTGGGAAGGGCGGGTAGCACAGCCACGCGCCGAGCAGCAGCGAGCGGGCAAAGCGGGCAATAATACGCGAGCCACAGGCACAGGATTACCGGGAATATTCATTACTCTCAAGTGATACATCACCGCGCATCTCTCACGAGAGCTTCTGATACATGGACGCCGGTCTCTCTCGAGAGACGGTTGATGTATCAGAACCCCACTACCTTTATCGGCTCGAACTTCTCGACGAGCCTTCTTGTGCTTCCGAACCTGTAGAAGAAGACGCAACACCGCTCAGCGCTGAATATCGTACGATATTGCACCTAGCAGCCGCGGGGGTTACTGGATTAAATCTAGGGATCGGCACCGTACCGTATACGGCTACGGCCGTACAATTTACGGTGCTGTACGGCGTCTTTTGGGCCGTCGCCGTACCGTACAACCAACATCCAGCAGGGCTTACGGTACGGGGGGGTCAATTTTACGGTAATTTACGGCCATTACGGCCGTATATAGCAGTTTTTTTTCTCACCCCTTCCCCAGCGTCGCTAAGACAAGATCTACTTCTAAATCTTTTCACAAAATTGACCTCTGAGCACTTGGGAACACCCCAAGGGCGTCTGATGTCCTTCTCCGCAGCTTCATCTCACTATTTTTACATCAGAGACCTGGTAAACATGTTCAGAATCTCAACATCACCTACTCATCTACTCACAGGGAAAATGCGAGACCAGAATTGGATTTTCTGGTAAATATCGCAGCTGAAAATCACGCAACAGCAATGAAAGTGGCGGAACATGGGGCCGATCAATTTACGCACAATTTACGGTCGTACACCGCCGTATTACGGCCGTATCTTTACGGCCGTACCAGTAGATTTGACGGTGAGGCGCCGTAGCCGTACGACCAAAGTTTTGGTCGATACGGTACAGGTACGGTACGGGTATACGGCGTACCGTACGCCGTATTTTACGGCTACGGTGCCGATCCCTAATTAAATCGAGCCTAGGAAGCTTCGCAAGTTTTGATTGGATGATCTGGCCCCAAAAGAATACTCGTAAGCGTCTCAGGCTGATGCCCCTCTCGAACGCTCACTTCAAGTTAAGACTGCTCAATCGCCCCTTGTGCCACTCTTCCTTGGACTCTGATTGGATGATGGCGCCCGCAGCAGGCGGTGGACGGACTGCAGGGAGCATTCGCTTCTTGATGCTAATACCAACTCCGAGGGGGAACCATGTAGTCAAAGCCGTATAAAAGGGAGCCGTCTCGATGAACGACCATAATCCACCCACCCCCATAATCCACCCGCCACCCATCGCACTACCATGCATTTCTTGAAATCTATCATTCTCACGGTGCTGGCTATCGCTGTCAGCGCCACCGCGTCCGCCATACTGCGCGAATCTCGGGACACCGAATGCCGCCGAAAGGGAGAATTCTGCATTAGCGACACCTGCTGCTCCCACAAGTGTGTATTCCACACCATCTACGGGGTAAGTATCAACTTGCAGTTCCCCTCCGCGACCGAGATCTGACCTCCTGCCCTAGGAATGCGAATAAAGCGTGAATGATCAAGGCCGTGGAAGATCGCGGGAGCGGATAATGACTGGGTCGACCGTGTGAAGCTGGGATGGCGGCGTGCAGCGTGAATCGAGAATGTCGTCTATTCAAAAATCTTGTAAAAAAAAGTTTGCGAATCGAGGTTATATTATGCAGTGGATCTGGCTAAATCTATTTCCTAAGCAATCTGCGGACGTCGTTGTTCAACTTCAACGCATGTCGCGCTCAACTTCGCCTTCTCAGTCAGATATTTCACGTATGAAAATGGTCTCCACATTTCCCTATCCCTATCCGTAGAGGTACATTACAATACTTCCCACAGTTTGAGCCCCTAACACCTCTTTAAGCCAGCAGTGTGAGCATGTGCATCGGCGGCAAGCCTGTCGTGCTACCCGTTGCCCCTGAAATTGAGGGTCTGCGCACCTGCACAAGTTCAGCACAACTGCGCACCATGATGCGTGGCTAAGCTGCACGTGCCTACACCCATAACAGTCGTGGCGACGGATCCCGGCGTGCCTGCGCCTGCGACCACCGCACTAGCCGCAGCGTTCGTATCTGCGCGCGCGGCAAGAATTAATTGCCCCACCGTCAGTGATGGCCTCTTGCTGTAACCGCCAACAAAGCCTGCGCCGTCTTGTTCGAATCTATGTCATCCAGTCTGAGCAACATGAACTAGGCTGAACTATACGCCAGGACTTCTGAACGCCAGACATCTTGCCGAGTTCAATGAGTGGGGAGAAAATCAGGAGTCGAGAAAGGGAAACGTGGGCATCACTTCACAGAACGCCCTAATATAACCAATGGCTCAGTTGTCGGGAATCTGAAGGAAAGGGTGGGTTCGATGTAAGCAACGGATTCAGAACATCGGATAAAATTTTCAAACAAGGAAGGCTTGAAACCTCAAAACCGAGGCTGTATCGTACACGCACTATTGTCCATACTGTACATACATGTAGAGGAGCAACGGTCACGGTCACGATGGCCCCGTTGTGTTGCCTTTTTGCTGCTGGGTCACGGTCACGATGCAGGTGGTTGCTTGGAAAAAAATCGTGTCATGTTGAAATTTTTCGGGAAAAGCGTTTTCTCGGTGGCGTGCAAGAGCTCAAACCGCTCAGAAGCGCTGGAATTGAGGCATATGATCCCGCACTGGCTCCTGCACCTCTTTTTTGACCACCGAAACTCACTTATTAAAAACATCATGTTGCCTTTTTTAACAACGGTCACGATCACGGTGCTGTCCGTTGCTTGAAAAAGAGGCAACCAAGTTGTCACGGTCCTCGAGGTGTTGCTCCCCTACATGTATGTACAGTATTGCTATTTTCGCATCGACCTCTTGGCTCTTAGCAAAACCGCAACCGTCCGGATAATACACCCGTGATAGCGCTCGCGAGCGCAACACCCACCAGCCGGCGCAGGAACCACTTCCCGGGCGAGAGCGGCGGACCCTTGGCGCCCGCGGCGTCGATGGCGGCGATGTCGTCCGAGGTAAGCTCTGTATGGCGTGCGCCGTATCAGTTCGTTTGTAACGACATTTGGAGAAGGAGAAGGGAGGAATGCTTACCAAGCTCTCCGGCGTTGATGTACCCGAGGAGGCGCTCTTTTTTGGAGCTTGTGCTGGAGAAAAGATAAAGAAAAGTAAGGAATTGTGTAGGGACAGAGACGGAGGGAGGACTCGCGTGACAACAACGGCGCCCTTGGCCTTTGTCCACGCAAGGAGGACCTGATCATCGGTCACCCCGAGGCAGTCTGCGATCGCGTGCACCGGGGCATCGACAGGCCCGCCAGGGAGCGTCGTGACGGGTCTAAAACAGACGCCTCAGCAAAACGCGCACGTTAGTAAAGAAAAATACACACATAAGCGCACTGTACGCCTCGATCACGATCTTGTGTTTCGCGGCGTACTCGAGGATCGGGACCTGGCGCGCGTAGACGTAGGGGTGGAGCAGAATCTGGTTCGCCACGGGTTTGATTTTAGCAGAAGCGAGGAGGATGGCGAGGTCCGCGACCTCGAAGTTGCTGACACCGATGCTTCTGCGGGGTGGGTCAATGTTATGGGCTGCAGAATAAATTAATCGGAGTAAACAACGAACTTGACTAGACCCTGCGCCTGGATATCCTCCATCTCCTTCCATGCGGTCGGGATATCCGGAACCGCGAGCCGCGGGTGGTGGATAAGATACAAGTCCACGTACTCCACGCCGAGCTATGCAAAATTAAACAACTGAATGTTTACGACCTGCTGCGGTTGAGACTTCACGTTTTTCAAGCTATTGCTGATTGAGGTCTTAATGTCCAGTCCGTCGAGGCCAGAGTACTTGGTGGTGATGAATATTTCCTTGCGCTCGAGCCCACTCTCGCGGATTGCGACGCCTGCCTCGGCCTCGTTCCTGTACGCCTGTGCGGTATCTATCACGCCAGTTAGTCTCCCTTATTCTTTCCTGCTGAGTTTTTGAGAGTAAAAGGCCCTGACCGACATGGGAGAAGCCCAGCGAGATAGCCTGGTCGACCTGGGAAATTGGCCCGTCGCCGTTTCCGAGCTTCCACGTCCCGAAGCCAATGCTCGGGATTTCGCGTCCTGTGGAGGTTCAGTGTCACTATTAGTACCGGTGAATACAAGGTGAATGTACCGTCGTTGAGCTGGATAGGATCCCAAGGCATGGTGGAAGCGAAAGCAGAGTGACGAAGGAAGTGAGAGATTCCACTCGGCTATCCGGCAACTGACCGGCACGACCGTATTTGCACAGATTTGGCTCAAACCATCTTGTTCCGAACCGCCATCTGCATTTTTTTTGGTGCCCAAGAATCTGTCAGCAAACCATTCACGACAAACTTCGTTGCCGCCACGCCAAAGAAAATGGTGGCGTCCTGCGGGACGCGAAAGCGCACTGTGGACAGCCGCAGCCTGCTAGGCCAGCAGCGCCCCCATGACTGTGAAGCGCGTGGAGTGGCGCAAGGGCTTCTTCGCGAACGAATCAACAAAATTTCCGACGGTCGTCTTGAACAGCTGAACATCGGTCGAATTTATGAATCCAGGAATGAACGCAGCTGCTTCTGGCCTGAGCAAATCCGGACACACGAGGGTTGGCTGTCACGGTGGCGCCACAAGGATGAGACCCGCTAGGTACGTCGGCCCGTGTGCAGTTAGGATGTCTGATAGGACAGTCGCTGAAAAACATGATCCAATTCAGATGGGTGTAACAGCCCTGGCGAATGGCACGTACCGTTATAGGACCTAGCAAATGCGTGGAGGATATTTGAGCGGAGCAGCCACTGTGTTTCCCTTCCAAACGAGGACAAAAACACGTACCACGCAGCGAAGAACGGTCTCACGACCCCAAAGTGTCCAATAACCGCATCAAAATCCTCCGCGAAGCGCATTTCGTGCTGTCTTCTGGATCTACCGGGCTCATCCCGTGCCCATGGATGTCATATCGCACCTGCGTGAGGCGTAAGTCAAGTTTTTGCGGGTTTCGAAACCTTCTGACGTACCGGAAAGAGTGTCGAGGTCCATCGTGGATCCGCGAAGATCTCGTCAAAGCAGCCCATCCCGACAGACATGCCGTGGTGAAAAACAACGCATGGATTGGACGAGTCCCCTCTGGCTTCGGCGAATATCTCAGTCCCGTCGGTTGACGTCACGAATAACGCCTGAGCTATTTGAACCATCGTGTGTGGGTGTGGGTTCTTGCTTCACACATTTTATAGATGCTCATGCTTTAAAGGACACCGCCTATTCCCGAAATGTCGGAATAAAAAATCTGCTCCGTGGCCTTGAACCCACGCAAGAACCGGGATGATATCCACAGTCTCCGGCCAGCACCGTGCTTAGATCTGCTCGAGTGGGATAGAATGGGGGTCCGAGTCTGATCTTGCCTATATCTCCATGACATTCGCCGGCAGTTGCGGGGAAACACAGACTGTGGAAAACGATATCCCGATGATGGCGGGACTCGTCGTTGGACGTGGACTGAGGACCTGGATCCCCGACAAACTAAAGGTGCAGATCTGTAAGCTTCTGTCCTATGGAGCCGTCCAACATCTTTGATAGGGTCTTGCGAGATCTAGAATTGAATTCGAACCAATTGTGGGTCCGTGATTTGCTGCAACCGAACTTGATCAGCCTGGGCTTGACCACGCCGTCGCTGTTGAAGTTGTTCCGCCCAGCATTTGTCCGATATCGCCCAAGCCTACATACTCAGAGCGGCTTCTACTGGATCCTTCAGATACTGAACCAACAGTTTGCAAAAACCGGGGTTCATAAGGAAAAAAAATTAAACTGTATAGATGGAACGTAAGTGGGGCAGCAGTTGGAAGTGATCGACTCCCACTCATAGAACGTGTGTCTGGAGAGACTAGACGAGACGCGGCGCGGCGCTGATCCCACCTCCGGATGCCGCCGGCCTAACAAGCCCGTAGCTGTCAAATTGGCGCTCGCCGATGTCGCCATTACCAAGACAAGGGGATGACTAACCTGCAGCAGGTATTTAAACATTATGGGCGATATACTGTCCAAAAATTGCGAAAAAGTTTCAGGGTTTTTGCTTGCAACTCACATCTGCAATCCGGAGTGTCGGTGACATCTTTTTGGTTGACATCTCGCATTTGGGTTACATCTGGCGTGAACTGGGTTACATCTCCGGACGGCTAACTTCGCATCATGATTGGCAATCAGTTCGGCTATCGGCTCAGCTAGGAACGTTTCCGGATACTCGAATGCATGCCTCACAGGCCTGATGAGCCCTTCGGGACAGTACCCATTCAACCGTATACCTCCTCCGTACCTCATAGATAGCCTGAGCCTAAGTTCAGTAAAGGTATGTGGTAAATCACCATTTCGAACCTGTTTTCTGCGATCAAATGAGCTACTATAATTTGGTGGAGATATACGGTCCCATGTACTTAGTAGCATCGGAGAGGACTAACAGAATGTTACGGTTGACTCCCGACGCCTTTACGCGTAGAAAATTCAGTCTCTTTCTATTTATGTCTTGTTTCGGCACGGCACATCATTATGGCAATCACTGATATCAAATCATCGAACTTTTTCAACGACAAGTCCTACAGAAGTAAGCCTTTGGCCCTGTAGTCAGGTGCAACCCTTTGAAACTCAGTTGCAAGCACTTCTCTTAGTTGTAAGCAGATTGAACAAAATTCCGGAGATGCGACCAAAAACCCTGCATCCAGCGAGATGCGACCATCAAATAATTTTTGGACACTATATGTATGGGCGATATACTGTGCAAAAATTAGAGTAAAGTCGCAGGGTTTTTGCTCGCAGCTTACAACCTTTCAAATCTTGGATGGCATCTCTGTTGTTGGCTCACATTTTGTATTTGGGTTGCATCTCGCTGTCGTTGGGTTGCATCTGAGCTTGCCATCAACATTGTCACTGGTTGGGCTTTGATCGTGATCAGTCGGCTTGAAACTCGGCTATCGGCCGGCCTCCAAATATTCTTTGCTCAGGCCTGTGAGGGTAATACAGGACATCGGATAGAGATCTTATCGCCCAAAATGGTCCCTCAAATTGCTTTACATGAATGGCTTTGCATGAGCTAGAGAACCCCATTCGCATGGGATCTTCAACCACTTCTCGTTCCATACACCCTGTAGAAATACGGAAGTAATTTTCCCAGCCCAGACTTCGCTCGAGGACCTATTAGATTTTCACCATCCCATTCGTGCTTATTTTTGCGCCCAATACCGTTTGGACAAGGAAGGAATTGCCTTGACTTCCGGTTATAGATCTCGGCACGATGATCGTATCATTGTTCCGATCACTCTCTTTGAGAGGACGAACCTTTTCAACGCAAAGTCTGCCAGAAGCAAGCCAGATGAGGTGTAGTCCCACAGTCCTCACTCGCGACCCAATCAGATTCTATATGTCACCATTTTGATGAGTTGCAAGCAGTTTGGAAAAAACCGTCGAGATGCAACCAAAAACCCTGTTTCCACCGAGATGCGACCATTGGATAATTTTTGCACAGTATGTGTGCCATATATATGTGCCATAAAACATCCCGGGAAGACTGCAGGTGGCTGCAGATACATCACTTCCCCACCATGACTGTTCTCCTTTCGGCGCAACCGGAAAATCGGGCACCCCGCTGGCCAAGCGGCTTCTGGACGCCAACGTCCCGGCAGTATTGACTAGGCGCACCTTTGTATGGAGCGGTGTAGTCCCCGCTCCATACAAAGGCGCGCGTTTTGACTGGCTCGACAGTTCGACATATCAGATCCCCTTCGATGCGGATGGAAATATCGACCGCGTCTATCTCATTGCCCCACCTGTTCTCGACATGTTCCCGCCAATGAAGGTGTTCATCAATTTCGCGATCGAGAAAGGGGTGAAGCGCTTCGTACTCATGAGTGCAGCGATGTTGGAGGCAGGAGATCCGGCAATGGGCAAAGTTCACGAATACCTCCGGTCGCGCAACGTGGAATACTGTGCCCTTCGCCCCTCCTGGTTCTCCGGTGGGTTCCGTTTCGGCTTTGCTCGATCGGCCTTAGTGACCTAAGAATGCTGGAGGCATGGAGGAGAGGGCATTCAAGCAGGCAGATTTCCTCGGTAAGCGGAGGCTTCGAGATTTTCTGGAGGCACATAAGGATGCGGAGGCATGGCGCAGTGTGTGATGGGGAATTCGGCGTAGTCTCAGTCGGTAGGTTGATCTGTTGTAATTAAAGGCGTGGTTGAAATGGAGGTCGAATTATGGTACATACCAGCTTGATGCATGTTCAACTTGAAGACGGCCTTCGGCCTAAGCATACACCCCACAGCGCCGCCTGCCTTGCCATGGTGTGGTTGCGGTGTGGCGATGCAGGATAGTACGACAGGGCAAATTGGGCTCAGCGGCATTATCTTAATCTGACCGTGAAGAGTCAGAACGCTGGTCGTAAAAATTAATAAAAAAGAAATTACCGTATCGACGCCAGAGCGGGACCGGCACGTCTCCGAGTCGTTTCAGGATTTCAAGGCATCCATTGGTACAGATTACATGCCATGTCGCAGAGGTGTGTCCGAGAGAGGAAATAACGCCCTCTTCTAAGTTCTGTGCAGTGTTGGCCATTAACCCTTAGAGACCCTCCTCTGGGACCATTAAGGCTTATTAAGCCTTAAGGGTTAACCTTACTGCTGTTTGCGGAACTTAGGGCGCGGATGGTTTTTTTTCCCAAAAGGGATGTTTTCGATATATCACTCATTGCAGCGTCAGTTCTGTCCCGATTGACTTGAAAATGGAACCAAACGATTTGGACCGTGAATACGCAGCCGCCTCGATCTTCAGAATAGCTGATTTCAATTCACAGTGTTTTCATCCGTCATTGACCACCGTATTTACTATAACATTTATAGTAATGTTCTGGTCAGATTTCAGGAGCCCGTTTTCCGCGGAGGTCCACCGGAATGTTGTCATACAAGCGCACAGGATGCTTGGAGGACTTGGAACATGGCATGGTCACTCCTAGAGGCCGCCCAACAGGATCATTTACATTGATGACAGTCTTCGAGGTATCTGAGGGCACTGGTCGTCTTCTGCTTCCTCAAAACATCCAGGGCGTGTGCTTACATGCAATACGATTCATTTTATTAACAATCAGGGCCGCAAAAACCTCCAAGGGTATCACTAGAAATGTTATACTAAATACACCCGGAAACGGTGAATCATAACGTTGGAGCTCGAAATAAAACATTTCAATCAGCCTTGCACCTGCGGATTCACCGTAGAAATTGATTGGGCCTATTCCCAGGGTGAACGGACCAAAACCCAGGGCACACGGAGCGATATACGGAAAACAATCAAAAATGTCCCTTTTTGGAAAAAAAACCGTCCGTGCCCTAAGTTCCGCAAAGAGCAGTAAGGGCTGGGTTAAGGCCTTATCATCCATTTTGGGAAATAACTGTTGTAGCCCGCGTGCCGCGGCAGGGCCCGCTATCATCCCTCCCGAACCATGTCCCGAACATCACGCAATGTCTCAAGCTCATTCCAGATACAGTACAGAATTGATTGGTAACAGATAACATTGTGGAACAGTTGACGAGGGAATGAATAAGGTGAACAAGGGATCATATGCGAGACGTGGGTATACGAGTAACGAAGGAGTTTCCAGATCTGTAATTGTTTCGGCTGACTTGATGCACGACAGCATAAATGTTACCCACAGCGAGCCGGGAGGCTGCAGGTAGCTACGGCAGTACGTGTACACCATGCGCATTTAGCATTCGGCACGTCCGTTGCGCCTCTCGTAGGCTCCCACAAGGGCCAGATCCAGCCCGAGTGCGAGGACGAGGCGATGTGGGTGATTGCGGTGTTCGTGAAATTGTAAGTGTACATGGGGTCCGGCGGGAGTGCATGAGGAACGGCGCGGAGGCGGAGGGGGTAGGGACTGGGGAGCATTGTGCGAATATTTGGAAGTTTCTGATGCGGTCGCGGGGGGAAGGAGACAGTGAGAGTACCTAAAAGGTATCAGAACAGAAGAAAGAAAGAGGAAATGATAGCGCGCCGCAACGCACAAGAGTTTTGCCGTGAATGTCAAGATTGGACGTAGGTGGCCGTTCAAAAAAACCTGTGCGGAGCCGTAATGCTGGACGAACGGAGCGAATGAGAAAAATTATAAACAAAGAATATCACTGCGTACTGAGAATTGACCCCAGACTTGGCCGTTCCAACTGCTCGCTGAATTGCAGTGGGACACATGATGATAGAACACGTTTCAGGCGAGAGTGGGCAACAATGCCGAGGTTGCTGAACTGGGGATCACGAGCTACAAAAACCAGGCGGGCTCCAGCAGCTCGCACCGTCCCCTGCTGCATGACTCCAACTATATGCGCAGGATGGCAAGTATCCGTGCTGCGACAGTGTCGATGATGGAGAAGTTTAGGGGGTTTTCGGTGCGTAGAGAGGAGCTGAAGCGCTGCTTGCACACGGATGGGGAGCAGGATTGCAGCTGCAGGTGGGAAGACATCGAGGAATGAAGCTGCTGGTCGGTTTACAAGACGGGAGCGTCGCCATTGCGGTTGCATACACCTCCGGGACGCTCAGTAACAGAGCTCTCCGTGGAGTAGAGGGCGAGGGCGGCACAGCGCAGCGAATAAGGCCAAGGGGGAGAGCAGAAGGGATCAGCGCCGACCGCGTTTTCCAGTGGGTTTTGGGCCCGGCAAGGAGGTATCGTCGAGTTTACGTTTACGACTCCTTGTCGGTTGGGAGTTCGGTGGAAGGAATACCAAACCCCCATGGCTCGGGCCAGCCATGGCAGTCGTCGAGGAAGAAGTCGGTGTCACAGTCACGGATCCGATTGGGATACGGGACCGTCGGACCGGCGCTGTCAGTACGGCATTCGCGCGCTGCAGACGATCAAGCCGCCCGTAGATGTCGTCCGTCACGGTGGCCATGGCGCCGACCGTGCTGAGTGCAGAGGAGGGCGCGGTGGAGGATGGAGCGTTGTACAACGCTCGCATCTCCTGGGTAGCGCGCGCGGCCTCCTCCGGCGTTCCACATGCAATGACACTCTTCAATGCCAGATACTCCAAACGACGGAACTCGACGCGTATATCTTCACTCTGCCGACTACATATTCTCGCCTTGGGGAACGGACTCAGGATCACAAGTGCTTCCAGAGAAGTGGCGCGGGATACCATAACATAAGGTGATTCAGTACCCTTGCATCCGGTAAAGTTCACCACGCACGCTCCATCAGGAAAAGCTCCCACAGCCATAGTTGCCCGGTTAATCACATAGACAGATATAGTGCTCATAGCACTCATAGCTCCGGGACACCACTCTGTAGCAGCCTATAGTCAACATAGTTTCCCGGTGCAACTATGCTGAACAATATAGTTATGCGCGAGAACTATCTAGCAATACATCGTACGAACCAGATGCTACAACGGTGTACATATTTTCACGGTCATTTACAACGGCAGAATAGTCTGGCGGTACTACAACCTCTAATTCCACTTCTAAACCTCCCAGGATTTTTTCCTTGGGAACATTGTTGTTGTCTTTGCGGCATAGCTGATAGAATTTTTGCAGATATGGCTCCATAGGATTCCATCAAGACATGTACTTTGCAGTTTGCGGGGTGTGTAATAGCCCCAACATAGAGGGTTGAGGGTGTAGAAATGTGCGGTGCCAGCTTTACGATCAAGATTTGATCGTAAAGCTAGCACCGGACAGTACAGCCACCAGCGCTTATCGGGCGCTAAAGCGGAAACCGTTTCCGCTTCACTAAATTTAATCGAAATCAAAAGCTATGTGATTCGTTGTCTAGTAAAAGTGTCTACAAATATATACGGGTTAACATAAAACATCGGAGCCTCTTCTAGTACGTTGGAAGAAGTCCATTTGGGGTCAATCGTCGCTCCACACTTGGCCATTAAATGACAGCTGCGTACAAGATGCTCGACGGAAATCACAGCAGTATTGCGGCGGAGAGCGCGGGTAGAGCGGTGTGTTGTGAACATGCCGGAGATGGGGTCAGGTCTATTGAGAGGGGTAAACCACTCGATGTAGGCGAGTGGGTGGGGATAAGTGCCGAATTGAGGGGGAAGGGAGAAAATGACGCGGATCTGAGCAGGACGAAGACCTAAAGAGGGCCGTGTGAGTTACAGCACAGAATAATTGAGAAATGAAAACATACCGGCAAAAGAATCTATATGAAGTTTGATTAATCAATGGCTGTCTCAACAGAAAATCAGGTTTGAGCAGTGTTTGGTTGAACAGTCTGCACTGCTGTATGGGGGTTCCTTAATCAAGAACGGGATGATGCGGAGGAACAGCGTTGAAACAGGGTGAACAGTGTTCGAACACGGTTTAAACGGGACTTGAAGACGTTTAAACACAGTTCAAACACAGTTTAAGCAGAACACAGTTCATTGCGAATGGTAAAAATGTGCACGCGCTGGAGTTGAACTTGTGACCTTTGCACGGAGGGTTTCGAAGCTCATCAAAGGCATTAACCACTACGCTATGCGACCCTTACAGAGCGCCGAAGCCCACCCGTGATATTACCACCGGTAAACAATCTCCACCTTGAGCATGACTTCCATGGCTATTCATCAGCCGATAACAATTGAGCTTGAAGTTGAATAGCCTAGCACTCGAATTATCCCTCCCAAGTCTTCTGTGGTTGTTGATTATCTTCAATTCAACTTCTTGTCATTTTTCTCAAGAATACAATCATACAATCCGCTTTTGATTCACTTACTTTAATACTTACACGAACTCAGCATAAGCTGTATAACCAGGATCAGACAGATCCGTAGTTTCAGTAGAAACAAGGAATGATCAACTCCAGTGAAATCTATGTTCAACAACAAGCAGTGTTTACATATTGCTCCGGTCAAGTTCATCTGAAGAGCACATAAGACTCTTAGACATAGACATACACATCCATGATGGTTCCACATTGGACAATGGTTCCTGTCCCCCGTGGTATTCGTAGTGTAGTGGTTCATATCTCTGCTACGAACGCACAGTACTTAAGGTCTCGAGTTCGATTTCAGGCTGTGCATCTTTTTGAGCGTGCACCTTCCTGTTCAATCCGTGTTCAATCCCTGTTTGAACAAACACTGCTCAAACCTGATTTTCTGTTGAGACAGCTATTGATTAATCAAACTTCATATGGTTACTGCCGGCAATCCCAGATGACGGAATATACCGGGATGGGTCCTCGATTACGAGCGCCGTATCGAAGATGGCAGGAGACCCGAGGCGGCGGCCTTTGGGGGGGAGGGCAGCCACAGCTCGAATGCGGCTGGTACGCTTCTGGTCAATGAGGTATCGGTTTGGTGGAAGGTGGACTGAAATTTGATTAAAAATGTCGAAGCGGTCGTAGATACTAGGAGCGACGGGAGATGTCTTGAAGTGAGTCTTGAGGAAGAGGGTGAGGGCGGGGACGATGTCTGTGGCACCGTGTGTGGCCTGTAGTTGAGAGACAGTGAGGTTTTTTGAAGCGGGGGATTTGGCGATGGTGTAGGCTCGGGTAGGGAGATTGGTAGGTGGAAGATGAACGACAACGGCGGGGGCTGCGGTGGTCGCACCCTCCTCATCGTCAGGGTCGTCGGAGTCGTCGTCAGAACTATCGGCGGTAGGGCATCCCTGGAGGACAAGCCACTGGAGGTATGAAACCCGGAGAGCCATGGCTTCTTGGCGCTGAAGCCAAAGGGCCATTTGCTCCGTGTAATCGCGGCGGTTGCTGGCACGGTAGGCCTTCTTTGCAAAGTCGATGTGGAGGCGCTCCGGAGACTCTGTGTTATAGCCGTCTGCGCTGCCTAGTCGGCGAATTGAGTCGATGTAATGCTGGATGGCGTGAAATTTGGGGATATTGAAGTGTTCCCGGATCTCGAGGTCTACAAAGACCTGCTTGTGGGCGTGGAAGGTGTCGAGGGCGGATTGGAGAGCGTTGAGGGTGCGGACCGTGTGCGACTGGAGTTGGGCGTAGTAGATGAAGTCGATCAGAGCTTTGACGACTGTGAGAACCCGCGTGTTGACAGCACCTGCCAGCACACCGAGAAACACTCTCTGCATCTCCTTGTGCTCTGCGCCCGTCCACTGCGAGACCGTCGAAATGCCCTTCTTAAAATGACGAAGCCCGGCGAATGCGTTCATCGCCTTGAAGCGCGCGTCAAGCTCTTTCACGCCTACAATCTGGGTGCACCACTTAACAAGATGGTCCTTGAATACGCCCTTGTGCAGCTGGTGTAGAAGGTCCGGCGTGAAGCAGCCGAAGATATCAGTGTGAGGAAGGTCTGCCCAGAAGGGTTTGTACACGGCGCGCAGCCCGTCGTTTTCGAAGGTAGGAGAGTCTTTGCGGTTCTTGTGGTCCATCAGCGCAGCTAACGTTTTTGTTTCGTCTCGCCACAAAGTCTGGACCAAATTTTCCCCACGCTTCTTGGGGTCGACGCGGCATCGCGGGCAGCGGTTCTCCATCCAGCATGCTACCAGACACTGCTCGGGGTAATCCGCGACGTATGCGGCAAGGATGGGGTAGACCAGCCGCACGAAGCCATCCGCGCACACCATCTCCACTCCCTCCTTGCCCGCGGCGATGAGAGACTCGAGGAGGATGGCCATGCACTTGTGGAAGAGGCGGTAACCCGCGAGGGAACGCGTGTCGTCGGTGAAGCAAGTGAGCTTCGACACCGGTAGGTATCCAATTAAAACTGTCGCGTGTGCCGATGGCTGACGGCGCACATCTTTAGAGATGTTCCCTATCGTCAGATAGACGGGCCATGCTGTCTTGTCGCCAGAAAACTGGGACAGCTGGGTTTTGTCGGAGGAAATTATCGCGCCGCTGATACAAACACCCGGCGGTAAGAGTTTCTGCAGCAGAATAATCAGTTGGCTGATATCGATCGTAACAGCTCATCGCTTGCCTGCAGCGCCCACCACCATTCCGCTGTCCACATCTCGTCAATAACGCGGCTATCTTCATCTCCCTCCTTCGTGCTGTAGACACGCTCCGGTGCGTACGCCATATGCTCCTTAAAGGCGGGGTTGCTCATCAACTCTTTTATACACTCGACAGGGTTCCGCATCCACAACTCTAGCTCTTCCGACATCAACTCGTCGTTCTCATCGAGCCGATTCCCAGCAGCGGTGACTATCTTGCACGTCCAGTCCGGACCAGTGGGAAGCTGATCGACCTTCTTCAGGAACGAGCGGTTGTTGTGGAAGGAAAGATTGGCTTTCTTAGTCTACGCATCGTGCGGTGAGTGGATTTTCATGTCGCATAGCAGTACGACTCACAGTTGGCAGCCGCATATACTCCTCTGTAGCAGATTGGTTGACGTTCTTGGAGAGCCAACGGGCCAGCTCCCACTCATCGCCGTCTTGAAACGGTGAGTACTTTGACTCTCCAGTGGTTTCGTGGTGCGCGCGCATCCGCTCAAACAGTGTCTCCCCTTTGCGCAGCGGTCTCCCAGCAGCCGGCCGGCCACTCTCCGCATCCTCATAGGGCTCTACGAAGCGCGCGAAATTCTCGGGATCATCTTCGTCGGGCACTTCTTCGACCGTCGCCCGACGTGATTGGGGGATCGGCTCCGGGGGTGGAGGAGAATCCTCGCGAGGAGGAACCACAAAGTCATCGGCCAAGCCCATGGGGTCGTCCTCGTCATCGTCAGACGGGACTGGGGACGGTGTGCGTGGTGGATTTGCGGTGGTTTCCAGGTGCGCAACGGTGACTGCTGCATCCCCGAGACTAGCTGCCCACTTGTCATTACAGGCTGCAGTTTTCGCGATATGGTGCTTGACACCCCGGACACGGTGGAAACAGTACGGGCAGCGGGGCAGCTTTGAAGAAGGCATATCGTTTGGAGGGATTATTCGGTATCTATCTTTCTACCCATTCTGACCCCCAAAAACTAACACGTGTTGCAGCGCCCCCGTTGGACCAATCTTCCCCGTCGTCATCGAAATGCGGGAAGTACGCAGCTCCCCGTGACCTCTGCTCCCGATGGTTTGTTTAACAACAACACGTCTTTCTTGCACCAACCACCACCACACAGACGCGTTGTTGTTCAACAAACCAAGACTATAAAGGCGGCGCACACCTCTCATATATAAGCTGAGGTTCGCCCACTCTTTTTCCCCACTTCCCACTTCCCTCACCAAAGCAAATCATCTTCTCAATGGCTGCCCAATCCACCCTCCGTCAGTCCACTGCCAGCAACCAGCCTAGCGCCAGTCGCTCGTCGGCCCGCCACATTCAGGCCGACAAGGAGAACGAGCACTGTAAGTTAATGCTCCGCTGTTCCTCTTGGCCCACTCTGACCATGGTCCGCCAGCTCTGGCTCGCAACAACAGCAACAGCAACGACAGTGATGCGCGCTTGCCAGGTGAGCACCACCCTACTCAATTTTCTGTCTGCTCACCGTTATACCTATAGCCAACCCCAAGAGGTCTCAGCCTCGCCGTATCGAGTCTGATGACGACGACGACGGTGAGTTTTTCGCTTGATCCCTCTCTCTTATCGACTCAAAGCTTTTCAGATGTCGACTATGTCCGCACTACTCGTGGTCAAGAGGACGCCGCCTGCAACAGCTCCGACGACGACATGGACACAGCCCGTGGAAGGACCCGCCGTGTAAGCGATAAGCAGGCACAGCTCGGTACCGTTTCTATTTTTCTCAATATCTACAAGCACTAAGTCTCTTCCCCAGACAAAGACAAAGAAGAAGCAAAGGCGCGCAAGCACGAGAAAGCCCTCAAGGCTGCGAGAGCCGAGAAGCGCAAGACGGGCGTCATCGAGGCAGATACTCGCGGCCCCATCGACGATGACCATGTACGTCAATTTCCCTCGAATTTACACAGAAACTAATTTTCTTCTAGTTCTCTTCCCGCACCGTCGAAGTGACGCGCCCGACGGCTACGAAGAACCTTGCCCAGCGCAACAGCAAGGTTCCTCATGCTCCAGCCTTTCCTAGCCAGGACTGGCATGCGAGCAGCTCGTCTGCTCATCGTCGTGACCGTGACAGTCACGTCGATGACGATGAGCTCCGTACGCAGCCCCATCGTACTCCAGCTACCCACCAACCCAGCCACACCTTCCGTGGACGCAGCCCATCTCCCGACCGGATTCCTATCCGTGAACCGGTATGTCTTTCTCTCAATATTGGCTGTCGAGCATACTGACGAGTCATAGATCCGTAACATCAATGGCGGGGTAGTCCCCGACTCGGTCACCCTTCACCTCGCCCACGAAGACGAGCCCCGTGCTCGCCAGCATACCCCCCGTCGTCGCCGTCGTTCACCCTCTCCCCAGCGTTCTCCTCCTCGCGCACGCTCGGTGTCTCCTGCTGCAGGTGACAAGCGCCGCCGGTCGTCATCCATCGGCTCCGAGGACCTGTTGTCCACGCAAGCGCAACGCACCAGCTCCGGTGGTCGTCCCCGGGCCAAGGACCTCGACGATACCATGCGGGAGTACGCTGTGCTGGCTATGGATTTCTTCCGTTGCTATCTTAGCACGGAGCAGGCTTTCCCGGACACCGCGACGGAGAACGAGATGGTTCGGCGTGCATGGCATGAGGCCTGTGCGGAGATGGGGGAAGGAGCGACCTTGACGCCCCCTGTAGCCAAGCTGGTGGGTCCCCTCGCTGCTCTCGTCTATTCGCTGACTAACATACCTCTAGATTTCCAGCAGAGGGTCGCAGCTCCGTGGGGAGCTGAAGACCAAGATCAAGCCGCTCGTCGACGTCATGTACGGCTTCAGGAGCGGCCAGAACAAGAAGACCATCGCCTTCAATCGCAAGCTGGCGGAAGACCTCAAGGAAAAATCCAGATTCGCATTCAAGGTATGTATCCCGTGCGCCCAGTGTTATCTCATACTGATATAGTCTAGGACGTCGAGATGCAGACGGGTCTTTACAAGCACCCAATCCTCCAAAGCACGGTCAACGCGATGTGGTTCGCCAACCGCCGCGATGAGGGACCTCGTTGTGAGATCGCTGAGTTTCTGTAGCTGATGTTAGTAAGCGGAGAGAATCAGAGACACACTAGAGTTTCTTGTAGAGAGTCTTAGGTAGCTGAAATGCGTGATAAGAGTCTCGTATTCGAGAAAGCTAAAGTACAACTAACAAAGTATCTACTTTATATACCTACAGGATTACGACGTGGCCGCAATGCCACAGTCGTGTATGCCACGATGCCGCAGTGCCGGTGGCACTGCGCCGTAGCACGCCGAAGAAATACGCAACGAGCCGTAGTAGCCGCAGGCACTACGGAGAGTTAGGGGGTTCAATTCCCGATTGGGAATTGATGCGGAGTTTGAAACCAACGAACAACTATATCCCTTACATTCGCCCTTCGAGGCTTACAAATATAATAGTAAGTCTCTAGTTCGTATTCAAACCCCCGCCATGTTAAACCCGTTGTCCTCGTTGTCCAAGACAATTTCCTCGTTGAACTCCACTTCATCCGGAACATCTTCCGCGTTGACGACGACCGGGAGATCCTCGTCGTCGGTCAAGCCTCCGGCTGTGGCAACATCAGACGCGATGTCGTCATCACCTTGGTGCTTGCGCTTGCGGTAAGGACGGGCGCGCTTACTCCCACCGCCGACATGGCCAGGAGGAGAAAAGCGATCTGATGAGGCAGTCAATACATATATGTCAAAGGCAGGTTGAAGCGTCTGACCAACCAGATGTCTTCCTCCATAGCCGCCGCGGGCATTGTAGTAGCCGCCACGGCCGCCACCACGGCCACCACGGTTGGCGCGTTAATGACCGACGAAGGCCGGGCGTTCGGGCTTGACAGTCATGGCGATGACTGAATTCATCAACTTCTGCTGGGAGTCGAGGATCGTCCCGAGTGCCGCCGCGGACATGGTGATATCAGCCGTCTGGGTGCGCGGCACCTTGGCATGAGCCTTGGCGTGTGCCGCGTAGTCCTCCGGAACCGGCGCGTATTTGTGGTGGATACGAAAAAACTCGCGATAACCGATCGGGGTAGGGCCGGGGTGCGAACGCCGACCAGCGAAATGGTCGCGCAAGTGGTCAGCGTAGTTCTCGAAACGAACACGGTCGGCCGTGTTATAGTGAGCGGGGTTAGCAGACATATTGTGTGAAGGTGTGTGAACTGGGTTCGTTCGAACTGTGCCCAACATGCCAGATTTTATATCTTGAACACGTTTACCTCCACGTCTCTCGGTCGTGGATATTCTGCCTGCATGCACAGTCACTTTTTCCAATTCTGGCGAGTTGTTTCTTTCCCTAGCAGGTAAGTTCCTCGGGTGCTTTATTCCCATCGCTTCGCAATACGCGTCCATCGCGGCAAGATGTTTAACTTCGGCATACGGTGCCCAAGTCACATCACCTGTGGCCCACTGGATTTCGAAGGACGCGTCGGCTCCTTTTCCCACGTGCGACAGGATTCTATCAACTGCCCATTCTTTTGGGGTCTGACCAAACCCCGGCAATTGATGCATCTGCCTGCCTGGAAAACGCCTATCATCATTCGGGATGTGCACTCGGAGCAAAGATGCATGGAATACATTATGTATTCCACGAACTTTCAATTCTTGCGACAGTTCAAGTTTGTACGACGCGCCGGGAGATATCACCTCAGTGATGCGAAACGGTCCAAGGTACTTCGGAACTAACTTCCTCTCACGCTTCTTGGGTAGCTTCAAGTTCTTTGTTGATAGATAAACCAACTCCCCGACGGCAAAACCAGATTTTCGACGTGCCTTATTCGCTTGGTCCGTCTGATGGATTCGTGCATTGATGATTGCGTCGTGCGCTTTCATCAATGCCTCCTTCATCCGCGCTGCAAATCTGCGAACCCCGGGATATTCCGATTCACTATCCCATATCATGGATCTCGGAGTACGTGCGTAGTTCAGAAAATACGGAGAGAATCCTGTAGTTTCTGAACGGGCTAGATTCATGGCGAACTCTATGGCCGGGAGTTTTTCTGCCCAGTCCTTCTGATCCGGCTGCACACATTGCCTGAGCATTTGGGTCATCGTACGATTTCCGCGTTCTGTCATGCCATCTGTCTGAGGATGGTAGGCCGTCGACAGTCTCAATTCGACCCCCAATAATTGGTTCAACCGCCGCCAGAAAGTACTTGTAAATAGTGAGTCGCGATCACTTATTATTCGTTCTGGCAATCCATGTAGCTTGTACACGGTATCAAAAACGACCTCCGCTATATGCTTTGCGCCGTAGGTCTGCCGCGTCGGCACTAAATGAACCATCGCTGTAAGGTGGTCAATTATGACACAGATCATGTCGAATGATCCGTGTCTCGTCGTCGACTCAGGCAAAGGTCCCACGAAATCAATGCCGATGTACTGCCAAGGCCGCCTCGGCACCGGTAGAGTTTGCAGCAATCCCATTGGCCGTTGATTATTAGGCTTGCTTGTTGCACAAGTAGCGCAAGACTTGCAATAGGCATCAACATCATCGACCATTGATTTCCACCAAACCTCTTCACGAAGAAAGCTCAAGGTTTTTCTGCTCCCCAAGTGAGCCAACAGTGAGTGCGCGTGCTTGGTGATTATTTCTCGCACACTACGTTCACCAATTCTGATGTCGGGTACGCATAGTACTTCCACTCCTTCCCGGCTCTTGAACACGAGGCCGTCCCTTTCTTGGAAGTCCCTGTATTCCTGGGGTGCTTTCAGAATGTCCCTAAAAAATGGATCTTCGTGATAACGATACTTGAGTCCATCTGGCAGAGGAAGCCCAAGTTCACCAGCGGTCATCACGCCCCGTAGATCCGGTCGTGACTTCTGTGGTTCCGGCTCACGGCGTGTTGCCTCGGCATGCGCCGGCAAGTCCAACACCTCAGGCACATCTGATGGTCCCTGATCCTTCTCGGCAACGTGTTCGTCTTCTTCCAAGTCGTCCTCCGACTCGTGAACTTGCCTCCTGACGCGGCGCTTCGGCCCTCCATATGTCCGGGTCTCTGCGGACAATTTTTCGAGCCGACTGGAGCGACGTGGCGCGCCCTCCATCACCGCCGCGGATCCAGTATACACAGGCGCGGTGAGTGCTACTTCTTCATCAGACTCGATGCCTTCATCGGAATCTAGAGCATCATTATCCGCCACAAATTCACTGGGTGCTCGTACGACACCTGAAGGTTCGTCGCTGTACATCCGGGACAGTGCATCCGCTAAGATATTTGTTTCTCCGGGGATATACCGAATGGAATAGTCGAACTCATTGAGAATGTCAAGCCACCGATGCTGGCGAGGCGACAGATTCTTCTGATTCCTGATGTACTCAAGCCCTTTATGATCAGTTGAAATTCGGAATTTTGCGCCATGTAAGATTCCTCTGAACCGCTTCAAGGATTCAACGATAGCCAATAGTTCCTGCTCGTGGACTGGATAATTTTGCTGGGCAGAGTTGAACTTCCCAGACCAAAATGCGACAATTTTTGCTGTCCTCAGGTCCTCGCCTTGACTGACATAGCCACTGGCTCCCGTGCAGCATGCATCCGTCACCAGATTTATCACCGGCGCCCCTTCCGAGTAATCAAGCGACACACGATGATGGTTGCGCCACTCGTGCACGGTTTGTTTTATCTGTTCGAATGCCCGCTGCTCCGTATGACCCCATTTCCAGTCCTTCTTGGCTCCTGTGAGCGGTGTGAGTACTCCCATCGGTATCCGGATGCCGTGGCAATCATCGGCTAGATATCCCACGGCGCCGATGAAACTGCTCAACAGGTCCTTGTTCGTCGGTGTCTTCCAATTGACCACCGACTCAACCTTGTGTGGGTCCATCAATATTCCTTGTTCATCGATGACATGGCCCAGGATTTTCAACTTCTCGGCAAAAAACTGCATTTTGTCGGCGCTGAGGTAAAGTTTCTCGCGTCGCAATACGTCGAACACCATTCTGATATGCTTCAGATGGTCGTTCACAGTGTCCGAATAAATTATTATATCATCCAGATACACGTCCATGAAAACCCCGATGTATGGTGCAAATATGTGGTTCATCAAGGTCTGGCACGTCGCCGGTCCATTGCAATCTCCTTGCTGTAGTACCAAGCTTTCCATTGTGCCATCCGGCGTGGTGAACAAGGTGCGTGAAACATGTTCAGGGACGACCCTAATTTGTTCATAGAAATCTTTCCCATCCACCAATGTCCGGTAGGGATGCCGCGCAACATTTCGCAAAATTGCATGAATGTCCGGAAGCGGCGCCGCCACTTTAACGGTATTATCGTTCTGTTCACGCTTGTCTACCACGGTTCGGATCCTCACAACATTGTCTTCCTTCAGAGGCTTTGGAAGAATCAACATTGGGGAGGCGTTGCTTCCTGTTGCCATCCGCCATCGTCCCGATTTCATGTATGTGTTCTTCTTGTCCCTCCATACGGATTTCAAAGCCTCGGGGCACTTGGACTGTCGCCACTTATAAATGAGTGTCTCATCTTTCAGTGGAATCGTGTGATTTACGGCCCGGAACGGGGGTAAACCTGTGTTCGCCGTATCCAGACATACATCAGCCGCTTCCTCTCGAAGTGTTTTCCTGATTTTATCTAGGTCCTCTTCGAAGATATCCGCAGCCGCGGACTGAATCGTTGATACTTCCGGGCCCCTCATTTCCAGTGGCTCTGTCGATCCGACTACAACACGAGTAGGATTCATTCCCACTGCAATCTTGTGTTGAAATATGAACGGCGTTCCAAGAATCAAATCATAGCTATCCAGGTTCGCAATATCGAACCGTCTTTCACATTCTATGTCTTGATAATTAAAATTTACAACTGTAGATGCATTTATCTTTGACCGAGAACCATGTACCGCAAGCTGCACGGTGATGGGTTTCGCCAAAACATCCTTCTTCAGTGTTAATTGATCGACTAGTGTTGTAGAAATGAAGTCAGCCATTGATCCTGTATCGAGAAGTGCACGAACCGGTTGTTTGTTGATTAAAACTTGGATTATGACGGGCCTAGGCAAGCGCCGTTTAAAATCCCGTGGTGTCATGGAGTTCCGCTCGATTGCGTCGACTCTGTCCTGGTAAGATGGTCCTTTCTTGGCCTTCTTCTTGTAGTTGACTGGTCGTTTCGCAGGTGGTTCGACTGTGGTTGCATGCAAGCCAATACTGAGCTCGTTGGGTCTCCACGGCGCAAGGTGCACCGCAGGTTCCACGGGAAATAATCCTACCGATTCATAGTCATTCTCCCACGGTTCAAACTGCCTCTCCGGTATGCCTAAATATTCATCCTGCTGCGCGTTCAGATTTTCAAGGTCTTCCCATTCTTCATCCAGGATTTTCCCGGGTTCAAAATTTGGGTTCTTTATCTGTTCGTGCGTTACCACGAAGCATATCTCTGTGCCCAGGACATTGATTTGGTAGCCAGACGGATGCGGTTCTACCGAGACGCGTTCTTCTGGGGTGACTCTTGCCCATGGACGGCTGTCCATGGCAAAGGCAAACCGAATTCTCAACCAATTCGCCGCAGGATATTCGGTGTCATCTTCTCCCATGTCCGGGAAGGCACCATTTTCCTTTCGGTCGGTCGCAGAAATCTCCTGTTGGTTTGCCAGCATCGCAGGTATGTTCCAATTCGGATCATCTAAGTTACTGCGATTCACCATGAACGGATCCTCGGGCTTTTCCCAGTCAGTGACTTCGAAAGCGTCGCCATAATCAATCACGGTAAAGCGTTCCTGGTTGGATTCGACGTGGAAGTAACTTTCCAACATTGTCACCAGATATTTGCCAGCCTCTTCGCCGTGTGCGCGCGACCACTCGCCCTCCGTTGCGACGTCTGGTACTGAAATTCCGACAGCACCAACTCGCAGGTTAGCCTCCCGAGCAGCCTTTGCTCTGTGTTCAACCCCTGTAAGGTTCACGGAGCCGGCTTTCAAGGTGGGTCCTTTTGCCGTCTGTCTGTCAGGACAATTCCGGCTTTCGTGACCAACATCTTTGCAGTTGAAACAGCGTCCCTCGGCTCGCAGCCTGTCGCGTTCCTCCTTGCTCAATTTATTGGCATGACCACCACCTTGCTTGAGTTTAGAGTCGCTCTTCGCAGAATTCTTTCCTTGGTTGCCATTGTTTTTGTTCACCGGCTTGTCCTGGGTTTGGTTCTGCGTTGAACCTCCCGAGCCAGGATTTACTTCCGGCTTCCTTTGGAAATTTCCTTTCTTCCGTCCCCACTTCTTTGGCTGACTCTCGTTCGCAGCTAGTCTTTGCTCGCGATTAAAAGCCTCCTGAACATTCTCCTGCCTCGAGGCATATTTGGAGAGCTTCTTCAGTGAGTTTCGTTCGGGGTCCAGGCCTTTGCCAATCAGATGGAGGCGTAAGTCCTGGTGAATGCCCCGCCAGAAGATCTGTTTCAATTGACGTTCCGTGACATCAGGGAATCTTACGGCCAATGCCTCGATGTCCCTCATAAAGTCCCGCACTTTGCTTGTGCCCTGGGTCGCTGCCATTAGCCGTTCCCGAAGTTGGAGCTTGAAATCAGGTGGGAAGCAATAGTTGAACAGTCCTTCATACACTGCTTTAACCGTCCATTCTTTCTGGCGCATTGCAACATGTTTCATGAAAAATCTGCTTGCTTTCGATCCCATGAAGTTCACCATGATTTTGACGGTCATGGAGTCGCTGATTCCATTCCAATCTGCCCAGGTATCAACCTCGTATGTCCAGTGGTCGAATAAATCAAGGTCAGCCTTTCCTTCATAAATGAATGGAGCCTTGATTTTAATCGTTGATATGGCCTTCTTCAGGATTTTGTGCTCCTTCTTCGCAGCCTTCTTCTTGGCTGACGGAGTACGCTTACGGCGCTTAGCCGAAGACGACAACGACGAACTCGAGTCTGAGTCCGAAGAACTGCTGGTGTCGCCGTCATCCGAGCTATCACTGGAAGAAGATTCCGGACCGCTGTCGCTATTGGAAGAAGAAGACGAGGATGGTGGGCTCGGAGGGCCTGCTGGCTCCGCCGTCGTTGACCGGAACCATCCACCTTCAGGGATTTCAGACTGGTCTCGTTTAAAGTGTGCAGGTTTCAGGTGCTTGTCCTTTGCCTTTCCTTTATTGTCCGATTTTTTCCCAGTCTTCCCGTGCTTCTTGGATCGCCCACTCTGATGCAGGTTGCTATAATCAGGTCCCTTCTCATCAGCCGCGACGCCTTTGCCTTTACCAGCGCCTCCGGCGTGAGTGAACGATGGGCCAGAACTTTGTGGTTTAGGTGAACCACCAATTTCTTCGCCATCGCTCGCGACCTCAACAATTACTGCACCAAGTTTCACTGTCGAAGGACCCGCCCTCCGTTCCGCTCCCAGGCTACTAGCCTTCGAGTCCTTCAGCGATTCCATGATGGCAGCCTGAAGCTGTTGTTCTTCCGTTGATTCCAGTTCCGGTGCTTGGTATGCCGACAGGATTTCAGATACATCCTCATCGTCACTCATGCCCTGGATTATCTCCTCAAGCGTCGAGAGATCAAACCGTGGAAATTCCGGCAATTCAAGGTCAGATTGAAGACTTGTGCTGTCTTCATCCTCACTCAAATCAAACCACTCAGGGAAATATTTAGATTGAACGGCAAGTTTGTCTTTATCCGCTTTATTCCCATTCTGCAGTTTCATTCCGGTCCTCTTGGCTACAATCCATTCGCCTTCCGAACCAGCTGGGTTGGAAGTGTTCGGCTCAAGGTCAGAATCGCTGTCGCTCTCAGTGTCCGCTTTGTTCTGAGCTTGAAATAGGAGCATGTATTCTTCCAATTCAACCTTCAGGACGCGGGGTGCTGATTCGACCTTCAAGGCATCGCGATTCACACCGGGTAAGTTCCACAGCGGCAATTCACCCACTGCTGTGAACACAATGACATTATCCATGTCCGTCCCCAAGTCGTCGTGCATGCTGTCTGTAGCATTGTGCACGACTAGGGACTGGGTAGCAGCCGAGTTGTCAACCGCGCTATTAACTTCGCGGGACATCTCAAGGCGCCTAGCTGCCGAGTTGTCAACCATGTCGTTGCTGACATGGGACATCTCGAGGCGCTCTCTAGCTGCCGAGTTGTCAACCACCCCCGAACTGGGGTGGGACATCTCAAGGCGCTTGGGCAGGGTTGACCGCGAGCTCCGCGTCACCCTCTTGCCCTCCTTGGCCTGTGCCACATCGGGTGGTAATCCCCACTTGACCGCGAGGTCAAGGTCGGAAACCCGATGTTCAGATGCAGAACCATCACGGCGTTGTTGTCCGACTTCACCGCTGATGGATTCTGCACCGGTGGTGTCCCCGACATTGCTGTCGATGGCCACACCCGTACGTACTTGTTCTTGAGACATGTCTAGAGAAAAAGAATTAGCAAAAATTTAGAGAGAAAAGACGCACTCGGGTGATCAATCCGAGTAAGTCGAAACGAGATGTGTAAAGGTACACGCAAAAAAATGTGAGATCGCTGAGTTTCTGTAGCTGATGTTAGTAAGCGGAGAGAATCAGAGACACACTAGAGTTTCTTGTAGAGAGTCTTAGGTAGCTGAAATGCGTGATAAGAGTCTCGTATTCGAGAAAGCTAAAGTACAACTAACAAAGTATCTACTTTATATACCTACAGGATTACGACGTGGCCGCAATGCCACAGTCGTGTATGCCACGATGCCGCAGTGCCGGTGGCACTGCGCCGTAGCACGCCGAAGAAATACGCAACGAGCCGTAGTAGCCGCAGGCACTACGGAGAGTTAGGGGGTTCAATTCCCGATTGGGAATTGATGCGGAGTTTGAAACCAACGAACAACTATATCCCTTACACTCGTCACCCGGAGCTCTTTATGCGTGCCCGAAGTGTTGCGCTTGTCCTCGCTGGGGTAAGTTAGCACTATCTAATATCTTTCATTCACTGACATCCTCCAGGTCGAGAACCACATCGACGAGCGTCTCACCGGTGTCAGGACCGACATCCCGTTCACCGCCAACGACTACCGCAGTGTCTACGAAGGTCACGTCAAGTCTCTGGAAGAGTTTGCGGCCCACACCGAGAAGTATCAAGTCCTGGACAGGATCCTGAAGCGGCTGCATTCTGTCGCGCGGTACGTGCCATATCAATTATTTCGGCCGTTCACTGATGCTCCGTACAGTTTCCACTCAGGTGTTCAGCCTCTCAACGCTCCCTCTACCTCCACCTTCAGCAAGCAGGTCCTCGACGCCGCTCTCAAGGAGTACGAGGAGGGCTCGACCACTGATGACGCCTCTGATGCCGAGGAGTAGTGTACCTGTACCATTTTGTTTTATACCATCTATTCTATTCTTTTCGACCATTTCTTTCGTGTGCTGGACCAGCAACTATAAGATCTTGAGAAACTATGGGGCACTACATACAGCTTTGTAGACTATATGTCTATGAAGATATGAGACTACGTAGACCCAATATATAACTATGACCGCTATAGAGAACTGTATATTTTCAATGCTGAGCTACAGCGTGCTATATAATAGGGGACAAGCTATGGCACTATCCGGACTATGCTGACTACATGTACCTCCATAGGCTGCGGCTTTTTTCCAGATGTCGCATAGTCTTCCCTTGCGCTTTGTGAGCCGTAATCGCGAAGGCAGGCATGACCGGCAACTGGGACCTCTTTACAGTGACCTTGGACTTCGAGTGAGGATGTACAAATGCCCGCTATCTATATTTTGATAGTGGGTTTTGGGGTGGTGGAAAAATTCAGTTTCTACACCTCCAATAAGGAAATATTGATTCCATCATTTGTTGTCATCATTTGATTGAACGTTGCGATCTTTTGATATGTCCGTCTTTACCATACGCCTGGGGCTTGGGCCAAGCCTGAGCTTTTCCAACGTCGTCGTACAGTGTCCCTCATTCAGTTCGACTACCCCACATGTTTTTTTTGTCTCATCCAGGGCCATCCCGTCCCTAACCCCCCCTCCTCTCCCCTCTGGCCCGGCCGCCCGACTGTGGCTTCGGAATGCAATAGCTCTGCATGTTTTCTTTGATGCCTTCCGTTGCTGACCCCTTCTTCAATCGCACATCCCGAGATTTGTCCCTTGGATGTTACCCCTTAGTATATTAGAAACCCGTGCGCCTGATAATTGTTCAACGTGATACTTATTGTGAGTTCGTCCGCCGTACAGGTGTCTCTGAACCTAACACCTTTTCAACTAAACATGCCCGGACCACAAAACCCTGCGGCAACATCCAATCTCGCCCCGAACCAATATCAACTACGACGTATCGACGATTCAACGAGTAATTTGAAGCACTCCCCTTCCTAGACTCAGTATCTTGCCCATGAACATTGGACATTCAACCGACTGTTGTTCTACAACGATGTTTTGCTGTTCCTTTGACCAGATCTCCAGTGTCTGCTTTCTGTCACTTTAATCGGAGAATCAATCCGGTTTTATTCTTTCTCTCTCTGGACTTTTCAATTCTAAACAACATTGCACTGGGAAGCCATTCGATTCCATTACACAGCACTCACCCTTGGGTTTCCTTGGGGTTTCCCCATGAGCTGGATCCTGGCATTAATTATCTTTGGTCCATGAACATCTAAAGTTTACCTTCGCAGTTTCTGCTCGTCATCAAAGCAGTCTGTTCTCTCGACATGAAGTCACTTTCGAGAATTATGAGATGATCTCTGCTAACTATGCGTGTAAGGATCACCAGGGGTAGAGGTATACCTCCCAAGGTACGGTGGGAGGTACAGGGGAGGTAGAGGTAGAGGTTGGGACATTCATACCTCTGGCCAAACCTCTGTCAACCTCTGGAGGTACGGAGGTACAGAGAGGTATCGGGTATAAGCCTCGGAGGGTCATTCCGCATAACTTTTGGGGTTAATTTGGTCTCCATACAGCTAACAGCAACGATGGAAAAGTGTTGCTGAAAAAAACTGAAGGGTTTGAGCCGTGTTTGAGCCCGGATCAGAATGATGACAGAATTGGAAGATGTGCCATCTAGTCAATACACAGCTCCAAAGCTGGAAAGAGTGTAAAGACCCATGTAATAGGTGCAAAACACCCTATACAGTACCTCAGCACACTGTGTGTGGTTGTTTTCCCCCGAAACCTCTCTCAACCTCTCCAGAGGTACAAGCGAGAGGTACAAGGGTTTGTACCTCCCTGTACCTCCTGAGAGGTAGAGGTTATACCTCTCTAGAGGTAAGGGTTTGAGAGGTAGAGGTAGAGGTTGACTGTTTCATACCTCTACCTCTACCCCTGGTGAACCCTATATGCGTGGTTATTGGCGAGTATTCAACATGGGCATGTGAGGGGATAATCTCAATCACCTGTTGGTCGAACTCGAGCTGAGCAAACCTCAAACACCGCACCAGGGATGCAGATGAATTGCTGGAGAAAAAGATGGAATCGGTGTCCGCCCTAGCGCGAACTCGAGCCCCCTTTTTTTGCAGCTAGGCGGCCTATTTCCCCGGAGCCGGGACTCAAAGTCCTGAGTCAATATCCCGCAATACGCACTCGGAGTGTAAGACCCGGGAAGAGAGCTTTCTACTGGCCTTGCATTGACGGAGTCAGAGTCGGGAGGGCGGAAAAGCAGCATAACTATTCTGTGACTCGATGTAGAAAGGGGAGGGTCTGAACATAAGTTGATTCCAGGGAGTTTGTGCGTACCTTAAAATTATAAAGAAGCGACCGAAAGAGCATGCAAAGGTAACAATACGAGGCACAAGCAGAACCTGATGGAGTTATGATAGCGGGCCCTGCCGCGGGACGCGGGCTACAACAGTTATTTAATATCCACGGTATCCCTCAAACTGGCGACGTGGTGATCTGGAAGTTCAGACAAAATTCCCGGGCTAGTGTCCGGGGCCTCTATGACGCACGAAATAGCAAGCCGCTTGCCATCTTCCCCGATGCGGTATCGAACCGACACGAGCTTTCCTGTGCACCCATTATTGCTGTTTGCATATTAGTTGGCACAACTTCCATTTCAGGAACATTTTGATGCCCCCAGTAAATGATTTTTCCTGACCTCAATTCTGCATGTATTTCGATGATTTTATACGCTAAAATCGTTATTTCATGAGGCGCATCGACTGGTACTAAGGCGGGAAGCTATTACGCGCTTTTGACAAAGCCAATTTCCGCCGGAACGCGGTTGGCGTGCGATTTTAGCTGCAGTGGAAAAAAATATTCCGGACATCGACAAAGGTAAAGAAGATGCATAGACCTACCAGCTACATCCTCCCAACATTTTAAACAATTTGAAGACCAATTGAGGCCGCCGCGACGCGACGAAGCACACGGATGAATTGGGTAACCGCAGTGATGCGTCACGCCCATGTGTCTTTCTTTTCCTCTTGTTCCTCGGTCCTCGCGATGGGCAGCCCAAATCAGGCTCTAACACCAATGATCCACCCGAGCGGGCTCGCAGACGCCCTCACCAAGGAGAAGAACAAAGGTGCTTAGAGCATTCCTTCCGCCGCACCAAAGTGACAAAGTCCACACCTTGAAGAAGTTGTCGGAAGAAGTTAACTACGTGCAATACCTTTTCCCTACATTATAGCTACCAATCCAACGTTCCTGGGTGATGCTGCCGCCGAGCAGCACTCTACCATTTCCCCTCTGACCTCGCTGGAAGACGACGAGGTCGTTGAGCTTGTTCACAATCCGACCACGGGGCCACTCAGATCGGCGAAGGGACAGCGCGCAGACAAGCAGATTGATGCTGAATTAGAGGAAACAGAAGGGAAAGAGGATTACGAGAAGAAGGAAGCGGTGGAAGAAGAGGAGCGAAGTGCGCTTACAGGACCCTTTTGGCACTGAACAAACCTGATCACTCGGGTCACTCTGATTGATGCGCTCACTTCCGACGCGTCGCCGTGGATGCATTACGCGTCCAAATGCTCCCCAAATCTGCGAAGGTGTAGATGGGAGGAATATCTATCGATCTTGAGTGTTAGAATTGCCCTGGGCATTTAATTAGTCCTGCATAAATTCACACGCCAACTGTTAAAAGGCGGAAATCAGCTTTCTGGCAACTTTGTGTCAGGCGGAATGCAGGGTGCCATGGGACGCGCGGCTCAAAACCGTGAATTTAGGGTATGATAACTAAGGAATCCGTGCAGAATTGGCTGAGAAATAAATCAAATACCGAGGTGCATCAAAATGTTCCAAAACGGGACGTGTGCCAATACATATGCAAACTGCAATAACCACGCCGCCCGGAACGTCAAAATTTTGCGAAATCATCACGGGCATTCCTATGACCAGAGGGAGCTTGCCAAGTCGTGAATTTGTTTTACCCGAATCCATTCTCATTAGCTTGTCCTTCAACTCTGGGTTTGTGACAGGTGTGTTCTTGCGACGATAGTCCTGCGCATAGTACCAGTGCAGAGGTCGACCGGTCTTGGCTGCGAAATCGTAAGCCATTTTAACGTTCAGAGCATCCTTCATCCCGTTCTCCGCGACTATAATCGGTGCTGATCCCCACAGCTCGCCATCCCAGTCTATGTCTAGCCGAGAAGCCAGTCGGGTGTTCAAAAGTGCGTAGTCAGCTTCAGTGCACCGACCATCTCGAAGTCTACTGAGCAATTCCACGAAAGGTGCGTTCTCTCGCCCACTCTGTCTCATGTTGTCCTTCAGAAAGACCACGGTAGACAGTGACAACCATAGAAGCTTGCCAAAGACGATCTTTTGCCCCTTGCTGGTACCAGCTTTTGCAATGTCGGCCTTCGTCAAATGGGCAAATAGTCTTTTTTGTCCGACAGGAGGTAGTTGTGCAAAGTCTCCGGCAAAAACCAAACTCACCCCGCCAAAGGCAAGATCGTTTCCTTTCGCAATACTCAGAGCTCTACTGATGTCGTACAGGAATGCGCATCCGATCATTGACACCTCGTCTATGAAGAGGTAATCTACACCCTCCCACATGCAAATGAGTTCTCTCTTGGCTTTAGAACTAAGGGATGAACGGTACTGATCTCCAAGCATGAGAGCGGAGTGAAGGGTCATCCCAGATATGTTGCGCGCGGCGACACCAGTGTAGGAGGACAATCGGAATCTCCGCTGCTGACCACGATCACAGAAAAAGTCCTGGAGTGCGTCAATAACTCTTGACTTCCCAGTTCCTCCGGCACCACCTAGGTACATGCGAAGCGGATCCGTGATATCACTTTCGCTGTGACGGGCAACGATGGAGAAAGCGCGGGCTTGCTCAGCATTGAGGGTATGTTTCTGGATCAAGGCAGAAATATCGGACACCACTGACGGCGTAGCCACAGATCCTTCCTCTCCACGATCCAACAACGTGTCGGCATCTCGTACAACGACCTGTTCAGGCGCCATAATAATTTCGCGAAATGCGGACCCATCACGTATGGCTGGCGCGGCTGTTCCACTGGAGTTCGATTGGACGGGGGCCGGAGCAGATTCCGGGTTCAAGGCAGAACGCTTCCAGGATGCTTTACGAGTGTCGTAAGACTTTTGCCACGTAGCTTCAAGCGCTGGGTTGCGTTCCTCGACAAATGTATGCGAATCAAGTCCTTCGTGAGTGCCTTTACTGGGAACATGACGCCCAATTATTCCGCAGTTTTCAGCGCATTCAAGAGCAGAGACTATTTTTGCGTTGGACTCTACCGCTCTATCGGATCTGGAAGACTCCATCGACGATAGATGTTCAAGGAGAGACTCATCTGTTTCCTCGCCGAATTCGTCAGTACTGCTACGTCCACGTTGAAGTTCGACAGTCAAGCCTGCTTTGCGGCGGTTGCGACGATTGGCATAGTGAGCGTCTCTACTGTCTCTGCATTCGTGCAAGATCTGCATATTGTTGATGCAATCCAGATGGGCTTGGTCGCAGCTTCTCAAGAACTCAGTATACGCATCAGACCACTTCTGGCCGTCGTCCCTCAGGTCGCTGGCATGTCTCCAGGGCTTAAATAATATCAACATGAGCCGTGCGTGCTTTTCTTTGGACGCCGGAGTGTCTCGTCGCGGCAGCGCAGGGCCTATAGGAACCACAATCTTACGCTTGGATTGCCTTCTGACCTTGATAACGTGCGTCTCGTCTTCCAAATGACTGTGTTGGAATCTGACCCGAGGCAATTTATGTCCGACAGGTTCCATAATGTTACCCCGCGTCCATAGCGAATCCTCTTCATTGTCAATGTCTTCAGCTTCGTCTAAATCCAATTCGTTGTCATCGCCGTCTTCGTCTTCGTCCTCGTTGAACCCCGCCGACCCTTTTTTATTTTTTATTTTCTCTTTCTCGGTCTGTGCGACAAAATCCCAGACACATACGTCTTCCAAGAGGTCGCCACGGTGCTGGTAATCGCATGCCTGGCTCGCAGTAGGAAGCAGCTTTCCGGACCCATCCACTGTCAGCTTGATCTCGTCCGCATCATCTAACTCGGCAGTGGCCTCCTCAATATCCTCCAGCTCAGCCACAGCTACATGATCAACCTCTTCGTTCTCAACAATGTCGCTCTCCTCTTCACCGTCGCCTTCAGCAGCCGCTAAGTCTGGGGCTATAACGGGAGACTTCTGCGGGTAACACTCCGGACTGGGACTCTCGCTGTTTATGAAACCCTCTAAACTTGTCCAGAAGATATTCGTATACTCATGGCTTGTGAAATGATCTTCAAAATCCATCAAATACGACACAACCTGTTGCGCGGAAAGCTCCTGCTTGGATACCATAGAGTGAGCACATTTCTGGAGTAGCCTTTTTGCCCTCATGGTCAAGTCATCCTCTGCAGGGTCAAACTCACTGAGCTTGTTCACGGCCAACTCGAGAGCTGCATATGCAACATGGGCTTGGAGTTGAGATTTTGTAATGTAATCGGTGATGTAGTACAGAATCGCTTTCGCAGCCGGTCCGGAACCGATGAACTTAATGTCCATGTTGCAGCGGATCGCACTTAACATGGTCTCATTGAAGTTATTGACAAGCCCATCCAGCGTGCGCAGAGTCAGTTCCCCGGTCTCCTGGTCAAATGAACTGACAAGAACCTCATTGGCAGCATCTAAATCAAATCTACATTCCTTGGGTTCCGGATGTCCTTTCCAGTATTTGTAGCATGTGTGAGTATGCCTGTGCCTCTGACAACGCTCAACAAGATTATGAAGATCACGCTTCTCTGCATCATCTCGGTCTCCTGGTTCGACATTTGGCCCAGGCCCACGGGTGGCGCACGGATGGAACTTGGACAGCGGAGTCTCCAGATCAGCTCGAGGCGTGTCATCTGGCACGGAGGTGGATATCGTGTCTTCCAGGAATGAAATCAAGCGCTTCTGAAATTCGAGGTCGCCCCCGTTCGCAAGTGCTTTTTCCTTGATCTCATTCGGATTCAGCCCGCCCTCAACCCATATCATCATGTGGCAATGCAAACTACCTCTTCCCTGTGCCTCGACAGCGCCGTAGAGAGCTTTCACAACACCCAGAACCCCACCCTCATTGTCCTCGTTAGTGGGATCCCAGCCGAGAATAGACTTTATGAATGCCTTCATATACACATTGAAAAATCTGGCCGCTATGGAGGGATTTTTGGCTATGGCAACTGCTTGTTGAATGTAATTAGGTATGTCTTCGGGTAATAAGGCATCCAAATTGATCTCACTGCTGGCCAAGAACTTGACCAAGGGATTGTAGACGTCGGCGGGATTTATTTGGACTGCGCAGACCCGGGGATGTTCGCCGAAATGAGGTTAACTTCCTTCATCAGTCGCAATACCCTACGCTCTTCCGCATTGTTGGCTGTGATACGATCCCCGGCCGCGACTCTTTCAGACACGATATGAACTGTTTTGGGCGATACCGTGCCGAATTGTGCAGCAACGTGATCAAAATTACTGCGCTTTACCTTGAAACTAGTTCTTAACAACAAGGCTCGTCGCTGGAGCATATTGAAGGCGACAAACATGAACGAATAATGTTCCTGAAAACGGCGGTCGGCGAGATTAAAAAAGTGCTTGATGTGTCGTTTGAAACTGAGTCGAGTTGGTCGATCACGATCCTCGGGGCCTCCGATGCCATATGGAAACAAAGTGGGGTACATCATGGGAAACAGCGAGGGATTGTTGAACTCGTTGGTAGGTTTGGGATCGTGCGGAAGCTCAATGTAATTAGATCCGGGCTTTTTCATGTGTGCGAGAGCAGCCGATCGCAATTCGTGTGACGGTGCATTACCATCAACATCTGCTACAACAACACTCTGGAACGGAACGGAACTGGGAGGCGGGGTGAGTATCTCAGAGAGATTGGGAACAGCAGGAGTCTCGCATGAAGGACGAGGAGGCTCGGACGAACCAGGGATGTAGTCAGATGTGGTCACGTCTATTCCGTCGTTCGGAACAATGTGCTGAATGTGAAAGGGAAGGATGGACTCGTCAGGGATTTGAGCTAAGGCTGCGTCGTCGATATTGACATCGAGGTAAAGGTGGTTGTGAATTTTAAGCCACGCGAGCGCATTTTGCACGCGCTCCTTTCGGACAACGAGGGGCGTGGCTTTCTCTTTCAACCATTCTGCTGTAGGAGGCTGGGAACCGACGAAGATAACACATATGGGTGTCACAATATCCGAGATCGGTGGCGGCAACGTCTGTGCAATGGCTGAAGGCCGTTGAGGGTATACAATAATGTGGCCTCTGACACCCCGTTGCGCTATTGGAATCGCTGTGTCGCCATCATCCTCGCGAAGTTGTATGATCCAACATTTTGCTCTGCAAAGAGCAATCATGGCTTCTTCTACAACGGTCAGATTCTGCAATTCAGGCGGCACAGGACCCAGATATGTGCGGTTGGCGCCAGACAATGCAGGAACGCGGCCTTTCTTCAATGCAATCTTACACAATCGACACACTGCGAGACATGGTTCTTGTGTCTCTTCGTCGGTTTCCAGACTTGAAGGGTCGACGAGCAGACCGGAATAAGGACTATGTTGGGGCATAGGCATGACGGGCGCAGGACAGCGGGGATCGAGCCATGGACGAACAGGATTGTGATCGACATCCATACCATCATCAGTGGAATTGGTGTCAGAGACGTCGTCTGCGTTGGCGTCAATAAACTCGTCAGGACGTTTGAGCAGATTGATGTCAAACTCTTCAAACGAGATAGTTCTTTTCTGGTCCACGGGACAATTCTCTGTGCAACTCCCACAAGTAAAAGTAGACAACGATTCCGACGATATGTCAAGGCGAAAATTGGCCAAGAGTTTGCGTTTAAGATGTTCAGGCACAAGTTGGGGCCACTCCGCGCGAAGACGAGTCTGTTCCCGGGCTCTGGACTGACGAGCAGAGCCTGTTAGAGTCAGGTCATTGGACTTTCCTTGAGTCAACCGGCGCAAAAATCTTTTAAGATGCCGCCTAAGGTCCTTACAGTTATCAGAACTTTTGTACACAACATCATGTAGATCAAGCATGCGCCTCAGCGGATTCAACTTCAACACAGGCGCAACTTGTTGGATGAGATATATCTGCATACGAGTAGCCGGATCCTCAGCAGTCCCAGGTTGAACAAAGTCCGGTCCGAGTTGCGACTCAACTGAGGAACAAGCAATAAAAGACAAATGGCCTTCGTGACTTGTGCAGAGGCCCGTTGCAACATGCTTGACAATGGCTGCTCGTATCTCAACAGCGCGGGAATTATTGGGCAACCGAATACCGTGCGACTGGGCAACGACTAAAAGTGAAGACTTCGGCAAAGATCCGAGATTCTCAAAGACATTGCGAACGGAATGTGCAGCGGTTTGTTCCATAACGAGTTTCTGCCGTTTCCGACCAAGCTGTAAGTTTAAATGTAGCCGGGTTCTGTCTGCAAAGCCAAAACAAGAGGCGACCATCTCGACACGATCATCCGGAAGGCGGTCCTCTGATGCGGAAGCGAACAGACTTAATACACTGTAAATCATCGACCGAGTAGACGGGTAAACGCTAGCAAACTGTCGGCAGTGGCAGGTGTGTTTGTTGGAGTCGCGTTGGCCACACATGATGGATGCGCAGGAACCTGCCAAAAAATGGGATACCAGTGCTTCTCGAGCCTCTCCGAGAGTAGGACTGCCAGGCAGAACGATGTGGTGCATGACCAACAGCTTGCTCAGAGACGGAGCGTTCATCGTAAAAAGGTTGAGATGAGACTCGGGAGAAAAGAAAAGCCGATCCAAAGAATCAAAACCGCGACGTTCGACCACGGTTTGTAAGGCCGGTACTTTAGAAGACGAAGGAGCTTCCTGGGGCGTGTTCAAAGGAGGGACAAAATTTACAAAAGTGCGGCTGTGCGGTGCAACTCCAGCCGGAGGTAAATTTAGGGGAGCGGACACATTGGAGGTACAGCAAGGCAGACTACATCCGGGTCGCCGGGAATCATGCAGCGTGAACGCAGAAGCACGTGGTATATCAAAGTTCAAAGTTTCAGAGTAGGTTTCAGAGTAAGTTTCAGAGTCGTCACCGGGGCGCGCAGGCTGCACGCCCGGGGAACGAGCATCTGCAGAAAGGTCAGGACGGGCCAACCAAGAGGGAGAGAAAGGGGAAACGGACCAATGGATGCTGCCGACACGACACTAGGATGGCGAGGCGCGATAGGGGGGAGGATCGATGTCATAGGAGCACCTAAAGAGATAAAGTCTAAGCGGAGGCGAAAGGGAGGATCAAAAGGATTGGACGCACCACGAATAGGATGATCAGGATGAGTGAGGAAGAGCCAAGCGTCGAAAGTACTGTCCAGGCGGAAAGCGGCGTGCAAGAGTGTTTCCCGGATGTGGGAGGCCCAATCGAGACCGAGCACAACGTCGGCAGGTATATCCCGAACGACACAATCAATGACACTCGTAAGGGGGGGAAAGCCCGGGACCCTAGTGGTGAAAAACAGCTGGGAGGCCTTTGGCCGGACGAGACCCTGATAGAACAAGGGAGACACCGTCGTCCTCTCCACAGCCTGGAAGATAAAGCTTGGAACGGCGAGGCCAGCCACAGAGATAGACATATTGAGGGGAGAGCAGAGCGCAGCAAAGATGAGGCAAGCAGAGATGAGGGAGCGAAGCGGAGAGGGATTTCCAGGGGGGAAGGCGAGTCATAATGTGGACGACAGCAATTTCAAAGAAGTCAAGGCAACGTGATGTTATCAACCACGAGACATGATGTAATCACTAAAGAGACGTGATATCATGATTGGGGTAGGCCGGCAAGCGGCGGGTCACAAACAGCGGAGGCAGAGAAGAATTTGTTACAATGGTAGCGATAGTGTTACATGGGAAGAAGGTAGATAACGATTCAACTACGAGTTAGAATTTTTTTCTTTGGAGTTGTCGATCGCGGGTTCGGGAGCCTTTTCTTTTCCCTTTGCCGAGTCATCGTTGGGAGTCGTGTTGACGATGGCAGGTGATTCAGTGAGGTTCGGGCGTTTGGTGACGCTGCCTTCAGGTTCTTTGCTAGCGGCACGTTCTAAAAAATGTCAAGTTACAGGTGTAAAGAGAAAACAAGAAATGAACGTACTCAAAGGTACGGGTAGATTGAAAGGTCCGATGTTCGATGGACCGGGGCGAGAGATGGGCTGGGTAAAGGCGTTCACTGCAAGCTGTTCTTGAGCATGAACTTCTTCGGGTGAGAGGCGAGGAGGGCGATAGGCCTTTTTGGTGCCTCTGAACGGGCTAGCAAGTTTGAGAGGAGCGGGGCGAAGAATAACGACTTGATGGATAACACCTGGAAGAGAGAGTAAGAAGAGAAAGTAAAGAGGTAGAAAACATACCGGAAAACGAGTCGTCGTTACCAAACGAGTAATGAACAATGCCAAAGGAACACTCGACAAGTGCGCCAACCAATTTAGAAGGAATATCAGAAGGTTCGACGAGGGAGCCATCGACGTCAAACACTTTGAATTCGCGTATGACATGAGAGTCTGTAATCTTTTTGAAGTTCTTCGCGGCATTCAGAGGGTACTGGCCACGTCGCAATGTTAACCTCCGTATCTGTTGGGGTAAGAAAATGATAGAGAAGATGCAGGATCTGAAGACTGACCGCTGTTAAAGGAAGTCTGTTTGGCTGTTAGATATAGACGAAGAAAGAAAAAAACTATTACCTTGGGTTCAAAGACATTGAACGAAAATCTAATGGCGTCGTCGTCGCCGTCCTTGGAGATGAGCCACTTATTGATTTTGGTCCTGGAGATGATGGATTGCAGCTTCTTGAGCGTTAGAATGAACGGCGGGAAGTCGGAAGCAAACGTCGGGTCGGATTCTGTGTAAACGAATCGTGAGATGCTTGAAAGAGGATTGTTTTGGGGACGTACTCGGAGCAATGATGAGGAAAGTGTATTTTGACTGGTCAAATCGCTTTTGCTTGTAATCTTCGGTCGGGTGGGCATTATAGTTTCCGACGGTAGTGGTCTTGAATTGAGTGTCGGCGACAATTCCGACGGCAATAACGATTGCGTCAGGAGCAGCTGGACCTTCAGGATCGATGGGACTAGGAAGAACTTCGGTGAGGATATGGCTATTTCCGGTTTTTGCCCAGTGGACAGAGGAAAGGAAGGTGGAGCTTCCGAGGTACTGCTTTGTTCTCATCAAATCGTCGCGGTGGAAGGGAGAGCTGAAGGTCGACATGATAAAAATGGGGAGAGGCGAGATGGGATGAGGGATTTATAGCGGTAGGTGGAGTCAATTCCGCAGCGGATCTAGAACAATGACTGACGACATAAAGTTTAAGAGGCATGGGTTTAGGCGCTTTGATTTCAGGGTTCTGATGCAGGGTGACGGACTAGAATACATGGTACAGCATATTAAAGGGCAAGAGTAGGCAGTGGCATCTTCGAATGTGGGTGGATGTTGGGCGAACATGTTGCGTTGATTACTCTTGACGATGAGCACGAATATGCTCAAAGATATCTACGATGTTTGAGTACGAGGAGAAGGGATATTGGAACGTTGCTTACAGAACCACAACAACCTTGTGGCTCCAGGCATCAGCACTGGACTGTCGGGACGAATACCTATATGAAAAGAAAAACAAGGAATCAGAAGGAGAGATATCACGGAAGTCAAAGTGAGGTACTGTGATAGCGGCACAGGTATATGTGCAACGACCCTCGGGACTGCTGTCCACAGAGCATTCGGGAAGACAAGAGTGGGTTACAGTAAGATCTGAGGCAAGAACGAGGGCAGAAAGAGCGATTTTTGGAGGCAGTACATTGTCGCGATTGTTATAAGGTGACATCGTCAAAGGGTAATTGAAGTCTGGTGTGAAAATAATGGACCAGAGGGGATGGCGGATATGCGCGAGAGATGGCAAGAGGACGGCAGACAATTGGGGAGATGGAAAGACTGGATAGAGCTACTGGTGTGAAAACAAATTCGGCATGTTTGAATTAAGATGCGGAGCTCGAAGGCGGGTGTAGCGGTGAACTTGAGATGAATGACCAGGAGACGGGACAGCTGATAAACAGAGTTGAGATGTGAACCGTGAATGAAAAGCCAGAGAGAGTCTGCCGGTTAAACCGGCTGAGTCATTGACCGTGGGTACAATCATATGATCATGTGATCATAACGCGACGCGTCGGTCTTGTTTGGCTTAGCTTGGGCTTAGGTTTCTTTCTGTGCCACCACCATCCTTCTTGAATCCTTGCTTGAGACGTCTAGCAGGTCAAGATGGGATGGGGGTATGCTGTACAGACCAAGCCTCCCCCCCTCTCTCCTATGCTAAACAACGGTGCGCGTGCAAATCTCGCCAGCTGTTGGCTTCTGCTGGACCTTTGTAGCCCAGCGTTGCACGCTTTATTGTTGATCCCGCGACACCATCTCCCGTGGTGGTCACTCATGCGGTTTTGATACTCTGTTGATCCCGAGATACCATCTACCGTGGTGGTCACTCATTTGGTTTCGACACTTTTTGTTTTTGTTTTGCGATCTTGAGGCTCTGTGGTGCACATGAATAAGAGTTCTCATGTAATGAGGGCGGGCAGCCGATCTTGTGTGTCGGCTGTGGGGCTGTCTGTGCATCTCAGTCTCAGGGTATATTGGTATACTCAGAAAATCCGGTGAGTTTTGACTTTTCCTTGTATCTTATTTTTATTGACTTCCTCCGCATAAACAAGTGAGCGACGCGTCGTAATACGTGTTGAACGTGTTGGACTTCAACATGCATCAGACGCGTCACCATTTCATCTGTTGCATGCTCACGGACACCGTGTTCCGTCCCGTATTCACTTTGATCGAGTTTTGATGCCGAGTCGAGACATTCGGGTGGCATTGATCAACAAGTATCAATAACAGCCATCATCTTTGAGACGTCGACCACCACCACCGTCCCCCAGAGCTCAATATGCTGGCCACATAGATTGCAGGATGTGTTGCGGTAGTGGCCAGATACTAGGGGTGCACTATAAGTGTTATAAGTGTGTCCTTTTTTTTGATCTATCTCGCTTTTTTTTCTCAGTAAATTTTCAGCCCGTGCATTGCAGTCAGAGTAAGGGAGAGCGGATTTGTGCCCCGCGCGGTGCAGCCTGTTAATGCATTTGTCTGGTCCAAAAAGAGCCCTGTTTCTCTTGCTTTAGATGATGTTGGATGTCGATCACAATAATGGCTCGGGTGTGTCCTTAGTTTTTTTTTTGTCTCTTGTTCACTCATGGCTTTGGTTATGTCTCACCAGTACATGATTGTGTTCAGCCCGTGTGGTGCTCCCTCAACTTTTATCTGTTGTATCACAGTGTTGCACGCACAACGTCACGCGTGTATCATTGTCAGAAATCGCAGCGCTGTCGAGCAGCGATCAAGGTCATTCCGCATCCGTTTTTGCGCTCCTAGGAGGCTTCGGTGTTTTGAGCCGATTTGCGCTGGACGGCAATCTGAAGACAAAGAGGTGCGCTGGCTGGCCCAGGTCCATTGCTCCTACCCAATTACCCCGGGATGGATGTCCCATCGAGAGCCCGGGGACACGAGGAGGAACAGGGAGGCCGTGTGCACCGGTTTATCAAAGACTCAGGTGTGCAGTCCTTTTTATCTTGGCCTTTGTCTGTGTCAGATACGATTTCTAGCCACGTTGGAATCACACGCCGGCGGCACAGCCCCAGGACCCGGAAACCATACACGTGCGAGACATCCAGTTCGACTTGGTTCTTTCTCGACCAGCGCCGTTCGACCTCTCATGTTTCGAGCATCTGCTACTCTTCGGACCTTCATGCTGTATCGTACCGCCGCCCTTTAGTCTCTCCGATGGCCATTGTGTGCAACTCAGCTACGGCGCTGCCATTTTTGTGCCTCTCGCATGTTGCACCTCTTGGTATTTTGCAGCAGGCATCTGCTGTAACGCTGCACTCGATGCCATTGCCTCTGAACGTTCTCGTGCGTGCCTTGGCTTTTACGAACATGTTCCTCAGCATTCGTTTATCGTCTTAACATGCTGTTGTGTGCTAGGCAAATTGGACAGCAAAATATTCTAGTACGTTTTCGTATCCACATTATTTAGTCAAAGCTATCTCCTGTTAATTCTAAATACCAATGAAGTTCTTCTTTCGCTTTTTCCAGTGTTGCTTTGGCCAATCCCTTCAGCCTTGTCTCTTCGTTCCTGACCTCCTGTGGCGCATGAGTTGCTATGTTTTTAGCATGGACGTTCCCAAGGATCGCGAGACCGTTAAGTTCATCTTCGCCACATTTTATTCTTGATAACATCACATAGGATGCTGCGATGGTTACGCAGCTTTCGAGATGGATGGCAGCGGCATTGAGAGACCGACTTTGTGAATTGTGAGCAGTGAAGCTAAAACCTCCAATGATTGGCAGCTGATGACGCATGGCACTGTACAGTTTCGTCCCTTTTCCTTTTGTGAATTGGATGGCTTTCGAAATCACGGGAATGACCAAGCGATGTGGGTTTTCTGCGTTCGGATCCTGTGAAGTGTAAAGAGGAAGATCTACCTCAGCAGATATAGCATAGCGACGACCATCTCGAATCACATAGTCAATATTGACCAATGTGCCGCCACTTCCGTTCGAAACTCCGAGCTCGACCGCGATATTGTCAACAATAAAAACTGGCATGCCAATTACAAGTGGCAGGCGTCCACTTAGATCATCGGCATGGGCTTTGATGGGTGTATTCCATGCATCTCGAGCATTTTGGCCAGTAAGTTCGATCTTGTGAGTGCCACGGCCAACAGTGTCCTCGGAATAGTATACAGCGAACTCCTGGTTGGTGGCGGCTGCAAATGACTGAGTCATCAACCAATTGTGAGTGTTTCTGACATGATTTGTGTATATTATGAGAGGAGCACCGAGATTCCGGGATGGGGATGGGGATTGTATCCATCTCAACACATCGGAAAACTGGGGATCGACAAGGGATACAGTTTTTCCGAGTTGGAATTGCTTGAGAAAGTCAAGATCATTGTCTTCTCCGACAATTGTGCATGTTCCGCGACGGAGGCGATTAAGAAGGGCTACAAAACGCGGATTCCGTTGACGGACTATTTCGTCCAAAATGACACAATTGTCGATGGTCCAATAATTCTTGATTGCCGTCAATTTTTGGCGAACTCCAGTGTTCAGTGCCTGAAGCTGGCAATTATCTCTGTGTAGTGAAACATAGTTGTGGTCGAATAGTGGAATGGCTCTAGGTCCCGGGAGCTGGTATTCATCGCCAGAAAGAATAAGATCTAGGTTTCCGAATGGATCGTCTGTGCAACCTCGGGCGAGGTTGATATGGCGGGACACCTTTTCAAAGTCATCGCAGCCAAGGAAGAAGAATTCATCAATGATGAGGGTTCGTGTTGGTTCGAGTCTAGCGATGAGAGCCTTGAGCGATTTGGAATTGTTCGAGGTGAGAGCAGCGTATTTTGTGCGTAGTGCAAGTTCCTGATGGGTTGTGGAACCGTGAATATTACTGGCAGCAACACCAGTTGGAGCTGTAAAATTGAGCTCTGATAGAACACCAATCTCGTCGTAAAACGCTTTGAGTGCGTCATACAGGTGAGATTTTCCTGCACCCCCAGGACCTGCGATGATAAGTCGAAAAGGTTTACGGTCGGTAGATGGTAGGAGGTATTTCATGCGGTCGTTAACTTTAAGGAAAAATGCCAATCGCTGCTTTCGGTTCAAAGTAAATTTAGCGCTGATTGCGATAGCAATTTTCTTCCATTCAGCAAGGCTATCCCACAGTTGGGAGTCTTCGGGATGAAGGTTTGAGATGCGTAAGCGTGCGAGCTCTTTTTCTTCCGCAAAAGTTGTGAGTCTCGGAAGAATCGGTGATCGAATGGAAGTGCGGCTGTTACTGGCATTTCTTGATACATCGTCTGGTGATGTTGCTGAAATGAAGGGGAAAAAATCAACAGTTGAACGGGATGCGAGGAGCAAGAATAATACTTTGCTGAGCATGAATAGCAAGAGCGACAGCTTTTTCTTCTGCGATGAGGAGTAATGCTGCCTTAGCTCGAATGGAAGCCTGATTGTCGTGAGATTCCACCGCAAATCCGTTCAAAAGAGCGCCGATGGAATCCGGAGGATTTGGTATGTGGTAGAAATTTGCCGCACCAGCTAATGCAATTACTGCATCAGTAGCTGCTTGAGTCCGTGGGGCACAAGTCTCGGAGTATTCTGCAAAATCATCTTCAGGAGTATCGTTGGCATATTCCGGGCCAATAGGTTCATCGTCAATTTCGAGTTGGCCCAATTGCCAGTCCAGATCACAGGTGAGATCGTCAGAAAGATCACCAATGTCGTTGCTGGTATTCAAGGGTCTATAATTTGCCAGACGGGCCTTGTATTCAGCCGAAAAATCATCTGCTGCAAGTCGGCACTCCCACTGTTCTTGCATGTGATCAATGATTTTTGTTTTGGATTTCGGGAGGGACAGAAGAAGATCTGCGAGTGCATCACTCCAAGAAACGAGCTCGGACTTCAAAGGAGAAGTGGCGGATCTGTTCCAAGGTTGAAACAAGGCAAGCATGACAATGGCGTGCTTATTTTTCTGGTCGGGAAGGTCGGAACGAGGAATGGGTGTTCCAGAGAGGACAGGAATGTGGTGAATCTTGCGTTTCTGGAGTACATGTGTTCCTATCTGTGGGTGGCCGGCTGAGAATCTGAAATTATCGGAAACTTGTATCGATAAGACTATGTTAATGGTATAAACAGACAGGAGGAAAAGAGCAAACCTGGATCATCCTCCATGGCACCGACATCCGAGTCGTCATCATCTTGATTTTTTTTGCCTTTTTGAATCCGAACTTTGTTGTATTGTACAAACTGATCCCACATTGCAACGTGGTCTAACTCGACGGGTCTAAAAAGAATGTCATATACAAGGGAATTGAGCTGGGGGGTTGCGTGTTCATTGAGTAAGACCATGGAGTCTTGGAGATCAATCAAATCTTCATTTGTCGTGGTCTCATCGGGAGTATGATCTCTGGAAAGGAGTGAGTTGGCGGCGGAACAAATGGTTTACGGCATACTGTGAGTGCTCGATGGGACCATCATCATCGGATTGGCTAGTTCACAATGAAGTGTCAGCGAAAATCTATATTCAAGTAGTGTAGTGAAACCTTGGACCCAAATCCTCAGTGTGCTTTGTGTACGGGGGGAACTCCTCCTCGCAGATCCAGGAAAGTAATTTTGACCAATGGAATACCGAAAAATGTGCATCGGTGATATGGTTTCCTATTCCTAGAAGTGCGCAGGAGACCTGTTGGCCAGATAGTTCTCGGCGACCATTGATCTGATTAAGGGTTTTCAAGAGGAGTTTTCGACATCTTTCATCGTCCGGTGAAAGAGGGCCGACAGCCAATAAACTTTTTGTTGCGGCGGCAAGGGCGCTCATGATCACCGCCGACGTGATATCTGATTTAGCGGAGTACATGGTGACATAGATACTCATGGCCATTGCTAGTGGACCCGAACCAATGAATTTGAGATCGGTGTTGCATTGGAAAGAGCCGCTGAGTGTAGGATTGTATCCTACAACTGTCGCATTTAGCCGCTTGAGTGAAATCTTGCCATTCTCGTCCATGGATGAATTGGGAACTAGATCAGCTGGGTAATGAAACCGGCAAAGGCGGTCGCGATCCTCCATGCTAAGAGTAGCCATTGAGAACAGAGTTTTTTTGTAACAAGTTTCGTTGTGTGTGTGTTCCTGGCTGGAAGCATCGAGAATTTCGCGAAGATATTGTGGCCATGTGGTCTCAAAATTTGGGTCATCTGGATGAGGTGGTCGGTCCAGAAGACACTTTTTCTTTGCTGCTTTGGATGGGGAGTCAATGGAACGAGTGTTCGATGGCAGATCTAATTTTATGATGCTTTCCATCCAATCGAAGAGTCGATTTTTGAAACATTCATCTGCAAGGGCTTTTTCCTGGATAAGTTTTGGCGAGAGAGCACCTATGAAAGAAAAATGAGTCAGTTCAAGAAGACGGAGTTGTAAGGATGGCCAGAACCTTCGAGCCAGATAAGACTATGCAAGTGAAGAGATCCCCGATTTTGCGCTTCAAAAACACCATAATAGTGTTTGACGCGACCAAAGACACCACGTTTACATGCCCGCTGGAAGCCCAGAAATGTATCTATGAATTGGTCTACCATCAACTTGAAGAACTCCGCTCCAGCTACCGGGTTCGCGGCTAAGGAACGAGCACGTTGGAAAGAAGTGAAAGTGGAGTCCGGGTTACCGAAGAGTGTATCGATATTGATAGCTTTACCAGCAGTGAATGCGGATAGTGGGTTGTATGTGTCCGCTGGATTCAGAGTAAAGAATAGGTTTACAGTTCCGGTAGATCGGCTAATTGCTTGGATTTCTTCTCGCATTTTCAGAACCTCTGATGCGGATCCTTCAATATGGTCGCTGGAATAGTCTACGTAGCGCAGGAGTTCGAAGACAGCCGATTCTGCTGGTGTCGTGGGAGTGTATTTTGAGTAGTCCTTTCGAGCTTTTTTGGCGGTCATGGTAGCGGTAAGGGTAGACAGCGTGTCTTCGTCAATTTTGGCCATGGCTACCATGGCATTTGGCCACCATGCCCGACGAACTGCTAGGCGTGACTGGAAGGAGGATTTCCGAACCATTTGAATATTGTGCATGGCGAAGATGAACGTAAGATGTGTTTGGAAACGACGGTCGGCAATTTTCAAATAGTGCTGTACATGTGATTTGAGCATGATCGGTTTAAAACCTGAGTCTTTCTGTAGTCGAATTGGATCATCAAACATTCCGACACCATAAGGAAATAGTGTTGGCCATAGCATGCCATACACATTAGGATTGTCGCGTGTGGAAAGTGTTTCCGATTTCGTGGAAGTCTTCGCGAAAGAGGCGCCGGCCTTCAGTAATCGCAAAGCCTGTATTTTACGGCGGTTCAGCTCAATCTCGGTCTCTTCCACGTCGAAGGTGCCTGTGACAGACAATGGAATTTGGCCTTCTTGTCCTGTATAGTCGGCAAATATTGCCTCTGTTGTATCTATGCCGTGACCGGTATAAGTAGCATTTTGACCGCGAATGGTTTCATTCATGGTCTGATGCTGAATAGGAAATGGTACGTGGCCGTCGTCGTCCGCAGGGTATTCCGCCAGAGCAACCATATCCATTTCGATGTCGTGGTACAGGGGATTATTGGTTTTTAACCAATGTAGTGCATGGAGAATGTGACCGTGACGAACAAGGAAAGGTGTTTGCTTGAACATTTCTGGTGTCGCTTCCTGATCTTCGGAGACAAAAATGATCACTATCTCGTCGTACAGGGTGGACATGGGGCGGGGAAGTACTGTGGCAAGAGTGGAAATCTCGTGGGGATGGATGCAAACATTTCCAGACGCGGATCGTTGTCTGAGGAGCGGTGAACCGGTCCCGGCATTAATTTTTGCCCAGCACTTTGTTGTATGGGCACGAGCAACGACGAGTTCCTCCGCATACGAAAGGCAGCTGAGTTCGGGAGGTATGCTCCCAATCCAACAACCGTTCGCCCAGCTGTATAGTGGGATCTTAAAAAATCTGCGTGCCTTTATGCAGCGTGCACACGTTGAACACGTGTGATAACGGCCATCGTGGAGTAAATGAGATTGAATTCTGAGTTGATTATAATGGATGCGAAGGATAACGACAGCATTTTCAAGGAGGGTGATGTCGAGGTCAGGGGGGTTCCAAAATTTAAGATCGTTGACGAGTTCATTGCGATTACAAAAGGAACAAGGTTTGCGCATAAGAGTAGCTGAGGTTGTCTGCGAGCGATGTTCTCTTGTGATCTGACGACCGACGACCATCAAAGACAAGAACCAAGACACCAGAAAATTAACATACCTGTGTAAGTGATTCTTCGGATTCCACTTGTGGCCAAGAAGCTGCCCAAAAAGATTCGTCTTCCTGAATGGTGTCCTGTCTGTTAGACGCAACCGTTTCACGACGATGTCTACGTTCCAAGGTTTCGTTTTGGTTCGGTCTCGTGGAATTGTGGTTGGATTTCGTCGTTCTTCGCGAGGGCGAACGATCTAAGGCAGGAGTGGCCTCATCGACACAAAAGATTCCGGCTTCTCTGGCATCAGAAGATCGTACGAGACAGGACCACACGCAAGAGTGTTCCCGCAAGTCAATGATTAGCAACTCTCTCCGCTTGCGTTTGATATTATGTTCACAAGCCACAGTAACAACAGCGGATGCAGAAACGAGGTGTACATTGTCGAGGGAGTTCTGGAGCATGTATCGTAAAGTAAGAGATTTTTGTTCGTCGGAAAGATTTAGAGCAAATTCTGTGATAACTTGAAGGAATGCAACGCAAAGATAAGTGGGATATGCAAAGAAAGACAACGGAGACTTACGACTACTACTAACTGGCGATCCGTCATTGGATTTACGTCGCTTGCCACGCGATTTCTGCAACGGGATATATCCTTGTGATTCGCTGGTTCGTTTCAAAGATGAACCCTCTGTCGCCATTATCAGGGTTTTGTTCAAAAGATCGATAAGGACAAGCTGTTTGGAGAGTAAATTGTCATCGTCGAGAGAGAGTCGAAGGGACACGAGTCATTTTCGAAGTCACATGGTTTAGCGATTATATAAGCCAAATCCCCGGACATTTTTGGTACTCTAAGCACAAAAGAACTAAAGTTCTGTTTGTGAATCAAATGCGAGGATCTTTATTCCCTTTTACGGCCGAACGAGACCCGGTTTTTTGTTCCCCCCAAAACCCACTATCAATATAGATAGCGGGCATATTTTCCTACGGTTCATTTGGCAGCAGAACACGTCGGATTGTATGTGTGGGGCAGATATCAGGCTTCTGCTCCGCATACTCCTCTTCAGAGTATTTTACTGGCCTATTTAACAGTGGCTTATAGTGATTTTCGACGCTTCAGTCCACCTACGCAATTCCCATAACACGGTGATGACTATTTTATGACTCTTTCTTTGCGGCCGTAGACAATGTGTGCATTCCTACACCGGAAGATCCTCCTTCCCCAGGCAGCAACAATTTTTTATTACCCGCGTCAATTACCGGTGAGACGGCCCGGCATCAATGCAAGACCTTAAGCCCTTAAGGTCCCAGGAGGCGACCGCTAAGCCTTACAATAAGGGGTTATTAACCCTTAATCCGATTAAGGCCTTAAAGGTTAGACCAACACTGGTTCTGTGTGGTTAGCGTGAGAAGGCTGTTTATTTGGCCTTTGATTCGATCATAGCTGTCCAACGTCGGCCATCTCCGAGTCTTCTCTCTTCCCGCGCTCATCCGCTCATGATCATGAATCATCTCGCGGACGATTTACCGGTCTAACCATGTTTCTTCAACTTGCAGATGGATGGCCCCCATCGGGCTCATTTATCCGTGTAAAGGTAGGCCAATTGGGATGTCGTGGCAGTCTGGCGCTGAGACTACAACTGGTTAGGCTGGAACTCGGCGACGAATTTGTAATGTAGATATTGCATCCAATCCAACCAACGCCACACGTATCATTCAGAATTGATAGAGAGACTCGTGTACGGTTCATTTGTATCTGTGCATCCTTACCTCCTACACTACTCCTCCGCGACGAGAACGACGGCTTTGGCCGTATTCTGTCCGTTCTGCACGCGTAGAATCACATCACCGACTTTATCCAGCCCTCGTGTCACCTCTTCAGTGTACTTGAGCTCCCCAGATGCCAACGCCGGCGGAATGACCTCGTAGAATTCTTTGTTGTATTTGGGCTCCAGGTCGAAAACGAGGAGGCCGCTGATGGTGAGCGATTTCCCGAAAACGAGGTGCATGTTCTAGACATTGATTAGTTTGCTGAGCGTGCAGGGAGGCGAGCGTACTCACCTTGATGGGAGTGTATCCTGTGTTGTACCCTGTAGACGAAGTCAGTATACTTTCATTGAGAATGTGCGTCTAAATAACTGGGTACCTTCGATCGCTCCGCACGACTGCAGCGCGTCAGCGTACTGCTGAGCATTCAATAATACCACGCACCAGCAACCGCCCATGTACATTCGCAAACTCAAGGGTGGCATCGAGCGAGGGACCCCCGACGTTATCCCAATATCTGTGCCAATCCATGTTGCATAAATACCAGGGGCAAACAAAATGAATAAAAGACCTACACGTCAATGGGCTCCTCGCGCGAAAGCACTTCGCGGGTATCGGTAGTTTTGTAGTTGAACACGACATCCGCGCCGATGGATTTCATGAACTTGACCTTTTCTTCTGAGCCCGCGGAAGCAATGACCTTGAGACCATCGCGCTTGGCGTGTTGGATTACCATGCTGGAAGTGAGGATATGTATGTCCTAATTTGAAGAGTAGGAGAAAATATACATACGACCCGACTGGGCCTGCGAGAACTTTGTGTCAGCAGCACGATCAGAAGTGCGGTAATAGCTGCATACCTCCACCAGCAGTGACGAACGCGATCTCGCCCTGGAGCCAAGAATCAGTTCGTGTGATTTCTGCATCGAGATTTAACGAGGTATTACCTTTTTGGCATGCGAGTAGGCCTTCCATCCCATGTAGGCGGTTTTACCTGCGCCATGTCCGCCGTCAATACAACACCGAGAGCTGTAGCAATCAGCGCACCTGGCATCCCCGCCGCACCGACATACACTGTCCAGGGGAGCTTAGGGTCCTTCTCCAGGAAATTCAGTCCTTCCATGCTAGATAAAATACTGTACTGCTGGTGCGCTAAGTAAAGTGACATCGGTACGCGTTCCGAATGCTTTGACGTGGAATGCAGACTCACGGATGAGGCCGTAGACATATTTCCCTACGTCGACGTCGGTGCTCTCGGAGCGCAGCACGACACCAATACCATATCCGGTGAGGGGTTTCCCAAGGTTGAACGCCGGCTAGTTGTTTTGAGGCATCAGCGAATTCTATACGAGAAGGGATTGGGAATGCGCACAGCGTAGGATTTTTCCTTGGCGTCACGCATCTGCCCGCGCATGTATGGGTCGACGGAGAGGACCAGTGTTTTGATTAGGAATCCCCCGTTCAGCGGCTCGGCCTCGAGGTCGATCTTCTCGCTCGTGTCATACACCGTCGTCTCTCCCGGCACAGGGAAGTCTGCAAAGTCAACCACAGTGAGCTGCTGCTGCCACAACACAGACCGAGCAGCACCTTTGGGTATCGAAGCAAATATCACTCGGGCGTTTGTAACAGGGGACATCTAGGGTTCCGTGCGGTTGAATGGGGAGCAATCCTGGACTCCCTGACGTTTTATAGGCCATGGAACGTAAGAGGTCCTAAAAATACGAAATAGCATCGCCATCATCTTCCTTGGCTTAGAAGTCCGGTCCAAAGGTGAACCGATTGCCGGTTCAAAGTAGAACCCTCGCCTTTGGTTTATTCAGCGAGCTATGGTGTTCGCCAGTTGTCACACTGACGATTAATCATCGGCTCACCTCATAGATGAATAAGCATGCGTTAAGAAAGTCCTTGTTCATTTTTTTTCTGTCGCACGAACTCTATCCTTGGCGCTTCGCACAGGCTCCGTTCGATACCGCCATTCAAAAAAGTGCCTGATGTCCGAGGAAAAGGATTTCCTCCAGCCTGTCCTCGTGCGATTTCGATGTGCCTTCGGTTCTGACACGGAGGTCAGGCCTGGAGATAACCTCAGGATTTAGTACATACCGTTTTACAAAAACATCATGATTTAGCAACCACCGCTTTGTCACTCGTTGGGGCATCTGAATCAGCGGCGTGTTTATTGACCCGAATCACTGTAAAGGAACGGCTTACCTATCCGACTTGTCTCCCGCTTTGGCAGCATTTTAGTAAGCAGAGGCTAGCTAAAGGTGTGAATGTCAGCAGAGTCTGGTACTGCGTTGTGCCACTAAGCGAGTCCCCCGCTGGCCGCACAGCCAAGAAGCACAGGAATCGCTCAGTCAAAGGCGAAGAAAGACTGTGATGCTTCGTGGTGATGGTTCGGGTGAGAAAATTGAGAAAAGACAGCAACTGGTTGGTAGGATCTTTGGCACTGTTTGTGCCGCCGGGCTAGTGTTGCCGCGGCTCGGCTTCCGGCTAGTGTTGTTCGGGTCGGGTCGGGCCTGGAAGCCCGGGCTTGGGTCGGGTCGGGGTAGGGTCGGGCCTGGAAAATATCCTGAGCCCGACCCTAGGCCCCAGGTAGGGTCGGGTCGGGTCGGGCTTGGGCCTGAGCCCGGGCTTGAGTACTTTTTTCAGAGATTCAATTCAGTGAGTTTTTTCAACCATAAACATGTTGTATAGCATAGTCCTCACCCTGGGTACCCTTTTCCCTCGCTCCGCAGTCCGAAACAAGGTTGCAAGACAGATTCAACCCCCATCAAAGTCATTGACAAGTTTTGTTTTGCTATCTGGCCCCAGATATGCTGGCAAAATAGATGTCAGTTGAGCACCACAGTAAAGCCCGCACTGTAAATTTTTGAAAATCACTATTGAAACATGGTTTTCGTCAGCGAAAGTTCAGTGGATAGGGTACACGAACCGACCCGGGCTCAAGCCCGGGTCGTGGGCCTTGAAAATTTTCAGGCCCGACCCTGGGCCCGACTTGAACTAGGGTCGGGTCGGGCCTGGGTCGGGCAGGGTCGGGTCGGGCTTGGGTCGGGCTTGGGCCTAAGCCCTGGCCCGGGACATCACTACTTCCGGCGGCTAGCCGGTTCCGAGCCGATTGATTTGAGCAAGAACTATCATCAACCAACCTTCCAAACTTGCGACTTCAGGGACCCAAATAAGGCCTCTTGCATTGGAAACCTCGAGTTTGAAGTCCACGGTCGCCAGGCCTCAACGGCTCGGGCGGCTTAGCCGAACCGAGCCAGCCGTAGCCAGCCGGCGGCAACACTACGCCGGGCCGTGCTTATAAGCGCCGGGTTAAGCGCCGAGGCAGGCAGCCGCTTCTGACATCCTCGGGAAGGGTTAATGGCCAGAGAGTGGTGGGGGCAGGAGGAATAGACTCAGAAAACATCGTGTTCGCTCGATGCTAACATGTGTGAGGGGTAGAAACGATGGACGGAGAGGTTTTTTCGTGGTTGGAGCGCCAGCACTTCGAACGACAGAAACAAATCTTCCCAAAGTAAGTAACTTAGAACTACCCAGGCTCGAGTCGAACGAGCTCCGGCTTTATTCCTGAAAACCGTCAGCGCGTGACGAGAGGCAGGTGCGCACCGCGCGCCCCCGGGCCTGTTTGGTTTGCTTCATCGCCGGGTGACAGGTGCGGTGTGAAGGACAGCAAACCGCTCGGAAACTGGGGAGAGGTGAGAGAGGTGAGAGCTGGTGAGAGGTCGGAGAGAGGCAGCGTGCGAAGTTCGAACTGATTCAATCAATCGATGCGCATCAACGTGCCGTAAGTACCCGTCTCGCGACAATGCCCGACCGTCGACGTCGCTTCCCGTAGTTCAGAAGACCGCGATGGCAAGAGCTCACCGCCGTGGTTAAAAATCTGAAGAAACGCAAGACACTTGATATTGTGAAGTACTCGCGCGCGCGCACGCAGAGGGTCGAGGGACTGGTAGCCGCAGTGCCTGACTCAAGAAGATGGCACACTGGGCAGCAATCTGGTGTGTATTCAATGACATGGACTCCGGAGTCGGCTCCGACATCCGTCGCTCCTTATCGCCGTCAGAATGACCTGCGACCACCTGCCTCTATTCCTACGCACGCATGCCTGATGTGGCTCCAACACTAGAAGAGCAAGAATAGCAGCATTCGGCGGGCCAGCGCCGCCCGGCGTCCAGCGCTCCTGGCTGCGTCCGTGTAGGGGTCTACTTTGACATTTGTTGGAACTCGGAGCGTGGCACTGAGGCAGGTGCGAGTACGATTCATCATTAGCTCGCAGCAGCCACAGCCGAATCACCCGTTTGTATCCCTATCTGCTGAACACCCTCCTCTAGAAAGTGTTTCCATCTATCGCCGTGCAAATGTGACTTCTCAACAGCTCAAATTATTCCGTTCGAACTCGACTGTGACTGCAGCGCCGTTTCGGGACTCATTCTGCATTTGCTTCGATCTCCTGCGTCCTGTCTGGTATAAATACAACGAAATGGCCACCTATAGCATATGACTGACCACCGGCTAATGGGGTTTCAGACGCTGCCCCCACAATCTTGCACCCGCTTTGCCACTGCGAGATGTACTTTCCATCTGCCCCCCCCCCCCCCCTCACTGTATTGACGACAAACACAGACCGTCCGCGTCGGCCCCATGCTTATCTGCCCCTCCTTTCGCCACCCTGATCGAAAGTTAAAAAACACTCGTCCCCGATTCTGGGGATTCTGCAGCCTTGATTCTCGCTCAAGAGTCCGCTGACTCATCGATGGCGTTGGCGCGGGCACCTGCGGACTACGAGGACGACAGCAAAGTGGCAGAAAGCGTGCTCCGCAGGCAATGGAGTCCTGGGACGAGCTATTGATCCGAATGCCTTATTTTGCACCGTGAAAGCGTTCGCGGACAACAACGAGCTAAATCACCACCAGCCTCACCACTGTCTCCGTCTTGCTCTCGGCCGTCGCCAGCGTCGCAGCCCGCCCATCGGTCGATTTCAACGGGCTGAGGCTGAGGGAAAGACATGACCTACCTTACCTACCATGCCCCCATTCAATCCCAGAATGCGCTCAAAATGCGCTGAATCTTCTCGATCTCGAATGCAGCAACCCGTCCCGTTCCCCGACCGACCTGGTCGACTTCAGGAGGATTTGTATGGATGTGGGGAAAATGGCGAATTGCTGTCAATTAGGGATTGCACACCAGGCGCTCCTCTGCCAGGATCCCCCAAACTGATGATCGCCCCAACTGGTGGGTCTCGTGGAGACTTTCCCAGTTCGCTCATCCCGCTCACAGAATTTTAGCCAACATCGCGCCGGGAGTCGGGGGGATCCTTTCTAGCCGGGCAATGAGCCACCGAGATTGTCTTTTTTCGCGTGCGGCATACATGGTAGTAGCTTGTAGACGATGTGCCCCATATATGTACTTATTCCGACTGTACTGAAGCCGAGGTTGGATTGGAATTGAACGTGTGTTGTGTCGCAGAATAAAATGGGATTTTGGTGGCGAGCGTAAAGAAAGGGGCAATACTTACCAGATAGAATATGAGTTTGCCAGTGTCGTGCCTTTTCCGTCGACAAGCTTCGCACTGCGGGATTGGCATCATAATCATGTGGTGAAAGCGGAGCTGACGAGGACAGAAAGCTGTGCCAGTTCGGGAGACGAAGCCGCCAAAAGAGCAGGGAAGAGGAACTGCTAATCTCCAAACCAAGGAGATGTTTGAAAAAAAGGCCACAGTTCAGATGCGCGGCTAGTATGACAGTCGCTTCTTGACGTGGAGGAGGGAACAGCATCACCGTGCATTTGCAAGGCCAGGCATATGGCATACTAGTAGAGTGAGTGTACGTGTCCTATATATGCAGGGATGGGTTTGGCGCCAACGAGCGGAGCGCAGTACAGATGCACTGAGGTTTGAGAGAAGGAGCTTTACATCAGGGAGAACGTTCTGCAAAAATTTTGCATAAAATATCTTGCCGCCATAAAAAATTGATATCTTTCAAACATTCTCATGATTTCGCACAGAATGTTGGCATTGGTGTAGAGCCTGCATACATTAGGGGAGCTCAAAGTAAACCTTCGCCGGACGCTTTTTCGCTTTTTCGCCGGAGCAGCGCACTTTTACGTGAGTTTCGGCAACATTCGGCAGCTCTCGCCAAACAGCCACTGTGACCATTCCCCTTCTGGGATAGCCCCTGTGATACACTGTGTGCGACTGTAATTCATCGATAACGGCCTGTATAAACACGATTTGACTGCAGATGGCTGCGATATATCACTCCTTTCCCTCCTGACTCTCCTCTGTGCACCTATGCCTCGAAAAACCGTCCACTCGAGCGTCACTCGGAGCTACCTAACACACATGGTTATGCGCGACCTCATCGTCCCCCCCGAGACCCAGGATTTTCAGGCTTTGGTCGATAGACTCACCCTGGACATCACGACGCTTGCAGCAATCCGGAATACACGGTACATTCGACCTCGTGGCCATGTCGCGAAGGCCGGAAACATGCATTTGGCCTGGGTGTATGCAGGCAATCCGGACGACCACGGCCGGTTCATAAATATGCTTCGTGTTTCTCCCTACGTTTTCGATGTTATCCTGGATCTCATTAAGGATCACGAGGCCTTCACCAATAATTCGAACGTCCCACAAACTCCTGTTGATCAACAACTTGCAGTTGCGTTATATCGACTGGGACGATATGGCAATGGTGCCTCACTGGAGGATGTAGCGCGTGTGGCTGGCTGTAGCGAAGGCTCAGTGGAGAATTTCACTGACCGGGTATTCAAAGCGATCGAGTCCCTCCACCACACCTTTGTCCGACCTTTGACACCCGAGGAGAAGGAGGCGGAAAAGGTATGGATGGATCAACACGTTGGGTTCAGAGGGCTGTGGCGAGAAGGCTGGCTCATGTACGACGGGACAATCGTGGTTCTCTATGCGAAGCCTGGTATGAATGGACAGGGATATTATACTCGGAAGGCAAATTACGGGCTCAATGTTCAGGTGCGTCACTTGTCGTCTCGTTCATGATATACGGTTGAAGATGGCCGCTACAGATTGGGAACGTGCCTTCTACTCTCCGTATCGTCGATTATTCCCTTGGCCACACCGGTTCTGCCCACGATTCCGCTGCCTTCGAAGGCACTGCAGCCTTCAAACATCCAGAGTGGCTGTTCGAAGGCGAAGAGTTTGCTTGGGGTGACTCAGCATACACCCTCACCTCCCGCGTCATTCCCGTCCACAAAAAGCCAGCCTCACTCCAACCGAGAAACGCGACCTTCGACGCTGCAGTCTCCCGCGTTCGGGTGCGCTCAGAGCACTGCATGGGTGCTCTCAAAGGCCGGTTTCAATGCCTGCGAGGGCTTCGTGTCAACATTAATTCAAACGACGACCACTGGGAGGCGTTGCGGTGGGTGACTGTTGCAATTATTTTGCATAATCTTGTCATAGATTGCGAGGGGGAAGTATCTGGGGCTCACTTCGCCGGTGCGCATACCGCAGGAGACGAAAGAGAGGATCGTGGTGGCCCTGATGCGCCACGCGAGGGTGACGGTGACGGCGAGGAAAAGCGACGGAGATTGACAGATGAACTGTTGGAGTACCGTGCGCAGAGGAACAATTAGTTGGATGTATTAAAATGTGGATAACAAAACAAAAGGTCGACTATCTGTGTCGAAAGGCGCGGAGAATTAATTAACGATATCCAAGGCTGCGATCAGACCCAGGGATTGGAGAGCTTCGATTCCGGTCCCACGGCTGGGAGGTTCCCCCGTCCGACGAAGCAGATGAGCGTGCTCTCTTACTCGAGCCCGCTTCCGGGGAATGGGCCCGCTTGGGCGCGTACTGCGCGTGAACAATCTGAACTCGTTTTGTCAGTGTCTCGTTGTCGAGGACACCGATCCTGTGGAGGTTAATGAGCTGGTTGATTTCTTCCAGCTTGAGACGAGCGCGATCGAGCTCCAATTTCTGGTCTTCGCGGGAATTGGTAGCCTCCAACATTTTACTGTTGAAATATTAGCCCCAAAAAGCGCCCAAGGTGGGATGTTCTTACGTCTGGAGGTCCACGAGATTCTCTTCAAAAGTCCTGGGCTTTTGCTTCCCACCGTTAGCTGCCTTCGCATTGTTGACTGCGCGTTGGAACGTCGAGGGCAAGGCCCCCGTTTTCCCCCGCAAAGGTTTCACATCGGCAGCTGGAGGAGATGGCGAGGAGGATATGAGAATGGGACTACTTGCCAGATCGTCCTCGTCCTCGTCCTCGTCGTCCTCGTGCGACCGATGTGGAGTCTGCGGATGCAGGAGACTCGGGTCGATGTTGTCGTTGGAGGCTTGAGTCTGCGATGGCGGCTGTAGATGCACTACCTTTCGCCCCTCCGGACCAACACCAGTGGCGATCATGGGAGGGACGATGTTGGAGCGTGCCGCCAAGATCTTGTGCAAGGCGGGGAAGTATTCGAATTTGCTAGTCAATTTCTCTGCCAGAACATGTTGACCATCGAGAACGGACAGGAATGATACGACACACCCCAGATATTAAGGGCCTTTTCCGTCGTATCGTGATCCGGTCCTTCAGCGGAGATATAGCATTCCAGAAACTGGTGCACGCCACTGCCGTCGTCGCTGTCGTCGTCGTCGTCGTCGTTCCGCAGACCTCCACCAGTGACTTGCAGCTGCTTCGCCAGCTTCTTGTAGGTACCAATAAGACTAGATACAGATATAGCACTGAGCAACGGGAGGGAAAGGAAAATAAAGACTTACTCCTCGGCCTTGCCTTTGACGCGTTTTCCGAGAGCATTTGGACTCTTTGCGAAGAGGTCAGGTAGAATGCGACCGCCGATCCTCTTGTAGACCGCGATCTTACTGTCGCCGGACGTGTTCTGTTCCTGATGAGAACAGGTGGAATTCTAATATGGATCGCGACGCACCTCTGCTTTCGACTGCTTGCCAAACAAAACCAGGCGGTTCTCCTTGCGATCCATCTCGGCGATCACCCCCCACGTTAAGGCGCCCTCGTTCGCGGACCAATCGATTCGGGGGAGCGGAGGTTCATCCTTCTTACCGCGGGCAGCCTTCTTGATGGCAGCCGCTGATTTTGGCTGTTTGGCAGCGACGCTGGTATGCTTCCGCGGAGATCGGCGTACGGCGGTCTTTTTGACCATGAGGAGTGAGATTGAAAGAGTGTGTGTAAAGACTGTGAAGTCGCGCGCGCGGCGTCGTTGTGGCAGAGAGAAAATTTGCGAGTGACTGACAGTCACAGCGGCTGTTTGGCGAGAGCTGCCGAATGTTGCCGAAACTCACGTAAAAGTGCGCTGCTCCGGCGAAAAAGCGAAAAAGCGTCCGGCGAAGGTTTACTTTGAGCTCCCCTATTCCTCGAGCCGGAATGTGCGCCGAGTTTCCAGTTGTGCCACTAAGTGTGGTTACTTGCCAACGCACAACCAAGAAACACTGGAAAGACTGTAATGCTTCGCGGTGATGGTTCAGGTGAAAAAAGACGGCACTGTTTGGTACTAGTAGGAGCTTACCCATCTTTGACACTGTTTATGCCGCCGGACCGTGCGTATAAGCGCCGGGGTAAGCCCCGAGGCAGTCGCTTGGGCTTTCGCTGGTATCTTTCGGGGAATTGTTCAAATTCTCGCCACAAGCGCCGAGCGGTGTCGTGTTTAATCGGTGTTGCAAGTTTCAATGTACAACAGCAAATTTCGTATATACTTTTTGTCGAAGGGACGTTCCAAAACAAGCAGACATGGGCCGTATTCATACAGAAGCGAGGTTTTTCGACGCAGCGCAGGCGCGTTGCATGACGTTTTTCGGCGCAGCGCAGTTAAAGGATGCATCGTATCGTTCTCTGAAGCCACATGTCAACCACAGCGGTTCCGCCGTCGAAGCGCACTGGAATACCAACCTTCACCGTTGCCCATTGGACGATGAGATGTGTCACGCGGTCATTGAGCGCAGTTATGCAGAGCTCGCAGGTGAGGTGGTCTGCGAGGGGCCGTAGTGACAGCTCGAGGGAGTGGGTTGACATGTCTGATTGCCACTTTCAATTAGTGAATATATGATAGAGGCGGCGAAATGGACGCGCCTGGCCGAATATCCCATGCGAGGCTCGCGGTTGCGAGAGCCCACGCACGACTGAGCTGCTTTTGTGATGCGAAGCCGCACTCTGGCGTTGGCGGGTGTTGGTCGGGGAGTGGGCCCAGGACGCGCTTGAGTGCTTCGGAGCGACCCAGTTGCAAAAAGATCAGACTGAAAGAAACCTCAACACGGCCCAATAGATGACAGAAGTCGGAGGCTTACCGTTTGAGGTAGGTGGCTCCCATTCTCTGAGCCAATGCGTCCGGCACGCGATAAAGGGGAAACGAGAGCAAGTGCGAGGAAGTGGGCGCGGCGAGCTCGAAAATATCGTGATGCGCAGCAAGAGCGTAAAGTTCGAGTGGAAAGAGTGGCGCATGTGACAAGAGAAGCGTGAAGAGGGGGGTGGAGGGAAAGATCTGTGCCATGCCGATTTTTTTTTTTGAAAACTTTGTGGAAGACAACGGAGTGAGTACTGACTGAGGACTTTGGATTTATCCCATATACCAGCATCGAATCGACTGCGTCGACGAGGGTTTCGAATGCAGGGGAGTAATGCGCGCAGGAGATGTCGTAGATGGCGTGCAAAATGACATTCAACACGGAGGAAGGCTCCGGGACTTGCAAGACGGACGCGACATCAAACTCATTCGCACAGTGGATAGGGAGCATATCACGAAAAGCGTTGTCCGTTGCGCCCAGGAGGACGTGGGAATGGACAGAGAAGTAGACCGAGTCCTCGGATAGAAGGATGATGTCTGGAGGTTGTGGCCGATGTTGGGCAGTGAAGGAGAATGTGGTTGAAATTGAAATCACGGCCGTTCCATCCTCCCCGGCGTCGGCCACTGGGGAATCCTCGTGCGAGGACTATAAAGAGAGTCATGACCGTCAGATAAGGATTCTGTTTTAAGATAGGCGCACGGAGGGAGGGAGATGGTCGTTTTTTATAATGGCTTCGGGATCATGAAATTGAACGGCGTTATGAAGGAAATCAGGGGATCCATCCATTAAGGCAAGTCGCTCGGTGGGGAGATGGGTCAAGGAGTACGTGAGAGTCCCACATCATGATTCGATGGTGTGGTGTACCGTTGATAAGGCACGTGGCTAATTCCGTTTAATCAACCAGGGTCCAGAATATTCCACACAGTGGCACCCTGCACTTGCACTACACTAGGTTCCGCTTGGATTCCGAGCGTGCCTTCGTAGGCCCATATATAGTCGGTGCACTGGCTCCCAAGTCGCTCCGCTCACGGGGCACATCCAATCGGGGATGTCACGTCCTCCAAGGCTCCAACGGCTCAGACGTTAACCGAGCGATGCCGTCGCGGAGCAATAGGATACACCCTCTGGTTTGAATCACGATCGCCTGCCGGGACCACAAAATCCCTTCCGGTGTCGGCACCGCTGCGGAGAATCACTCATCCGAACCAAAGTTGTTGCGCCTTCAGCTACCATATTTATCAGCTACTAGTATTTGTTCTTCGTTTGAGAATACGCACTTTGACTCGCGTCCAGCGCTAGCCGTAGCCGAAGCTACCGAACCACGAACACTCACTAAACCGAACCAAGACCCCAGAGGGCCATGCGAAATGAGTGCACGAAGATTCCCGCGGTCCATCACCCCGCTTTGCTCAACCTGCGTGTTCTTCGCGTCCCTGTTCAACCAAACGAAGATGAACTGCGCAACCAAAATTTCCAGAGCTCAGCTTGCCTTAGCAAAATATGCGTTCGCAGTACAATTTCAACCGAACTTGAATGGGAGTGGTACAAACGAACCGAATTGCGGAGGAGATACAGAAGAGATATATATAGAGTCAGTTTTGGAGGTGGTTGATCCACAAGACACCTTTTTAGCCCCAGCAAAACGTGAGAAACTGGAAACACAAACAAAACAGTTAGACCAAAGGAGCGGGAATAAAACCCCTAATAATATACTACCGGTTGCGCATCGACAGCAATTTCCATCATGTTCAAAAGGACCCTTCCCCCAATGATGGAATAAGCCCTGTATAAAGGCGGATTCAGTTCATCCATTCGGGCTTCCGAGTTGGTATTTGTGCAAGCGAGGGCCTGAGGACAAACAACCCGACAGTCCGTCAGAGAATGGGGGCTTGAGTAGCGGAGGAAATATGACACGGCGCACAGCATAAGCACTTGAATCAGCGACGGGCGGAACCAGCCCCAGAGCACGATCTGGGGCGGGTTGACAACGGTGGCGGGTCAATTGTGCATGGGGTACTAGGTGAACACGAAGTGCGCTTACGAGCAACGATGAGAAACCACAGAACGCCATCACGCAGGAACACCATCACGCAGGAACACCATGACGATCGAATGCGCGTCGTATACGCGCGAGGCGGCAATGCGGCGGTAGCATATCCGTGACACAGAACATCGAGCAGGACTGGCAATTGCACTAAATAAAAACGAATGAAACAAAGGAAGAGGCTATACAAACCACGATGAAGGATGGAACGGGGAAGACGGCGAAGTATCTGGGGACATCTATGGAGCGGGGAGTGAGTATTCACGGGCACAAGACATGAGTTCTCCTGGTTTGCCTGGCGAGTAATATCCTTGTACGAATCTTCTCTTCATTCAATGAGGTCTAATGTCGGAGAAGTTGGGTACTTACCCAACGTGAGCAAATTCTGGGGGACGTCAGCTTGGCTCTGCAGCGGGGGAATGATGTAACTTGCCAGTAAGATTATTGTCGGTGACTACGGCAATACAGAGCCTATACTGAATCAGTAACGACCACAAGGAGTATTAGCATACAAACATTATCACGAACTCAGCTTATATTCGGGTTAAATGCGTCGCAGCGATCCAGTGCAGTTGACCTCACCTGTGATCATCGGCAGCAGCAGATACAACGTGCGTCGCGATTTCTCGCAAAGAATCCATATTCTGAGGGACGAACATATTGTTAATTGGGTCTGTGCGCAAGTACTTGACCCACCGCAAGAGAAGAATTATGTCGACGGTGCCGACAATTATAGTGGAGCCGATTCCTTCCACCTATCAAAACATATCAACTAATCATTCAAAACATGCCGCCGAAGGTTACCCGCTGGGATGCGCTGCAACTGGAACGCTGTGTTGAGTGAGCCCTTGCCACGAGTGATGACGACGAACCGCCGATACAGATGTGTCCAGAACCATGAATCGAATAGGGAAGTGGTACTGACCGTATCGGACGGCGTTTTGTTCAGGAAGACTGGGATTGTTTCAAACATGAAGTACAGCCCCAAGTAGGGAATGGGTACCGTATGTGCCGAAGCTGTGGGGATCGTTAATTAGCATCGCCATGCACATACGAAGTATCTTACAATATTATGGCGAAGGCAAAATACCGGTTCTGGGGCACTGGTGAGTAGCGAGGTAGACGTGTTTGGATGTCACATCGTACCATATCTGTATCCAAACAGCATAAGAATGCGTTGCAAATGGGATCCGCAACGGACATAAAGCCATCTGACGACTCAGTGACGAGAGATTTACGTCGCACCCAGACCATGTCCACCTGAATGGAGGTATCATGCATGGGACCCAAACTGGAGCCAGGACGTACATACCTCTCTTCGAAGGGAGATGAGCCATTCAAAACTAAAATCAATGCGTCAGAGAATCGGAGGGTGATGGTGAACTGGATTCTTCTGAAGCACATCACCAATGTCGATGAAGCCACTGGAAAAATCAGCTCAGCTGTGAAGGAAGATATCCAGACCGAGCATACATGCGAGATACTGCGTTAATTGGGCATCACGAGCAAGTTGGAGATCGGGTTGGTGTAAGGATAGCTCGGACATGGGTTGACAGAGCTACTGGCGACTGTTGTGCGATTGGGTCGTTCCTTATAAATATTGCGGCGTTGAAACCAAGCAACAGCTCCGTCGATGACTTCTCCCGTGATACATGCAATTGCGGGGTTGAAACTAAAAACAAAAGCAGTGAACTCGCATTGATCATTGCATCTTTTGATGACTGACAAGTTCATCGCCGTCTGAATCGTGCGCGGCGGAGATCCTCCTTCGGCATGACGACTGCTGGAAGCCCACGGTAGAGACCACCCGACTCGAAAGACGGATTGAAGTCTTTTCCGGACGGAACCAGCTTCGAGATTTGCGTCGCCCCAACTGGAGACCGGACGTCTAAAACGAGCATAGCCAGCGCTTCGACTAAAGAGGAGAGGAGGCATCAGCTACCGAATATGATACAGATTTCCGGGGCACAGCCAGGCCAAGCACGACTCTGCGGCGACCGGGAGAACTTGGTTGCAGCGTCCTGTTTCCTTTTCGCTCCCGACGTGTGAGGAGGTCAACGACAAAATGTTACGATCCGACGAACGTTCGAACATCAGTCATTTATGCTGCGGTCCAGCAAAGGCTGCCTCGACCTGTTATGATTCTGGTGCGATTATCACCGTAATTGAATTTGACGTACGACCAAACCCAGCGGAAATATGGAAGGTTTTGGGGTAAGCAGGACTTTAGCTTCGCTATCTGATACCAGGCAAGAAGATAGAGACGCAGTCAAAGCCACAGTGCGAGAGATCGCCGTTCCGCGCTCGGAGCGAAGAAAAAAGATTCTGGACAAATATAAGTGAATGGACCGCGGGTTCAAGGACGGCGACCTCTCAGCTTGGATCGACGATTCAAGATCCGCGGAGCCGGTCTAAGTGCTCAGTTGAGGCCACGAACGAAGGCGCGAATGCGCGGAGCCTCCGGGGCGATACCAATGAGATCCGTGTTCGGTAGCGGAGTGGACCGTCTGTGGACGAGCAATCCAGGATGCAGGATGTCGTTTCCGAGGTGTGAAGTAGGATGGAATATTAATGAAAGCCTCTAGATCCAACAAGTAGTTCATTTGGCAACCAATCGACGAAGAAGATTGGGTAGACGAGTATCTTTTATCCCGGACACGATTTTGCTCCAGGACGCCCAGACCTGATGGAAGGAGAGAGAGAGAAAATAAATGGATCATGCGGCCCCCGGGAGCTTGTTGATGCGTCCCAAGAGGTACCCGCCGGAGAATGCCGAGACACCGGGTTATGGGGTGGGGGGTCTCCGGCCGGTCTTATTTCACTTTTTGGAATTTGTGCGGACCTTCTCAAAAACATGTTTGGAAGGGTCCTGAAAAAAATGAGATTTTTTGGTGGTCCTGACCCGAGTTTGGAGACGCCCAGATTTGACGGGAAACTGGCGGAAAACCATTCCGGATAAGAGGATTCTAACAGCAACGGACCGAAATTTTTGATTTGGCCCGACTTGTTGCAGGAAATTGCCCGATTTGGTGGACACACGTGACCGTGGGACCTCGGCTAATGGGGGGGTGGGGTCGGCGGACCCTTAATCCACTTTTTCGACCCGATGTCGAGAATTTCTTGGGCGGGTACCTCTTGATGCGTCCTGGCGCTTCTGCACCGCGCTTCAAGTTGTTGCTCCTTCATCGACTTTCAAAACACCGACATACTATTATGCCCAACGGGTCTGCATTTTCCCAATGGGTCTGCATTTGCAATTTTTCTCCCTCCCCTCTGACTCGTTGCCCCCGGAGTCTCCCGGGATCCCTTAATGTAGTGGTAGGCTCTCTAGATCCAAAATTTCTAAGGGATTCGTGGAGAGGATCGGGAGGGACGTAGTCGCCGGTCCATCAGTTCTGATGGATTTTGACACAATACCCATGTTCCCGTACGACGCCTGCCTGTAGAAATCTGAGGATATTTGAGAGGTATAATCAACCGAATTCAAGCACTTTTGTCTCTTGCAAATTTTTTGCCGGGGAGCGGATGCTGCATAATTGAGAGGAAGTGGATCGGACGTGACATTTCGGACACTGAACTTTGGTTGTGACATTGCGTGACTAAACACATTATTCGCTGAATATGCAGCAACTGCTACCCGGAAAGAAAATTGTAAGAGACAGAACCTTTGGAATTGGAGGCTCTGTTCCTCTCAAATATCCTCAGATTTCTACAGGCAGGCGTCGTACGGGAACATGGGTATGGTGCCAAAATCCATCAGAACTGATGGACCGGCGACACGTCCCTCCCGATCCCCTCCACGAATCCCTTAGAAATTTTGGATCTAGAGAGCCTACCACTACATTAAGGGATCCCGGGAAACTCCGGGGGCAACGAGTCAGAGGGGAGGGAGAAAAAAGCGAAATGCAGACCCATTGGGAAAATGCAGACCCGTTGGGCATAATAGTAGTCCCTTTCAAACATGTATACCTTCTTCCCGATCCAGGCGGCCTCCGGGGACCATGGTGCTTTGCGATATGATAAAGCTCCTAGCCTCCTCGATCGCGGAAAATTCTGCCTCTTGCTGACGGCCATTCTTGGGCCATTCCAAGACCATTCTCGGATCTACGCAGCGTTCAACGGTTCCACAACACTCCGCAGCCACAGCGATGCTTCACTGCAGTCCGGCCCTCTTGCTCAACTCTTACTATCAAAGTCTATCATCTTGTGTAACGGATATCCGGATACTGATACGAAGTCAAGTCCTGCGCCGACTGAAGCTTAAGTTCTGTCTTATTTCAGATTAGGATCAGAGCTCGTCGGCGTATGTGCTCGGATCTTCCCTTGTGTGGGTGCAAAGAGTTCTCGCCACCTGGCCCCTGAGGACACCGTTCAAGCCACGGTCGAGCTCTCTTATCCTGCGCATTTGTGTGTTTTTTTGGACCATGCCTTGCAGGATGTCCACTTTAGCTGGAATTATTGGATGGAATGAATGACCGTGTACGTAGTCTATCAGGTGCATTATCACCATACTCTGACTTGGCGGTCCTCAGCACTTGCCGGTTCGCAACGCGGATGCCTAATTCTCGGTGATCCCATGCTGGGATCAAGTACATGGACTCAGAAGACGGCAGCCTGGAGTCTTTTTCTTACTGAGCTGATTCCCTGTGACCTGCGGAAACGTTTGCTCGATCTCATGCCGGATCCTTTCTGGTGTAAACTGTAATCAATTTAACCTTCTGATGAAACTGGGAAGACTCCGCATCGACATGAAATACCTACCGTATAAGGCATGGCGAATCCCCTCTGTTTGGATGAGTCTCATATTAGACTCGGGGATCTTCCCAGTGGTTCCCACTCGAGGCTGAAGCTGGTTGCCGGCGGTCTCTATCTGTCCAGAGCGGCGAACACACGAATCTAATGTCAGCCTCCCTGCACAGAGGTAAAGCGTCCGTTCCGAGACGATGATGATCACGTCCATTTTGTCGGGTTGTTTCCTCTGCGTCAACGCCAAATGCTGCCAAAATGTGTACCCATAGTATGGGCGATATACTGGGTAAAAACTACCCCATTTTTGCAACTTTTTTTCGGTACAACTTGGGTACTTTCCTGCAACTTTGAAGCTTAGCTTGCAACTTGGGAGCCTGCCGGCAACTTCGAGGTTCCTTACATGTTGAAGGTCGGACAACTTCGAAGACAGTACAACCTCAGTTTCCCACAACTTTCGGGGCTAATAATGGACGATATCATGATCCGAATGATCCTCATCAGTTCATCTCGTGCCGCATGGTCTAAAAGGTCTCTTTCTATTCTCCTGGTCACTTCAGCTCCTCGGAACATTCGTGATAGTTACAATAGGATATATAGACCGTTATGGCTGAATACGAGCTCAATCTGGCAAGAGTTGAGCGACGTACAGTCTTTGAAGGCAGGTAGAATGAAAAACCATTGTGAACCAAATGACGGAGTAGAAACTCAATATTTGTGACAGGGCGGTACTCTGCTCGAAAGGTCGTGTGAAAAGGCGGGTTTAATGGCCTTAGTAAGCTCATAAAACTCCAAGATGCTTTCAGCCATGGTTCGGCAAATATCTGATTGACACTCGGATCAAACCGTAGCTTCGGCGGCTGCCGGCCGCTCAAAGTTGCACCGATTTTCGAATTTGCCTGCGAAAAAAGTTACACCCTTGACAAATGCAGGCATACTGAAGTTGCAAACATAAAGTTGCAAGCACCAAAAGCTGCAAGCATCAAGTTGCATGCAAGCAAAAGTTGTCCCCATTCCCCATTTTCGCCCAAACTTGTGGTCAAATTTCGAGATTTGAGGTGAAGTTGTATTGAAATACTTTTTACCCAGTATATGTGCCATACCATAGCAATCTGCCATCCTCAGTAATTTACTAATTTTGCTTCCAGGTCATACATCGAACTACCAGTGCAGATTCATTCTCCCGTTGTCCACGTTAAAATTCCACACACCAATTTTGCGTGGCGTTCGGCTTCGACTCATGGGAACGCACGTAGTCTGTCCTGCGCAGTATCCTTTGATATGCTGCGACCCACATGTGGGGAAAGTCTCCGTTCCGAGAAAATGATAATAGCCAATAGCTCAATACCAAGTGCATCCAAAGTTGCGCGACTGTCGCAGTCTGTCAGCTCCAGTAATTCCCGCTTCCGAGGAATGTATACATCGAACGCCGGATATTCCCCTCTGCACGAGGCCGCAATGGAGTTCCTGCACACTACACAGGATGTCGTATGATCACGGTGCACACGAGTCCGACGAAAGTCCCCGCTGAGGCGCCCGACAGGGCCCTCCCATGAGTCATGACTCCCGCCGCAAGATTTCGAGATCATGTCCTATCTCTGTGCGACGGTCGCAAGAGAAAGGGAGAAAATAACCGGGACCCGGATGGCAGAGTCAAGGTGCGAAGAACGAATTCGAAGGCCGCTGATGTTGCCTCTATATTGATGTCGCCGTTGTTGGAGGAGTAAAGTCGGATGCCGATCGCAGTTGAACCGGGATCACATGCAATTATATTAACCCTTGCCGCCGTATAAGTCGGGAGAAATGCAGAGCCAAAGTGGAACGAATTACAGAGTCGGGTGCTACGAGTCTGCCGCATTTTCAGCGGGCAGATTGCTTTTCGAAGTGCCCCGCGAAAGGCTGACGAACAGAATTTCCTCGGGAATCAACGATCAAGGTGCTTCCGAACTCATGCCGCGCAAACTGTATTCTAGTTCCCTGCGATCACGGTCGGGGAAACAGTTCTGCTGCCGCTCAAGTTGGGTAAGGGCGGGGGCGATGCCGATGGCAAAACGAAAACATCGCAGACCTACTGATGACCGTCCTCCTGGAGAAAAGAACATGAACAGCAAATAAAATTCATTCAATGTCTAAGCATCTAGAATACATAGATGGGAGGCGTGCAAACGACTAGACCAAGATGGGGATACCGATACCGAAGGAAATTCTATGGGTGATAAATATAGTTCAGAAAAGCGATTTCATTGTCCATTGAATTGAGGAAGGCCGTGCGTGAAACAGCACAACGCGCGCATTGTGAGTGGAAGCGGATTAATCGCGCTTCAAATTCCTCCGTATGACGAACATGCGCTCGCCGCCGGTGACGTTGGTCAGCTCCGTGATGCCTTGCACTTTGTCCAGGCCCTGGAGCGGGCTCCCCTTGGCAAGGACGACGTACATCTCGAGGCCATCGCCAACCTGGGTACGCAATGGCTTATAAGGACACAGGAAGGAACGAACGAAGCACGCCACACGTACCTCGATGTGCCGCTCAGTGGCACTCGTGAAAGAATCAATCACGAGCGACAGGACGTGTGCGAGTGGAAGATGGGTGGGGTGTGGGCTTCCCGGGGAAGGGGTCTGATTTTTGAAATAAATCTGGACACACATGAGCATGGTGGAAATAATGGGGAGATAGAAGGAGGGAGTAATATCGGTTCGGAATTGGTAGGGTACCAATACCAAGAAAGCGGGTCCCCACAGTAAGCGCCACAGGGGCCAGAATGCAGCAGCGTGGATGAAAAGCGGACAGACGGAAAAATAGCACGGGAGAAGGAAAAAATTGGAGTTCAAACACGGGACCCAGCCAGGAGCAGCAAAGTATGAACGGTTTGACGATCCGCCACTCCCAGTCGAACATCTGATCTATCGATCAAGAAGTTGCAATGACGTGCACCAGTTTGAACAAGGCACCGAACCAGAGAGGGGATATTTCAAAGCACGTGGACTAACCTGGTTATCCAGGAATGGCTGCACCAGCGACGATGCAGCACCGGCAGCACGGCAAGTTTCACGCTCGTATGAACCAACAGGGTCGAATGAATAGACGGCACCCGAACCTGTCCAAACGAATTAGGTGTCAAATAAACAGGCATGAGAGTTAGAGGGCTCACCATCGTCCTCGATGCCGCCCAAAATATTGTAGACGTAAAATGGAAAGAAGCGACGTTGATACAGCATGCTTTGTATCAGGCGGGCAATTGCGTGTAGCGACATGTCTTTCGCGTGAGCATGCCGGTACCACTTGAACGACGGTTTAGTCAGCCGGGGCCGGAAATGTTATGCGTGAAATCTACCTCGAGACGTTGGCGGACCTTCTTCAAAAACATGTTACCGTCTGCCGCGAAACCATTCGTGGCCAGTACAGCCTTGTCAGTCCTGTAAAATATCGGTAAAACGACCTGTGAACAAAGATGTCGAACAGAACTGACAGGCGGAACACCTTCGGCGCATATCGGGTTTGGATGCTGTAGCCCTCCGATTGTCTTGTGTCGCCAGCTATAACACTGAAATTTGCCCCAGCAATTGCGAGGATAGTTCCCCCATTCTCGCTGTAAGGGTTGAAATGGTGTTGCTGGGGAGCGCCATGGGCGTTCAGTGCAGCACCGGGGAGAACGTAGGCCATTTAGAGCAGTTGAGTTTTCGGTGGGGAGAAAAAGTGACGGATGGGTAAGGCTGTGGATCAGCGAGGACATTCGCTTTTGAAGGGTTCATGGTACGCGCGGCTACAGTGACGGTCACGCTGTGACGTGGAAAACCATCAGTCCCAATTGGGATATGTCGATGCATTCCACCGAGCTTTAGCCTCCTCCATCTTCTCCGGCGACAACCTTGTGACTCCTCACTTGTAGGGCCACCACCCCTTTGCGTCGACTAAAACCCCGGAATGGCTGGATTCCCTGACTCAAGCCCCGTAACGCACAAAAAAAAACCTGATTTTTTTTAGCTCACTGAGGTGAAGACCACCCGCCGACAAGTCTCCGAGCGCTTGCTCCCGTTAATGCTGTCTATCTACAACAGCGGCGATTGCGTGCTACTCACCCTGTACTTTCAGATAGCGTTGCGATGGCCGTTTTTTCCAACTTCTTACTCTGATCGGTTTTTCGATTCCCTGCCCTGACTTCCACAAGAATAGGTGATACTCGACTATCTGGATGCATCTAGCTCGCTTTCACAGCTATCTGGGTCCAATCCACTGCTCCACAATTCCCCCCATTCGCTCCTACGGTACTCAATCGATTTCATGAGCTCACTGTGCCTTTGAACTTAACGTCCATGGTGTCACAGAGATAGCGATTTCCTTCCCTTCATCCTCCGGATATCGGGACGGAATCTCATCACTTATCGCATTATCCTTGCGCCATCCGAAACCCCACAGGCATTGGAGTCGCGCAATCGCAGCACGGTGGATATCCTGCCTCGAGGCTTTCCTTGCCGTCACCCAGTCCGTTTGCACAACTCCAAAGTCTGTCTCTCTCCAGGCACTCCCACCTTCCCCCACGAACGTGGAACAACCGATTACATACCGGCGTTTTAGATATCTACCCGGCGACATACTCCAATGTACTTTGACCTCGGTCACTCCCTCTTCCCGGTGCATTCCGTCTTGAAAGCCTATTGAGAACACCGCTAAAGATCGGATTGACGACTGACCGGACCGTGAGAGCGGAAACTGCCCGAGGATTCGACTTCTCTTTGATCTGCCCTGTGTCTGTCGCATTGCTTTCCCTTGGTCTCCTCCTGCTCAGCTACTTGTTATCAGATAGACAAACGCAAGCAATGGCGTCACGGTCTTGGGCTTTACCTGATCATATTCAACATCATCTGTTGAGGCAATTTTTGACCAAGCCTCAAAGTTCTGGAACCTAGCCGTGCAGAGGCTTAGCACATGTAGCGCTGATATCTCGGGCGCGGAAGTTCTGGTCTAGAAGCGACGCCCATCCTTACGAGTTTTGCAATTGTGGTCCAGTAACCTCCAGCGAGTTGCCTCGATCACACTAACAGAACCCCGCGTCAGGCTTCGAGATCAGATATAAAGTTCCCAACCATACTACCCGACATCGATTCTGCTTCTTTCCTGGTATCTGTCGCAGTCCGTCTATCAAGAAAGTCTATTAATTCCAGACCCATCCCATTTCTGAAGGCGGCTTCCAGACCTTGAGTGTAGAGTGTATGGCAGGGTGAATTTAGCACAGTCGCTTCTCTTTCTTACCAGCTCCACAGCCTGTGTCTCGGTTTCTCCCGCGCGTCGCCGCGAGCTAACTCCCGAATAAACTTTTCTTCCCTGCACAATTCTAATTCCATAACTCGCACAGACGGCGAAATCTATCGTCTTGGCATCCGCGGGCAAGTCCGCGGGACCACCCCAACGCCCCAGAACAAATGCCGCTCATCCCTCGGCCGTATTCGATCCGGGCGCGTACATCCTCCAACTCTCTGGCTCCTCGGGCATCCAGGACCCGGACCCTAGTTCGAGGAAAGCACCAGGATCACAGTGGGCGTCGCCCGACGTGGTAATTCCCAAGATTCACCTGTGTTTTGTATCCGTCGACCGATTCCCATATGTAATGTACACCGTCGGGGTGTAGCTTATGCGGCGGGGAGAGAACGGCGCTTCCACCTATTGTCGTAACAAATAGGAACGGGTGAAGGCTCGGGATCGAAGTCGGTCGGATATACATAGGCGCGGAGGCTCGAAGAAGAGACCCTCGTTTACACGATTGTCTGGCCCTGATATCCTGTGGGCGCTTCGGCGACGGGAGATGCGTAAGGATGCTATCGGACGCATGTGTGTGTGGACGGAAGTGCGCGGTGGAGGGCTGAGTGTGGTCGGACGATAACACGTACTGGAGCCCCAGGAAAGTGCCTCGAGCTGGATCGCTGGCCTGCTGTGCAAAGGAAACTCGACCCATTTAAGCTTTTCCGATCATTTACAGCGTTGCTGCGGGATTGGACGAACTTTAAACTGCTCAAACAAACATACCTCAGGATGGAAGCTCGAAGAGGCCTCGTGCTATGGTAGTGCACGTGGCCCCTCGTGAATTCCCTCGCAATTATTAATACGACTGAACCGGAAATGGCAGCCAACAACGGCAATGGCGGCATTGGGAAGCTGGTAAGCTATAACCGGTTCACGATGAAACTTTATCAGCACTGGCCCGCGGCCGTCGGGTCGAGAAGGCAGTATTTTGAACTGTCAAGGCGCTTTGGAAATTTGATGGGACCTCAGAAATGCAATGCAGAGCTGTCTAGCGATGTGGCAAGACTGCGGACTCTTTTTTTTTTTTTTTTTCAAGGCCTTCGAGAAAGAGTACCACAGCAAGTCGCGGTAACTTTAGTGTACGAAGCCTATACCATGGCTGAAATATGAGCCTCGACAGGAACTCTCTGTTCACGTCCTCGAACAAGGTACCTGTTCGCCACCCAATTTTCATGACTCCAGCCGTTCTTCCGTGACCGTTGTTCCAAAAAATCTCTGACTCGCGCGATCTCTGTGGCGTGCCTGTTGCAATTTTGAAGCCTGAGACCATTCCTGAGGTGATGGGCGCGAAGCTGTAGATCGAACGTGAGCCGCTCACAAATGTATCCTTGGGATGTGGCAGATTGCCGTATTTCATTCCCTCCATTCGTCGTGGCCTCCGATTTTCTGGGGCCAAAGAAATTCCGATAACTTAAAACTTTGCTACCGTAAATAAATAAAAATAGGTTGGGTGTGATGCATGCCTGACGCATTGATTCAAAAATGTATTCACTTACGCACCCATGCAGGATAAATGAGTTGCTGGATAAATGGTCGAGACAGCCTTCCATGGGTTTGAACACTGTTTCCGTGTCGTTGGACGCAGTGGATCCTTCGACGACCGGCCTTACTTCACGCTGTGGCGCCGGAGCACGGAGCAGGGCCAGACGGCATTCGTATCGTGCACCAAACTAGAAAAGTCAACTAACCAGTGGTTTGATTATGGACATAGGCGGGTGAAGCCGGGCCGTTTGCAAAGACGGAATGATCGGCCCGAGAGTCGAGATGACTGATCCTGTGACCGCAGTGCGTGACTGTGACTGAGCAAACTTTCTTCGCTTTGCTGTCCTCCTCTGCCGTTAGACGTCGAACTTTAAACCTTACGTTCATCCCCCGATGTTTCCAAAACTCTTTTGCGCGACCACCCCGCTCCGCGGCCCGGGCCGCTCGGATCCCCCTCGCTTGGTATACCGGTCTTGACTCAGACGACCATGACAGAAATCGTAGCTTCCTCAACTTCCTCGCCTCCGTCGATTGAACTCGAACAACAATCTGGAGCCTCACGCCCGGTGTCAGAACGCACATCGTCCCATACGCAAACTTGTCCTGATTCGCAAGTTCCAGACGGTGGCTACGGATGGGTCGTCCTCTTCAGTCTGGCTACGTTTTCCTCGGAAGTTTTTATTTTTAAGCCTGTATTAGCGTGGTGGTTCACCGGAATAACCTACAGCTGGGGTATCGTCCAGGTGTGTGGCATGCCATTTAAATGGCACGATTCTGACAAGTTTCGAAGGCAGCGCTGGTTAAAGATGGCCTGTCTTCGTCTTCGACCTTGGCTTTTGTCGGATCCTCCACCGCTGCTTGTATTTCTGGATTGGGTCTGATAAATGTGAGCGAGAGTCATTCGACACCTGGGTGCCAGGAACACAGCGCTCCTCGGGATTTTTCTAGTGGGATTGGGAACGGCTTTGCAACATTTAATGTCGGAGCGTTATTTGTCACCTCCGGCGCAATTGTGGGAATTGGGACTAGGTGTGTGTATACAGCATTCTTCTTCCTGGAATCCGTCTCACCACCGAGCACAGTTTTACTGCACTGTTTAGGATGTTCCTGACGACTCAAAACTCGTATCCATTACACCTGCACAATACTTTATGAAGAGACGGGGTCTTGCCAATGGCATCGTCTATGCAAGCGGCGGTTTAGGTATCTGTGGCACCCGCCCACTAGTTTCAAAGCTAATATCGATCGATTCAGGTGGCGCCGTCGTCAGCTTTGCCATAGACGGCCTCATTCAGTCTGTTGGGCCCCCGTGGACTTTTCGTATCCTCGGCATCATCGCCCTTGTAACTGGACTCCCCGCTGCTTGGCTGATAAAAGAACGCACGACGATCAGGGCGACGACTGGGCTTGTCTTTCTCGTGCGGGTCAGGATAAGTACAGACTTTTTCAAGAAAGTGTAGTGTTACAACGTAAGTACAGAGATTGAAACCGCAGCGCGTTGAATAGAATGCCTTTCAATCTTCGAAGCGCGCTATCACTTCCTCGGGTAGGCAGTTTGTACTGCTCGTGCGCTTGAACACCTCCAATTTCCCTCCTCGGCACACAAGCGTGAGGCGGCCCCGCTCCCCGTGTTCGACAACCAACGCGCGAATGATGGCAAGCGCTGCGCGGAGCTTCTTGAGGCTGGGCTGAATCCGGCGTTCGATCGCCTGCAGCTCGGGGCTCCCCAGCTTGCGCTTGTTCACCGCGCTGAACCTCCCGCGGTTGTGCACCGCGAGAAAGTGGTGTGGGGTCTGCGAGAAAAACAGCTGCGGGTACGCGTCGGTCCAGTCGAATTCTGCGGCGCGGCGGTCCGTGCGAGTTGTGAGTTCCACAATAGACGAGTGCGGGACGACGGCGCCGCCGTCGATGACGGTCAGCCCGTGGCTAGATGTCGGAGCAGGGGCTGCAGTAGCAGAGCGCGGGGTAATCTTGACTCCAGCGAGACTGTCCGCCAGGTCGTCGATGTTTGCTGACTTTCCTCGCGCTGTACTCGCTGCGGTGCCAGTGGGGATACAAGCATCGACTTCGAAACGCACCACCATCTTGAGGCCATTCAGATCCTATCGGGAGGTGCAAGTCACAATGAGCTAACACCGGCAGAACCATGGAAATGCTCACGTATTTTATGACACGGTGGTGGCCTGTACTTTCTTCGCACCCCAACGCCGGATCCGTCGACGCCTTCTCGAAGTTGTACCCGTACGAGTAGCCCGAATAACTCACTCGGGTGCGCGTCTCCCACCGATTGAGGAGCACCGTGTTCCCTGCGAGCTGGGTGTCGATCCTAAAGTCCTTCTCGGCGGCGGTGCCATCTGCCCAACGCAGCAGTTTGCGCAGGCCGTTCCGGTCTGTGACGAAGTCGACTTTTTCGGCGCACCAGTCGAATGCCGTGCCGCTGCCGCTGGTTTCGTGCATCTTGTCAACTGCGGTGATCAGTGGGAGGAGCACCGTGGAGGGCATGCGGAATCCGTTCTGGTCTGAGAAGAATATTCCGGTGTCGGCGGGGACTTGGTACGGTGTTGCCTTGTTCTGCCATTCCGGCGGCGAGCCTGGACAGGGTCAGCGACTTGATCCAGGGCTACATACGCTCATGAGGCCTTACCCGGGACGATGATGGTCGGTGAAGGTGCGTTCTTCCAGTTGTACGAGCCGATACTTTGCAGGTCCGTCACAGCGACATCCTTGGAGGTAGGCGGTACTGTGGGAATGCCGACGGTCTGAAGGGCTGTTGGGTGAAGTCCTTCCATGATATCACGATCCGAAGGAAGAGGTGTAGACGGCGCGACATTGGCGAACCGGTTTGTACCGCGTTTACTAGCGGGGGATGCGTACATGGCGGGATGGGAATGGGGGAGTTGCGCAATGAGACCAGCCGCTTTATTGACACTCGAGGCGCTTGACATAGGAATTAGAAGGCTCGTTAAATTTATCCAGCGCAACATGTTGGGTACATGTGACAATAGAGAAGGAGTTTAGCTTTTGTTTTGAGGGCGTAGGTAGCGTAAGTGGGCGCTTGGGGAGTTTATTTATCCTATCGGAGAGGTCTGGCCCCGAGAACAAACTCTGGTGTGGGAGCGGACACGGAGATCACAAATTGCGCAGTGTTACAGTAGCAATATTGTCAACTTGAACCGTGCACTGCGGTCTCAGGCAGCCCCATTCCTTTAGCCGCCGCTCTAACAGCGCGCAGGCATACTCCATCCTCTAATACAACGAAGCCGGAAGGCCTGTCTCTCGTTCGTAGGATCCGCATATTCGAGGGTAAGCTGCAAGTGATCATCCTCAAAGTACCAACAAAAAACTGCAGCGCATACCGGCGAGCTTGGATAACTCTCCGCTGCGGGCCACGTTGTGAGCGCCAAGCCCGTATCCGCGTCCGTGAGCCTTGAGATTTCATTGCAGGCGTCAACATGAAGTGCGCACAGACACAGTTAACATACCGTGCGACTCCATCGGTCGAGAACGACATGCGCCAGAACAGCGTCTGGTTGCTTCCTACGATCTGTGTGTGGAGCGCATGGGCGGGGTCCTTGAGCTTGAGGAATGCAGTCGTGTGCGAGAGGATGGAGTTGCTCCCGAGATTAATAATCTCCCACAGCTGGCGCGCGTCTTGGGAGCTGATGAGGGCCCACTGTACGATGATTTGAGGATTCAGGTGGAGATGAGACGATAGACGATAGAGATACACACCTCCTGGTTGTTTGTATTCGTAGGCGCATAGCTCTGTACGGGCGTGAAAGGCTGCAAATTTCCGTCGGTAAGGTCAAGCATATGTCCCTGGAAGTCGGTGATGTTGAAGGCATATGAGATGTCGGGGGCAAGCGCCGCACAGGGTGTGCACGTTGCGAGTGCGAGCAGAAGGTATGGGAGATAGAGCATGCTCAGTGGGCGATTTGGGGCTGATAATGCATCCACGTACCGACCAGTTTAAATGGAGTACTGCTGAGCTTCCGCTTCTACGGAATACGTTTCGGCGAAGTAGAATCACCGGATTAAAGTTATCGTTGACCTAGCGTTGCGCTATTTCCGAGGTCCTACGGGACGTGCTAACCGAAAGCGCAGTTGAGACCCAGAACCGGTTTATCCATCCGTAAAAACTATAGCGTGGTAGGTAGGTAGGTAGGTAGGTAAGATTACACGGCACGGTCCGAATAACGAACGCCGGTTCCAGGAGTTCTCCCGGTGTACAAAACAAGCGTAAATTACACCTTCGCCCCTGGGCCTCCAAGCGCCTCCCAAGCCGAGCTCGCAGTCACACAAGCAACCTTTCAGCCACCCATGCCCCGCTGTAGAACCCAGTCGACGCCTGCAAGCGATTAGTGACACACCACTTCGCCGGAATTAATCCTCGTCTCGCAACAAAATTCCGCTCCTTGATCACGGACGATGAAGGGGCACAGAATAGAAAACCTCGAGAATGTCATGAACATATTTTGCCACGAGTACGATCGTGCTGCGCTGATAGATGATAGCTTGCAGAAAAGAGGTGCTATTCAATTCTATCATTTTCTGTTGCAACGTTGGAACTGTCTGCAGAAGTTTTCCCAGAAAGATGGTGCGCAGATTTTGAACTGCAGGCGATCCCGTGCAGTCAAGCAACGCATGCTCTGGGGTTTCCACGGTGTTCAAACAGAAGCGACAGACACGCGCTTCGCGCGGTACCGGCTGATGTGCATGATCAACGTAGCGCAGTCTTTCAACGGCAAGTTGATGGGTTGAGAGCATTACAGAGGTAAGAGCCTCTCTGTGCTTCTGGGTTCTAACCATCGTTAAATAGTGCCGCCTGTAAAGAGTGATCACCGTTGGAGGTTTGTCTTTCTGTGGTTCCCGTCGCCCGTGTAACAAGTAGAGTTTGTCGGAGGAGTCTACTTCACGCTGTAGCCATTGCAATGCTAATTGTTCCACGGATTTGGCGTACGCTTCGATGCTCTTGGGAGTGGCGTTGTCAATCTCGGGAAGTGGGCATTCAAATGGTAATTTGGATGCTGCTGTACACAGATCTCCGAACCAGGACTTTTTCTTGCGACGTGCGAGTTCGATTGAACTTTTCAGGCAAACGCGCGCGAATTCAGGTACCTTGGGACCTAGGAGATATTGAAGATACACCAGCATAACCAAGTAGCGTCGGACTCGCAGAGGCATGATCCCGGTTTCGGTGAATAACGGTGCGAGCATAGAATGGGAGTGCACGTTCAAGATTTGCCGGAGAAAATTGACCTGGACTTCGCAAAGCTCTTTGACATGAATGTCCTCACTGTCGGGTGACACCTCGCATCCATGGATGAGATGGCAGTCGACGCGGGCCATGTAGAGCTGTATATATTCCTTTGGGGTCAGGCGGCCAGTTGAATCTTCCAGTCCCATGATTCGATGCGCGCAGTACCGTGCTGTGCTTGCTTTCTCTTTATAGTGTGATTCGAACATATTCCGAGTGTCAGTGCGGATATGGACACCCACATACTTCTCGTGGGTGGTGAGGTTCAGGGTTGTGCTGCCTAGGTGGAAGGGTGGAAGCGGCTGTGGTACGGGGCCAAAAATCATAATCACTGTCTTGATCATGTTGATTACAATGAAGTTTTTGGAGCACCAAACGTACAGCGTGTTCAACTTGCGCTGTAGGCCAGCGGCCGAGAAGGAGACGAGAAGAATATCATCTGCTTGGGCCATTATGGCGATTCTAACCTCGCAAAGAATAGGGTCGTCGGAGTCTGGATCCATAACTAAGTCGGCCATGAATAAGTTCCAGAGGACTGGGGACGCGGGGTCGCCGGTAAGTAGGCCGATAAATGCCTTGAATTCGGGCGAATTCTGGTCTCCGTGACGAACGTAGTATTCCATGCGGCGGTATAACATGCGCAACCAGTCGAAAATTTTGCCGCCCATACCCATTCGGAGCAGCTTGAGCCACAACGTGGGATGGTCAGTTGAGGGGAAAGCATTTGTAGCATCCACCGCTGCAACGTAAGCAGTCAAACCGTTTGCTCGGGCCCATTCTTTGATACACCGAAGAATAAAGGGATTGTTATTGGTACGATAACCAGCTCGAAATCCATTTTGATAGTCGGGGATGTATCCTCGTTTTTCGGCCCATTCGGTGATTCGCAGGTGGATTAATAGCGTCAGAACCTTCAACACACAGCTTTCTAGCGCGATAATTCTGTAGCTGTCAGGCATCGAGGCGAGCTTCCCTTTTTTCAATATCCCAATGATGGCTGTCCTGAACCATATACTTGGCCCGTCTTGCTGGCGAACACATTCGTTGCAAAGTAAGGCCAGATCTTCATTTGGAATCTCGAGTATTTCCGCATACAGAATTGCATCCTCTCCGGAGCCACTGTCCAGAGAATGTGTTCTGATGTGGTCTTTAATTGACGCGATATGATCTTCTGTCCATGGCGTTGAAAAGAAGCCTTCGGCTGTGGTGTCCTCCGTTGAATCAGGGATCATTTCCGCGAGAAGGTTGTTCATGGTATGTTCGGCGGCGTCGAAGGATTGAGGCATAATTTTTGGAGGATTCAGCCGCGATTCAAAGACGTCTTTCAGATCGCTCGCGCTCACAGAAACGGGAATAGGTGCTGGGTCTGAGAGGCGTTTAACTTGCTTCCAGAATGCGCCCGCAGAGGGTGCTTCCATTACACTTTTCCGGTTCTTCTCCTTTATATCGTTCAACCGCTCGCGGCCCCTGTGCGCAGCAGGATAGGGAGGACGGTTACTGATTCCCTGCTCCTCGTTTGGGTCCAAAGAGTCATTGGGAATATTTGCAGAAACTTTTGGGATGGACATGGCAGGCAATGTGTCGCGTGCATCTTTCTCTATCGGATTTTCAGGTTGAGGCTCAAGAGATTTCGCGTCTGGTGCCGTTCCACGAGGAAGATTGCACGCGATGTTGGCAAGTTTTTTAGCCTCTTCCAGATGGTTGTTATTTCCTTCCTTGAGGTGTACGAAGCGGATTGGTGCGGCTCGAGCGACGATCCACTGAAATATTAGTTTGAGGATGTCTCCGTTGGAGCATTTCCATCCACAATTTGCGTTCATTGGCGCATAGTACACAACGGAGCGTATGGCATATTGCGATCTCGTTGATATCTCCAGAGTTTTCATGGGGGAGGAGGACTTGAGGGCATACAGCAGCGCGAGTAAAGACTGACACCGGCTCGCGAGCACATGCTTACGTTCTGCGATGCACAACGTGGAAGTCTGATTTTCCCCGATTATTCCACTGAAAAATTCTGAACATCGATTCACGGTTTGTGCACAGCGAAGAAATCGATATCATGTATCTGGGATGTTTGACTGCATCAACGGGGACCCTGCTGGCAAAGATAAAAAAAAAGATGCACACCGTAAAGAGCATACACCGATCTCAGGCTAGATCTCCACACAGTAAATAGCAAGGAAACAAAATTGTCTTGAATACTTCAAGATCAGCCGAAAACAGTGACACCTTTTCGGATAATCTGGAAGGAGCATAGTATCGTCCAAGGATCGGCCAAGGATCTCATGTTAGACTTTTGGTAGCTCTTACCTGACTCCGCCGAGTCGCCCATTAGGATCCACAGTGGATGTCACTCGAGAAGGGCGTAAGGATAGCGCATCCACTTCGCGGACGCGCCGCCGTTCATTCTGACTGCGGATAGCCTGTGGATGTCGTGGTCACGGTGGAGCGAAAGAGCTTAGGCGCCCATAGAGCGCCCAGTGATGCCATCAGCACGCTGTGCATTGATTGAATCACAATGATTGTCGTGCACTGTTTGCTGCAGACTTCGGCAAACTCTCTTGTTTTCGCTCTACCATGTCCTCGCCCCAGGCGGCCTCCTGTGCTTTCTCCCCTGACGACTTGCACTTCCTTAATTCTGGCTGGTGACAGCCACGGATTCTAAGTAACGTCACGGTCAGCGGCTCAGCCTGAGGTGTGGTCACTGGTCAGTGGCAGACTCCCAGCTGTTTTAGTGCCACAGAGTAAGCACTGGGGATGTCAATTGTCAGACTTTACGCACCGTGAGCGTGTGAGGTTCCAGTCCTTTGAGAGGTCAGAACCCCGCTAGAGTCGTCAAGAAACCAAGTAGTTCACGCACAAAGGTGAGTGGGTGAGGTATTGGATTCGAGAAAACTAAAGAACTACCTACTCACTAGCTACATTAAATAGGATTCTAAGGTACTGCGTACATACTACTAAAAAGGAGATTCTATTAATACAAACCTTCGCCGCAAGTGCGCAGCTGAAGGCACAGTTCTCGCAGTTCAACCACGTAGTTGAAGACGTGGTTGAACACGTCGCGCCGAGCCGCCGCTCGGACATCACCGGATGCCGTGATGCCGAGGTCCATCCCTTACAGAGCGGCATCCATAGGCTGAGGGATCGTAAAGGAGTATATACCAGAAGAATAGGACTAGGACTGCCCCAGTCCTATGGAGTAGGACTCAGTCCAATGGAATAGGATTCAGTCCCATTATCTCGGCTGATTGTTACGTTGAATCGCGACTCGCCTAACACTAATCTCGCGTGTATATTCTCGACATTGATGATGATGATGTTATACACAATATCTAATCTACGTTGCCTGAACATCAACTAGTTCCCACTCGGAAAGCATGATCTGCTCAAGTCGCGCGCAGTCCAACTGGCAACAACGTGTCGAATCATTCCTCAGTCTGTTGGCCGCTCAGGTAATTCATGCATGCCTCGTCATTTATTTCCGACCCTGATAACACGGCGCGGTGCTTTACACAGATCACCCGAATTCTGTCGGAATCATCAACCATACAGGAGGTTCTAAATGTAACCCTGCCTCAATGAAAGGTCATGATCGCCTGTTGGAGGATCGCTGTTTTTCAATTGGTGGTGAAGTCTTCCAAACACCCAATTCAAAATTACCGGCCAAACATTATCGTTGCTCCCCTTTTTTTGATGCAGCCGACAGTCTTTGTTGAGCCTGGTCCACAGACTTCGTTGCATCTGAATCGGTAAAAGCGAAGCAGGTCTACTCAACCTCGTGCACGCGTTCATCATCTCGCCATTTACGCGAATGGCCGTTTGGTACTCCCATGCCCGATGTCGCCACCCTTCCCAAATGTATCTTATGGTGTGGATGTACTTGTCTGCGGCTGAACATCGGCGGGCTTATGACCAGTACGGGTCCAGTAAAATTATTAGTCGATATATAAATGCGTCTCGGGGATCTCAGGCATGTTGAATCCTGACGCAGGGCATTAGTTATGCTCAAATTTCAGCGCACCAAAGTTCAACGACACGCAGATCCTTCAAAGAGCCCTCAGCAAATTTCCCCATGGACAGGCCATGGACCCGGTATGTTGCCTTTTGTTCTCCCTTTGTCTTCGGGTCTTCCCTTCCAACTACCAAGCCGATTGAGCAAGACGTAAAGGAGGCCGCCGACCGTGTTGACCTCCCTCCTTACAATAGCTAAGGACTTCAGCGAAGTTCCCGCACAGCAGGCCCGGCGAGGTAGCAGCCGTACCGAGATGGTCGAAAGAAAGTACGGCATGTAGGGCGGGGTAATATTAGAAATCTGGCTGTAAATTACAGGTCGGTGAGAGGGGGGGTCCGGTAAACTATAAAGGGCATGTAATTTACGGTAATTTACAGCGCCGCAGGCCCGATTTTTTTACCGTAAATTATAGTAATAACTGGCTGTAATGTTTGTAAAAATGGTAAAAAATGGTAAACTTCACTGTCCACGGCTCGTCATGGGCATCTGATCATGGCCGGCGCCCTCAGATGGAGCCACCCACGTATGCTGAAGCGACATCCAGCTACTGCCGGGTCCTATTTGAATATCCAGTGGGTTGATCGGCTTGCAGGCGCATTCTGTACGGTTCATTCTTTACAATTCTTTACACGCAAAATCGGAGGGCCTCTGTAAAGAATGTAAATTACATGTAAATTACGTGTAACGTTCTCCGTGTAAGTTACAGGACCATTCTTTACCCGGCACTATGCCCATGATATCCAGTCATCTTGTCATTCAAGCGATGACTGTCATTTTAGGTGACGCCTAACATCCGCTGTCTAATACGGCAGCGAGTACTACTTCCATAGGACTGGGGCAGTCCTAGTCCTACTCTTTTCGTCACTCCTCATCGTAAAGTTCCGCCCGTCGCGCGGGAGATACCATCATACCCATGGTTGACGAGGCTTCAGGAGGTATGAGACCATAAGCTCACAGACTACTTGAACGACTTCACGTATTATGTAAGCCCTGGGCACGGCGAGAGGGCGTCGGTCGGCTTGGCGGGAATGAAGGCGTGGTGATCCTTCCATCCTGAGGCGTTCGCAGAAACGAGCAGGGCGGTAACGAGGGGGGAAAGTCTAAATGAGAGCATGATAAAGGAAAGGTGAATGCAGTATTTCAGAACGATGCTTACCTTTTATCGTCTTCCCCGGCACTGTGAATATCAATGGATACAAATGTACATAGATAATTTGTACTGACCAGTTATGGCGACATACAGGCTGTCGAGAGGCAGTGATTTAGATTGTGGATTGTGAACGTTTGATGTGGATCGTGGTCTAAATTCCCAAGGCCCGGGGAGAAGATCTTTTCGAAGAGCGCCCTTTTTCTCTTCCTGTAGTACCCTGAACAATTCGCCAGTTATGTTGACGCTGCCGTATAACGAGAACGAAGATACAGCCAAAAAAATTCTCGGCAAGTTCATGGTAGAGAGAATCCCAAAGGTGCCTTAATATTTCGAGAGGTTTCGGGACATGGAGGCTGGTGACATAATGCGGGGTCAAACGGCGTTCATGGGTTTATGGAGATAGGGTTAGACATTGCCAAGTCATTAGGACAGGCGCGAGCCCGGAAGACCCAATGAAAGCAAACCATGAGTCATCAGCCGGCGAGGATTCAGAGAGCAGGTGAAGCAGGGTAAGCCAGGATGGGGGCGGTGGTGGTTTCCTGAAAAGAAGCGCTTAAGAAGCAGCGCGTGATAAGGCTTGGATTTGGCGAGTAGAAGCATCCTTGCGATACAAGCTTCCATGTTAGAGCGTCTGGCTGCGAGAGACTACTTGATCATGGCGATGCGGCGATACAGTGCCCGAGATCGGATCTATCTACGTGGCGTGGGGCCCTGAAATAAGTACTTATCTATATAGGACTGGTCCACGTTGCACCACCGTGAGCTCGCCTCCCCCTGCCGGACGTACTGAGAAACTGCAGTCAGTGCTACAAGACTATCGCAATTTTGCTAATCTGTGCGCGTGTGTTCTAGATGTCCTCCTGGATGCCGCCCGAGCTGGCTGACCGCATCATCGACTTTTTGTGGGACAATCAGTCCGACCTCCACGCCTGCTCCTTGGTGTGCCGGCAATGGCTGCCATCGAGTAGGCACCATCTATTCGGCTGGGTCACTGTCCGCCCTACCCTCGAATTCCTCACTCTTCTGCAATCTTCGTCGAACCTTGTCCCGAATAATGCGCGGAAGCTCGATTTTCGGCTTTGGCCACGCGAAATGGACTCAGTTACATCCCAAATACTGCACCATCTGGCCAAAGCCTGGCTCGTGAAAACAATAATAATCGGGACTTTCCCACCGTCGGTCCCAGATTGTCCTGTCCTGTCCCACGTCACAAAGCTCTGCTTTCACCGCACCAAGTTCCCTTCATTCGCGGACTTTGCTCGCTATCTCGGGCAATTCCCCGGTCTTCGTGAGTTGGAGCTAAATTCGCCCACCTGGCCAGACGCTCGGGACAACACCTGTCCCAAATTTTCACTCGAGCTGCAGTCGTTGGCCATGCAAGGCGTCCAGCGAAATTCCGCCCTACTCCCGTGGTTAGCGTCCCCAGATTTTGCGCCACGCACACGCGGGCTCTCCATAACATTCCCTCCCCAAGTCGACACTCATACACTCAGCGTGCTCTCCCAATTCCTCAGACATCTCAACGGCTTCCTGCGATATCTGCAGCTTGACGTTTACCCTTCTTTACATCTAGATGGTGTGTCCAGAAGGTCTAAAAGACTTCTTAAACTGAATATTTTGGCGTGCAGAAACAATCGCAGGGCTCGAGTTGGACAACCTCACAGGCCTACAGTGCCTTCGGCTCGGCCGCGGCCTATATTTCAGCATCCCTCGTATGCCAACATCACCGCCCACATGCCGAACCTTCCCAGAAATTCTCGACATCACCCACCGTTTCACCTCGAGGAACCAGCTCACAGAACTCATTTTGAATGTTGAAATCGCACCGAATCTGTGGTTTTCAAAGTCCGACTCCGATTTGCGCTTAAAGGAGTTCCTTGCGAAGCCTGGTGTTGAGAAGATTCCAACTCTGCGGTTTTGTATCCTGCGCGGTCGCGAAACACGCAGGGCAGTAGATGCACATCGCCAAGAATTTGTGGTGTTTACACGGGAGAGAGGGTTGATATCGTTGGATCGCAAAGTAGTTTGCTCCGACGAGAATAGTCCTAGGTATACCCTTTGTTAACTTCATCAGAGTTTGTGCTCACACGGAAACTTTTCAGTTCATTAGGCTCGACGTGAGTGTAGTAAATCGCAGTTGCCTTTGTTGTATGTACGTGCGTGCCCTGCTCTATCTTGCTCTGTTTGAATGTTCGATTTGAATGTTCGCTTGCACCCGTTGCTCGATGCGAGATAGTCCCCGCCATCAAAAAAGAAAAAACAAGCCGGAACTGACAATGCATGATACCCGGGCACTGCTGTGGAATACGGCCATTTCTCTCCCCGAGTCCATTGACAGACATCTGCGTGGTGTTTGAGATGTGTATCTATCTTCCATTTCAGATCACTTTGTTGAACAATGCGATACCCGGGAGAAGCACTAGAAGGCGCTTAAAAAAGCCCCAAGTGTAACCCGGCCGGGGGGAGGAAGGTAAATCAGTCGCTATACTTATCTCGCTGAACTTTTATGAATGGAGTAGGGAGAGCCTGGACAATCTTTCTACCTCGATTCAATTAGTCGGAACACGCCCCACTCGGTGCACCTTTCTCCGCCAGGATTGCCGAGACAAGCTCGGGGAGCCGCTCACCTATCATCCACACAAAGGAAGCATCGCCGGCGGGCAGGTTGGCGGCCAGTGTCGAAGGGCGGCGCAGGCAGATTGCGGGAATGTCGACGTGGCAAGCAGGCTCCAGTTCTCGAAACAGAGCATCGGAGACGAAACGGTGATGCTGTCTCGGAATACCGACGCTGTCGTGCAACATCAGAGGTGGGTGGAGGGCGTCTGGTTTAGGTTGGGACACATGGAACAGGTCCCAGGAGGACATCCCCTCGAGGTACGGATTCAGCTGTTCGAACGCAGCTGCTTTGCTGAAAACCTCGAAGTCATTCCGGCGAGGACGGGGATAAATTGACGCAGCGCTTGCAGAGTGGAGACCGCGTCATCAAAAAGCGGCCAGTTGAAAATATTAATTAAATTGAGCAGGAAAATTTGGAAGATTCGTCATCCGTGGACGCCAGGCCAAGCTTGGGCCAAGCCGCATTGCCATCACTGCGTTCCGACGTCCCCTACGCTCAGGTCTGCGTAGCTGATGGGGGGTCAGCGTAGGTAAGTGCAGTCGACTACACAGCCCATGTGTAGCCGACTACGCCTACTTTATGCGTAGCTGATGGCGTGTCAGCGTAGCCGTGTGTGTAGCCAACTACGCTCATTTGGCGTAGCTGAGCATAGCTGAGCGCAGGTAAGCGCAGGTAAGCGTAGGTATGTGTGGGTAGCTAGCCTCACCTACACAGACCCAAGGGCATCCATTTTACAGCTGAATCCTTCCCATCCTTCTCTCGCCCCGAGTCACGCAAAATAATTATACCCCTTGCACCCCATCTAGCTTCATCTTCGGACACAAGAATGAATGATGGTCAAATTGAGAGGCTTTTTGCCGCGCTGCAACAGCGGAGTGGCGGGAGGTTCATATATCACGGTTCCGGCCGTTCTGGCACCGACGAACAGGTCAAACAATTGCTCGACAATGAGAAATGTTCAAGAAATTGTCACAGGAAGAAATAAGATACAGTCCCACACCTCCAAAGATGGAAGTTGTTGTCGTCAGTCGATAGTCTTGAGCTAGACTCACTCGGCGTAGCTTAGCGTAGGCCACTAGACATACCTAAGCCAAGCTACGCTCAGCTAGACTGACCTAAGCATGGCTAAGCAGAGCTAGCCAGACCCGCACTTGGCTACACAGACCCTGTGTAGCTCCGCTAGACTCAGCCATCTGCGTAGCTGTGCGTAGATATTCTACGCTCACCCTGAGCGTAGGTGGCGTCGGAACGCAGTGCATATCTGTGTATGCGCGAGCTAGGATTTGCACGTAAGGCAATCCTGGCGTGCGCTTCTTGACCTCATATTTGGCGTCAAAGTACAGGGGAAAGAGCCTCGTTCCGCGTGAATCCATAGGAGGGCCGAGAGAGGAGGGACTCGAGCGCCGTGAATATTCCCGATTCGTGATCCTAGCTTAGTAAGTAAGGGTTTGAACGGTGGTTTTCGCGACCAACTCACGATCAGGGTTCCAAAAACATCGAAATATATCACTTGGAGGGAGTAGGGCTGAAAGATCGGAGGCGGAGAAACGGAAGCCCTCGCAACTCGGTGCAACCAGCGGTCTCCCCACTCGTACCACTCGTCGTCGTCGTCTTCCTCTTGTGCTGTCCAGACAGGAACCTCTGATTTTGAGGGTGTGCGTGGTCTTTCGAAAGCAACGCAAAGATCGAAGAGAGCACCATTCTGGAACTCCGTAGCAAGCCCTTCTGGGACAGCCAGAGCGTTTGGGCCTGAGCAAGACACCTATCTTGGGTCAGCGAGTGTCAAAGGTCGCGAGAGGATGCACGCGTAGGAGGTCCTGAGTCCAAAGTATCGTTCTTTCCGTCTCGGGGCGGGAAAACCGGGCGCGCAATCGGTGACAGGGATGAGAATCAATTGCTACAGGAGAAATAAGAGCGCCCACATCTTAATCTGTCAGACTTCGTCCATGCATTGGCTTGATGGCAAGATTTGTCTCAGTGATTCGATATCGTAGCGTATCTGTCCAGAGATGGATGTCGGTGGGAAAATATGAGCGGGATGTACGTTGGTGATGGTGCTTTTGCGACTGAAGCTAGTCCACTGGTCATCATGTCTGACCCCTGCGGCCTCTCGTTCAGCCGACTGCTTAGCTATGTCTCGCTTCACTTGTTCGTTGGTGTCGATGTGGACAATGGCGTTAAATAAACGACATGAAGCATCAGATAGCCACCGCCGACGGCCGTTGGATGAAGCGACGGCGGCTTTGAAGATAAATCTGCCAGCGCGAGTTGCATCGACAATGCAATCACAGAACGGCCATTTGAAGTCGGGGACCAGTGGCTTGCGTGATCCCAATACACAAAGGGAAGATAGGGAGATACGTGGTGGGTAAGGGATAGTGGGAGGGCTGCACTAGATACGCCAGTGTACTATCTTCGCACTCCTGAGCCTCGCTATCGGGCTCGACCTCGACCAGCGCGAGATATTGGCCACCTTTCAGCTCAGCAGCAGCCGAGGTCGCCAAAGCGGACTTGAGGTACGCAACAGATTCTTGCGCGGAGGGGTTACTATTGCCCAGAAGTATCCACCGTAGTGCTGGCCATAATATGATATGAATACGAAAATCGGGTATCGTATTCATATTCATATCGTATTCACCTTGCTGACCCCGTATCGTATCCGTATCCGAGCATATTCATATTTATTCATATCCAGGCCGGTGAATATGAATACGATATGAATATATTCAAATATGCTGCATGTTTTTTTGAACCCTCTGAAAGTGCAGGTAATGCAAACCCCAATGAGAAGGATATCTCCTTAGCAGTACTTAGAGACTGTATCCTCGCAGACAATGTGTTCTGAGGTCGAAAGGAGGCGATGTTGATGTTGTGGCGCGTTGGGGCTGTTCTATGCCGAGATGCCGAAGACGGGCGACTCCGTGATTGTCAGCGGCATGCTATTCCGGTAAACAGCTTCTCCCCCCGGGCCGCGGAGGATCATTGCTTGGGGTGCCGAATGGGTGATTGGTGATGGCTGAGCCTCGATGACCGTATTCAAATATATTTGGATACGCTGAGCGTGTATCGTATCGTATCCATATCATATCCGTATTCATATCCACCTGTATTCATATTCAGTCGGAGGCTCTGAGCCCGTATCGTATTCAGTCGTATTTGGATATATCCAAGGTTAAATCTGGCGTATCATATTTTTGGCCAGCACTAATCCACCGGACTCGTCCGGCGAGTCAGTGTATGGGAGTCCATTTGGGAACTCGAAATACCGGCACACCGGGACACCGGCGGTGTAGTGGCGGTGTAGATCGAGAAGTGATCGGGAAGATGCCGTGCTCAAACGAACGTCGGCACCACATCAGTTATATGACGTACACCACCGTTTGGCCGTTGAGGGTTGATTCGAGCTAATCCGGCCGGTGTGGGGTTGCCCTTGAATAGACGTGGATTTGGGCAAGTTTCGACGTCTTGTGCAGGTTCGATCAAGAACATCTACTTACCCCGAAATCTACGTCAGAAAATGGTCTAATCGAATTGGGTGGCTCCGGCATGATGCCGACACTGATCGTGGCTGGATTTGACGTCGGATCGAGGTGATTTCTCTCCACCTCAAATCGACATCGGAACAGGCCCTTGTCCAAGGTCTTCGTCCACATGGCAGAGCAACTGGCCAGGGCACAGGGCTTTTTCCATCAAATTTGCACAAGTCCGTTTCCCTGTGCTGTCATCCGATCTTCCTTTCTCCCCTCATGTCCGCGCTCGTCCCCCACGGCCTACCTTCAAACTGCCTTCCCTCATGGAGCTGTTGGCCCACATCCCACTTTCTATAGGCCTCCTGCTTGTACTCTCCAGTCCCCCTCTTATCTGAAGAGCCCGGTGTGAGGTGTCGTGTTGTGGGTACTTTTTTTTTTCACGCTCGCTATCATAGACTCACTCTTTAAAGTCGCACCTGACTTATACGCTCACGTACTGTACAGTCGTATCGTAGTGTATAGTAACCATGAATATACTGCCCCTTTCCCCTACCAAATCAATTGCCGGGCCCCCAAGAAGAAAAAAAACCCCGGCGAGGCGCGCATAGCCAGGCATAGCCTCCGACGTGGATTCGAGGTGGGATCAGTCCGACCTCAAAACAACGTCGGCCGGATTACATTGATCAGACGTCGGATGATTGCCGGAGAGACGTAGGCGGTTCCCAGGTCGCTGCCAGGTCGCTGACCAAACGGTGGTGTAGCCTAAACTGTACAGCTCACCCACAGCGAGCGCAAGAATGGATATGGACTAAAGAGGGAAAGTAATGACCATGTTACTTGCCGTGTTGTGAATCGACTTTTCTTGGCTCCTACAGGGATAAGTAGAACCTTAGGTGGTCTTGATTTTGCACCCACATGACAAGGACAAAGGGTGAAAAGATATGAAGCATCGGACTGCTACCCCTATGTAATTGGGACAACAGACGCGACGCGACGTGTTTGTTTGGTACTCAATGGCATCACGCGGATCATTCCGAATTCGGGTGCCGAGCCTGCCGCCGGTGTGCACAGCCGCTGGTGCGCCGGTGTTTCGAACTCCCAAATTCTCTGGTGTATGGAGCGGGTTTTGCCAGGAATGCAGGAAGCAAAGGGCCGCGGTAGTGATGCGATCATCTCGTACAGCCTCCGGCAGCCCCGGCATGATTCAAAACCACCATTGATTGCGAGGATTCGTACGCCTAAGGTTCCGGTGCTTCAGGGCGGTGTCCCAGCCGATCATGTGTTCATCCAAACATTCTCATTTCCGTCAAACAGGGCTGGGGAAGCAACGACCAGTTGACCTCAGCAAAGACCCCTTTTTGTGTCAACGGGAGTCGGACCCCGGACTGCGATATTCCGCTAGGATGTACTGTGGGGACGCTGCTTCCGGTGTTCCGCACTCCACGCCCGAACATTTGGCCTGTTCATTCCTTCGCAAACAGATGAAAAAGAGTGAAAGCTTCAACCAGGTTTCTCTTTTTCTCTTGTTGAATTTTGCACCGAACAAGGCGCCAAACCCAAATTCCTCGACGTTGAGTACGATGCGAATCGGGCGAAAAGAAAAGACAGTCACACCGCCTCTGCCGCATTCAGGCGCAGGGAGTCGAACCCCGATCTGCCGGCTACGCACGTAGATTACTAGAGACCGCGTTCCGTATCTCATTACCTTGCCTGTTCAGTCCTCGGTGAAGTCGATCAGTCCAAATCAGGTTATCACATCGTAATCGACTTATCAACGCCTTGCACCTGAACACCTTGAAGCAAAAGAGGCATTCCCATTCGACTGTGAAACTTAGCGTGATTGATTCGAGGTTGTTCGTAGGTTTCGATAACTAGTTGAATCAACTTGAATGGGGAAAAAAAACCGGGGCCAACTGATGGATCGGGCGCAGGGAGTTGAACCCCGGATTGCGAGATACCGTAATGTATGTTACCTGAGTTCGGTCCAAATACAGCTCGCTGAGTTCCATTCACTACAACCGATGCTTACCTCCGTGAGCTTCCCTGAAGGAGGGCAGGTAAAAAGCGGCCAGACGGTTGAACGGGGCTTTTTGGCATCCAGATTCGAGTGCGAGCTTGAAGGCTTCGCACCGCTTCTGAGTATGAAAGCACAAAAAACGCAACACAGATAGGAAACTCGGACGCGGGGAGTCGAACCCCGGCCGCGGACTGCCGGCTACTTACAGAGTGCACATACATGTACCAGAAAAGCCGGCGGTGTGCCGTACACCACGCCCGATTATCCTACCCCTTGAATGTTGGGTGAAGTCGGTCAGGAAAATCAGGTGTGTAGCGGACAGATCAAAACTTTGCACCTTGACACCTTGAAGCAAAAGATTCGGATTTGGTGGCGAAACTTGGAAGACATTGATTCACCGAGGTGCGTCGTGAGATTGAATAAATTAGTTGAATCAACTTGGATGGGGAAAGAAAAACAGCGGCGCAGTCAGTCGGACTTTTGTGTCCTCGCCGTGTACTTACCTCCCTCGGCGAACTTCCGCGTGAAGGTGGACGTGTAAAAAGCGGCCAGACCGTTGAACGGGGCTTTTTTGTGTCATCCAGATTCGAATTTGAAGCTTGAAGGCTTCCTACCTGGATCGAGAGCTTAATGAACGACAGAGAAAGCTCAAAAAAAGTCACAGAAACGGCATATTCGGACGCGGGGAGTCGAATCCGGGGCTGCGAGATAGTATTCGACGCAGCCAGACGCGCTCGCGGTGTGCCGTACGCCATGCCCAAATCTTTGGCCTGTTCTTCCCTACGTGAAAGCGCGTGAGCGTCAAATGAAAACAGTGTGGCAGTCCGAGTCGGGAGATTTGGTGGAGATCGGACGCGATTCTACGCGATTTCCTCCGCGTAGATATCTGAGTATGGGCAGCTCCAGACGGGATGCCTGTGGGAAAAAGTTTGGCGTCGGGAGGTCGAACGGGCAGAGACCAAGGGGCCGGGACGACAGAGGCAGAGTCCGGATCAATGCCGTCATTCCGATTACGCATCACGGCATCTGACAGCTCTCTTTTCTTCGACCACTGCGTTCCTTTTATAGGCGGATTCGCGCGTGGGAGGAGCATAGGAGGGCCGAGGAGGGCCGAGCACGGTCAAGGACGATGTGAAGCAAAGGGCCAACGCAGACTTAGACAGATGGCACGCACCAGGCACTGGCAAGGCAGCCCTCCGACGACGACGACGACGACGACACCCAGCTTGGCGACGACGAAGGTCGACTACACGCACCGCGGTAGCACGTGGAGTCTACACATCGATTTTGATCGATTCTGTTCCTTACGCGTTTTCTGCAATTCTAAGATCCAGATTCCAGATCCACCTCACCAGGCTTACCCAGTAGTAGATCCGAAAAGATGCGATTCATAGTCCCTTGAATCACGCTTGACTTCCAACGGCACTCCCGTCCTCCATTGGCGCCATGGATTCCAGCTCGAATACCCTGTGATGGCTGACGAACTCAATTATTGGTACGTCGTATATGTACATCATCATGCGATTGGCTGATTTAAAATCCCAGTCTCGATGCCCGATAGTCCCCAGTACAGATTCCCTATTGCGGCTAGACCACTTTATTCGCCTCCTGACTTGCTTTTCCCAGGTCATGCCGCATATTACCTGCGTGAGGTTCTGAGTTTGGCCCCTTCATCATGTCAGGGTCGCGCACCTTCTACTTGCCGTGCTCGGTCGCCTGTTACAGCACCAACAACAGCATCTATCTTGCCCTGTGCCCGGTCCACGGTCCCCTGCACGAACGCCTGGGCCTCGGCAGCCTGGATCTCTGCTTCGCCCGCCATGTGCTCGTCGCGCCCCGATTTTTGCCACGACGTCGCGCCAAACAGGTGTCCAATCTGCACTCGGCGAATGCATTAGTCCCCTTCTATCAGACTTTGTCTAACCACGCACCATCTCGACCAGTGTCCCTTTCACTGAGTGGTACTGCCCTGCAGCCTTGCTGTGAGATGTGGCGGTCAGCTGCGAATCTGCTGAGCATCGACTTTGTAAGTACCTGGGCTGTGGTGCAGTTGTCCCCGTTGCGTTGTTTTGGAGTTCGTTCGTTGACATCTTTCCCCTTAAGATTCTTGGAGGCGTCGAGCTTTTTTGCGCGATATTTATCGCTCAATCGCCCCTACGTCATAAAATGACGTAGTTCGAGCTCACGTGTGACCGTTTCACTCTTTTTTTCTTCTCATTTTTGACCAACTTTCCGCGTTGTGCATGTTGTCTTCTCCATCCCGTACACAAACCTGCTCGAAATGGCCAATCGACCCAGAATATGCCACGTAATATTGGGGTTGGTTTGGGAATATGATTTTCCTGCCGAACGCTCTGTTCAAACTGTACCCCCCCTGCTGCCGGGATGGTCTATCTGAGATGCCTGTGAGCTTTCCCGTAACTCTACCTACCTACCACCGTGTGCCCCTTGGGAGTTCCGTGGCCTCGTGATTTCTCCGCAGGCCGGTGTCAATATTGCACAGGTTGAACTCTTGCACGTATGTGTTCGGTGGCCTCCTCTCGTCCAGATCGTTCGCTAAACTGCAGCAGCTCTCGCACGACTCTCTCATTCACGAACATGCCGCGGGTCGCATACCGTATACCGCTCAGCTGCTTAATTTGGCCCTTTATCGGATGATCAACACGTCGCTATTCGTTCACGACTTTTCTGGCATCGGACGCCCATGCAAAAACCAGCCACGAGCCTCGTGCATTCTTCCACTCAGATGGTGTCAATCTTTTGCACGGTATTCAATGTCCCCACATGGGCGTCCACAGTTACTGGTAGGAATTGCGCGGCGTGAATTATGGTCTACATTGTGGCTTTCGGTGTGTGTCTGGGTACCGTCCCGATTTAATCATTTAATCGTTGTTCCGTTTCTTCAATGTTTCCCAGCCTCAAACTTCAACCTGTGGGTAGCCCAGGGGTAGCCGCCGGGTTTGGCCGATGAACACGTCATGATCCACGTGGGTTAGAAACCTTCTCCCATGCGCCCACTCCCTGTTGACCTTGTGAACTATCTTGCTCGCAGTCAATGAGCGCGGAAATTCGTGAGACAATCTGTTCCCGTTCCTACATCGATGCTCAAGTATTGCAGCATTGTCGTTGCGTTTCCTGCCGATCAATGCTGCCCAGACTGTCCCTCTTCGCCATTCCGTCTTGTGGCCCGATATGCCTGTCTCCTATGTCCTTTTACCCGAGGATACTACCGGATGGCATTACGGTGCCTTCATCGACTCAAACCCGGATCCAGTCGCAGTTATCTCATTATTCGTTGAGGCCTGTCCCATCGATAACGAAGATGATCGTCGTACGGACGACAATGGTCCGCAGAAACGCAACTTTCGGTTCAGGAAATTCGCTTGCGACCCTGCGTATCAGGTCCTCCCTTATCTTTTTGTTCTGGTGCCCGCCCTGATTTTCGTTTCGATGCAGGGTCGAGGTATCGGCACAGAACTCTTGCTTCACGTCATTTCCATCGTCGGTACTGAGCAACATGGAAATTTGCTTTGGTGCGACGCCCGCCAGGCAACCCAGGCCTGGTATGAACGACGTGGAATGGAAGCTTTCGGAGACGTTTTCCTGAAAGGACCCGTGAAATACACCCGAATGAAGATTGCAATCGATGCCGTTTAGTTTCTCACCGGGCGCCTTTGCAGCTTGGAATTCATTAATATTGTGATCCATCCTCGCAGGGATAAGACGCGTGTTCGAATTGCTCCGTGAGATGCAACCCGACTTATCAACGGCCCGCGGCATGGTACGTGCTTATTTTTCTGTGATCCGGGCGCTTCCATCGAATCGTATCGATCCTTTCGACGGAGCCTTCGCGAAACCCGTCGTTCAGTGGCTCAGAGAAGTCGCCGGGCAAATTCATAGTGTCCGGTGTACAGCGCACGGTGAACTGTATACTTGCCTACACCATCATGGTTCCTATGTAATTAATGCGGGCGGAACCGCGTCTGTTCCATGGCCCTACCAGTACATGGAGATAATTCTCGGATCTGTCCGATAACCACCCATGACTGATTGTCCCCGTCCCGGGCCTGTCCTCCACGTTCCGCCCGCTATGCTACCGCGACAAAAGATATTGGCTCAACGATGTCGAATGATTGTTCCGGTTGAAACCAACAACCATTCCGCATGATTCCCCCATTTGTATGGGGCACGTATATCGCCCACGCTGATGTTCGTCCCGAAGGCTCTCAGGTCCGGCCACAACGTATATTTGGCACGTCATCTCTATCCAGGGGCCCGTATAAAAGCGACTTGGCAACGTAAGGTGGAACAAGCATTCAGCCCATCCTTCCGCCTCTTCTGTTCTCCCCTCCTCCTGGCTCTGCCATCTGTCCCCAATCCGCAGTTCACCTCCCACTCCGTCGACCAACATAGGCGGGGAGCTGTCTCGAGCGTCTCTGTCCTTGCTATTTTGCTATGAATCAGAGGCTGCACCGCGCCGCGTCTCCATTGAGTGCGACGCACCGGTCTCTGTTCATAGCCAAAATAGTAGGACAGAGCTTTCTGACACTGGTCCTTGCGCATGTTAGGGCTTCCGGATCCAATTGCGCACCCTTCATTGCTGTACCCTTGTCCGGGTACCTGGTTTGGCTTACCTCGCAATCGGGTCAACTCGAGTCACGACCTCTACCGCACAAATCTGATTTTCTTTTTTTTTCTTGGAACGAGATCCAACTCTGAATCGACCGAGGACGCCGTTGTGGGCGTCTTTGTGATTCACGTGGTCCGTAATCTCCTCGCGATTGGTCCGTTCGTACTACGCAGTTAACCTTTAACCTCAGCAAATATACCTTCTTCCGCTTCCGTCAACCAAACCGTCGCACGCAAGTCGCACGATGCATAGGACTTTGATCCGTTCGGAGTATGGTGTATTGGAGGCTGATAGTTCCTACTCGTTGTCTGTACTGGTTTAGCTGCTGCACAACCATCTCGTTGCCAGCGGGTCAGCAGCCAGCCTGGCCAGGGATTTCAGCCTGTATGTAGTGCAACGCCTGAAGACCACATTTGGACAGTGCTGAACGGCATACGCCACAGAACACAATGTGGCGTTTGCCTTGTGAGAATTTTATAGAATTCCGTATCAACCTAGTCTCCCTAAGTCAGACCAATTATGAGTTTTTTTTTTTTTAGATTTTGGAGGGTGAAAAAAAACTCATATATGGTATCAACCGCAACATGATGAAGCCACGCTCAAAAAACACGTCGACGGAGGTTGCATCGTCAAGTGACCCATCCGACAAAAAAGCGGTGGGTCTCGTGGGATGCTTCACACACGGGCAGTGATTGTAGTCCGTTGTGGACTCTCTCTCGGCCCGGCATGCTTTGTTCCAGGTATTCGGCGAGTCGCTGTGCATGTCTCTGTCGAACCTGGCGTTGAACTCACGCTCGGCCCACTGAATAAAGCCTCGGCACGGCGGTGCACGTTGGAGTGGACCAGACCGGACAAAATAATTGTTATTATCCAAACATGTCAAGCAGCAACTCCCGCAGACTCCAGATCGGCTGGGCCGCCGGCTTGTGTTGGGATCGGCTTATTCCATCTCCTCTCAAGGACTCGGCATTTGAACCAGTATGTTGAAACGTCGGAATGCTGGTGTGAATTTATGATGTCTTGGCACTGGGGATAATTGCCTGCGAGAACATGCGAACACCTTACTCTTTTGCGTCCAAAAGTCCCGACGTCCACACGCATGCGCAGTTTTATACAACATGGGGTCCTTCGGCAAAGCCCGCGCCATACCTGCGGCAATTTCGGTCTCCGTTGATTTACTTCTCGTTAAACTGTGCCTTCGCTCTTCAGCCTCGCAGAACACAAAATAGATCAATGAGTTATTCAAGGGACAACTTGTGGAGATTTACATGCAGCGACCCGATGTTGAACATCCAAACCTAGTTTCGCTTTTAGACCTTCTCGAGACTCGGTAAGTGGAATGGGGAACCGCGTCTTACCCCTGAACCTTAATCGTTTGATGCTCGCAAGATACCGCGAATGAATTAATCAATACATTTGCGACGGGGAACCGGCGCAAGCCAAAACCTATCCGGGAAATTTCCTAGTGGTCCGGAAGATGCCAACCCAATGGGAAAATCCCTGGACAGGTTTTGGTACCAAAACTCAACGGATATCGGTGTGTATCCGTCCTTTTTTCACTGCATGTGTAAACGGCGACTGCAGTCACCGAATCCCGAGGCCGCGGCGAACAACTCGGTTATTGTTTGTGACCAAACGCGGCGCCAATTGATATCGTTTGGATTGAAGAGAATTGACCTCGGAACGGGCTCCTATACGCTCCAACGTGACGAAATGAATTCACTGATCCTCACCCATTTTGCGCACTGCAGATTGATGATTTCCTTTTCACGCCGTCATTCGTCAGGGTTTGGTCAGGGTGATCCGGCTAGCGTGGCAAAGAGATCGAATCGCGATGCTGATCGGTGATGCGGTATCAATGGCGGGAGCCTCGGCTATCTCGTCAGTCTTGTCCTGCGCACCTTCGTTTTTGTATCAAGGCTGCGACTGTGCGTCCTCTGACCGTAAGCACTGCGCCGAACGGAGCTCAACTCAAATATACGGCCTGTCAATTACTTGACGTCGCGAAAAAAAAAAAAGTAATTGTGTGGATGCTCGCCAGCAAAGGAACCAATGGCAAAAAACGCGCCGTCAGTTGATGGACGCTCTCCGATCACGCCAGGCAAAAGTGTGACCCACAGCGACTGAGCTCTTATCGCAGAAGTCGCTTTATTGTACTTACGTACGGTGCAGAAGTAGGCAATGACGGGAGTACGGAGTACGTGAACTTTATCCGCCCCGCTGCCACCTTGTATGAATTACACCGAAACAAAACAAAGATACTAAGATACTCACCGCTTCTATACAAGTCGAGACGCCGCTCACGTCACCTGCACGACGACGGCACGCCGAATTCCCGTTGCCGGATCTCACGCACAGTTCGAAGCGGTCCAGCCTTGTGAATTTCCTTCGTAGTTTGTGCGGTATGTAGGCAAAGTGCAGTAGCGAGTATGTAGCTGGTAGCTAGCAAAGGAGAAGGAGAGTGAATATATACAGATGGTGACAGCGACAAAGTAGCGAGACAGGAAATGGAAGAGGACAGGAGAGGAAAAAGTAATGATACGGAGGACGAGGGAGATCCATGGACGAGTCGAGTAGGACATGACTAGGGAAACATATAGAGGGGTGGTTCCGCAAGGAGAAGGAAGAGGGAGGTGCTGAAAGTGTACAGGGTCCATTCAGCCTCGAGTTCGATGCGCAGACGTATCCAATACGCCTTGCGAGCAGAGCGTGGATGCGAGGCTCCAAACGCATGCAGATTTCACTCTCTCCTCTCGTCCCGCCCGTCCCGCGACGCCGGCCTCGACGCCACGCCATCCGCGGTGTTAGGTGTATCCGGGCGGGAGCGGTTGTGGGGAGTAGAGGAAGACTGCGAGGTGAACGGTGGTGGTGCCGATGTAGACGTATTGGAAGGTGGGGCGTACCCGGGGCCGGCGAGCGGGTGGTTTTGTGGATGCGGCTGTGACGGAGAGTATCAGTTTCGGGACAGTGGAAGGGCGGCGGCGAATGGAAAGAAAATGGAGATAAATAAAAGGGAATGAGGAAAGCAATAACGAGTAGGAGAGGGAGAGGGGGGGATAAGAGGAAGCATAAGAATGCACACAGAGAAGTGTGGGGCCAGTGCAGCATCCCAAAAAGGAAAGCACGACAAAGTGGAAGGAAAGAAGGAATGCGATAGACGGAGGAGGGTAAAGCCAGCGAGGACAGAGAGAATGGGCGAACCTGAGCCTGCGGCGGCGACCTCGAGCGCAATGTCGAAGACGCAAGGGGCCCACGCTTATGGGGGAATTGCTCGGGGCGGGGGCGAGAGTGTGTACGCTCGAATAAACCACATTTATTACACAGCTGTGGGCCGTGTTAGTACCAAGAAGACAGGGACCGTAAGAGTAAGACGCACGACTTTGCCAGGCGAGAGGTTAGACCGCCTCCACGTGCTGGTGTCCGTCGTACAGCAATTAAAACACCGACGCCGTACGCGATCGCTCAGCTGCATCTTCCGTAAGAATCACTTGCATCGCCGGCACTCCTCCCCCGCCCCCGCCCTGCGGGGTGGTGAGGATTGTGCCGGGAAGCGGGTACGGAACGTAGCCGCCGTACGGCTGCTGCGCGTACTGCTGCTGTGGGTCGCAGTAGTGCGCAGGCGGCGGCGGGGGATGAGCGTACATGTACCCGACGGGGTAGGCATGCGGGTCATACACCGCGTACTGAGGCGGCTGCTGCTGCGGGTGTTGTGTGTGTACAGGTGGCGGAGACCGGCGAACTACGGGGGGTGTTGAGACGCCCGAACGGTTAAGGGAAGAAGCGCAGGGGGATGAAGAGCCAGAGTGCGTGGTGGGCGCGGCCACCCGGGGTGAGGACCGTGAGGGGCGATCGTACGGGGAGCGGCGCTGCTTGCTGGATGGGGCAGGGGGCGGCGGGTGGGCGTATTGGGCTGCTACAGACATCGCGCTACTGCTGGATTTCGCACAGTTAACGATGAGGAGGTGGGTGAATCACTGGAATGAGTTTTCGCTCGCTTTGAAGCATTCCCAGCCCCTCCCAGACGCCATACATGGCCGCCCCAAAGAAAACAGCCTCTCCATCAGATTCCTACCCACCGATGGATGATTGGTTTATCGGCCAGTCCGGCCCAACCCAGCCTCAACCATTGCCGTTCCGCGGATCACACGGCGGTGTTCCTTCTGGAACCGATGGGAGAGCTGCACATGTCGGTGGGCGACTTCCTCCTTATCACCTTCTCGCCGGCACCACTGTTCCGAAGTCTGACCATTGAATACGGGGCGGTGCGCTTCTAGAATTCAACATGACTTCCGTGTTTCGGTGTTCAAATTTCCTATCTGATGAAATCACTCCCCACCGCCGCCGCTGAGGTTCGCTGTCGGTAGATGCGCTGCACCTTCGAATTCCGGTCCAAGAAAACGGAACAAAAATTGTTCTCACAGCTAGCGCGCAATGGCACGCACCGCCAAGTGATAATCTGCAATCTGTCTGGCTGGAGATGGTCTTCAGAAATTGAAGCATAGCTCACTGAAACTCTATAGTTGAACCTGATCAACGAGGCTTAGAAGATCCACGCGCAAAATGGATTGTGATTGAGTGTACTTATCGGGCAAGCACTTACGTTGCTAAGTAGGATTACTTATAGGCGCCACCCGCGCGATGTCGCCGTCGATTAGTCGACGACGCAGTCAATCCCTGCCAAGTGTCTTTGGCAGCTGCTGCTACCTCAAATGTCATATAGCATAAGTAGCAGTTTCAACCCTCCGGAGTCCCCACGAGGATCCGGCTTTGAGCCCCAACTCGCCGTCAAATTCACCTCGCTCGAAAGCTTGATCCCCGCCTTCCCACACATCACATCCACGGTGACACCGCTCCCATCTCCTCTCGCCCCCGTTTTCTTGGGCTGGACGTGCACCGCATCCGCTAGGTGCTGTCCTCCATGGGGTCGGACTCGCCGTCTGTAAGGGGAAGGTTCAAGGTTCAACGATACAACGCCGGTGATCGAGGAGATACTGGTATCCAACCACTGCATCCATCATTCGAACTGTAAATCTTCTGTTCTTTGAACAACGTCGCCCCTACCCGCAGATCTTCCTTGTCTCCAGATCACATGGGATTCCACAACGGCTTCGCAATATTTATCGTCCCCGCCATTATTTTGCAAGTGGATTATCTCTCTCGTCTGCAAACCGATCTACCTTTGGGAGTATTCCAATGCCCAACAAATCTTCCCGCGATAAACGGCTTCCCGGAAAGCCATCATCTGTCGGTGCAAAGAGGATCAATCTCACCCTAGGACTATTTTCAATCTAAATCCAACGCTGGGGGAATAAATCCGTCCAACCAAGATGATGCTCACCTCTATCCTCTGGCGTCTTGAATCGACGGTTGTCGCTCTGTTTCATGAAAAGGTGAATTGTACCCACTGAACGATTTTTTTATGCCTCAGCAAGTTGCTTTAAACTCGCCTTCACTACTTCAATCTTGAGCCACAAGTTCCGAATTGACCACGCATCGTCTTCATGTCACTGCTACTGTTTTTGATAACTAATCCCGCCCTCTTCATCTTCATCCGCATATCCATCATGATGCTTCGCAGTCACCGCCCTGCCTCATTGTCAAGCACGGTCAACAGTAACCGGAGTCCGACTATTACGTGCGTCCTCGTGCTTGCAGAGTATATTTAATATTCCCAGCAGCCCGGAAATTCATCGTCACTGGCGTGGTTCAACTCAGTTGCTCAAAAATATCAAGCCCCGAATCCCGATAATACATCTCAGCTGTAACAGTTGGGAATTCTACTTCTCGGATGACGAATTCGATGCAACAATTATATGTTCAACCTCTCAACCGGCGAAGAAACTCAGTCCGTCTGCTTCTCCGGCGAAATCATTCCTGTGAAAGGCCCAAACCGCAGAGTGTATGTACTTGTTTTCTCGAGCCTGTCAGATTTATTGCTCATATCATTCAGAGTACTAGTAACTCAACGGTTCAACTCAAGGACGCCCAGCTCATTTCAGTGTTATGTTGTTCATGAGCCAGTGTCGGTTTTCGCCAACTCCAGTTGGTTGATAACCAAGTCCATGACTCAGCCCTGTCCACATTGTCTTATCTCAACCACAACCGCAAGAGATCGTGCGACCTTGCAGGGCCGTGGATACGAAGTCCAATTTTGCAAAGCGGCTCCGAGTCGTTGGCAGTCTGACGAAAAAGGAAAAACCAGGAAAGATAACGCCGACCACACAGCGGCAAAGGGGAAGATCGCAGAGAACACTCAACAGCGAAGTTGTTGGTTGAATGCCTTCCACCTGAATGTTTTTTGTAAGGTTTTTTTTTTTTTCAGGGACTCGATGCTAGACGGTGGGCTACTAAATAAGTGGTTTGAGGAAAAGACTGGACCAGCCCAGGCTAATTGATTTATTCCAATAAGAGTATAATCAACGAGCGAGGATGAAAGAATGACGGGCCTGCTCGACGAATTGGGATGGATCATCCAAAAGCTGGACATCGAGGCCCTCGCTAAGTAACACCTGCATCCAGTCCGTGAGGTCTTCTGTGTCGTCTTCCGACGGGCGAGAGAGGAGCCGCAGGGCGGAGAGTCGACATTTTCGATCGGGTTGCAGGCGAGAGAGGATCATGGCAAGGAAGACATTGCTCGAGAAAGCATCCCAATCGTGCGTGGAACCATAGGCTAAGAAATCGAGGGTGGGGCAGAGATCGTCCGCGGTACCTGTGACTGTCATGGCTGCCAACATATGGTTGTTGTCCTCCTTCCTCAAGCTGCTGGCCTGCAACACTAGATTTTTCAGCGATGGAGTGTTTTGTAGGAGAGCGATGCCATCGCCGAGGGGCAGCACGAAAAATTTGAAAACCCCTACCAAGACCAGTGTGGTCAGATGACAGGAGGAGCGTTGGATGAAGGGAAGCGCCGAGTGCGCTACATCACAAGAGAGATACTCGAGTCTCGGCGCCGCGAGATGAGCGAGGAAACTACTCTCTTCGACGTAGAGTCGGCATAAATTGGAGACGGTGAGGATCGGATCGTTGAGCACCCCAACGACGGAGTCGGTTATTATGCCAAGTACGACCTCAACCAGCGCCGATGCTGTCCGTAGGATGTCGAGAAGTTGTTCGACAGTCCCGATTCCTCGGTAGCGAGTGATTTGTTCCCATGGAATCAGGATACGCGGGGTATAATAGTCGAAGGCAAGATCGGCGAGGAAAACCTCGCGCAGGCTTGGTGCAATAGAAAATATGTCCGATACTTTAAGCGAATCAGCAGGATTGTCATCTCCGCGGTCGACTATATCCAGGACGCTCAATCGAGACAGTTGTCCTTTGACGGGCCGCAGGAGCTCGAGGAACGCGTGGCTGTCGCCATCTTCCGGACACAGAAAACGAAAAGAGGCCCAGCGATTGGAATGTGGAAGAAGGGCGTCGATAAAGGGAGCTGCGTCGCTAGGCGTGTTTACCAGCCACTCAATATTTATATGAAGTGGGGTATTTGAGGATCGGACGAGCTGAGTCTCCACCATGGTAAGAGGTGAAACTTTTTCGTGCGGATGGGCCGGTGAGTGAGAGATGGGGATGATGCTCCAGAGAGGCGGAAATGCGAGAGCTATTTCTCTCCATACGCTAGAAATGTGCCCCAGATACCATGGCGCCTGAGTCACGATAGATCCAGCCACGCTTCTGGTGCATGGCAATGTCCGCAAAAATATTTCGCAGATTAGCTCGGGGGGTACGCGACGAATGGGTGACAGCACATGAAGGCATTGATCAACCTGTTCAGCCAAATTGTCTCGCTCTGAGGTGAGCCGCGCCATCGTAGCTTGGATAATTTTGATCCGGGCATCCAAGGCATCTAGCCTGCGGCGACCACTGCTCGTAAAATCGTGAATAGCAGAAATTTCAGCATAAGTGGGAGGGATGTTTGTTCGCAGTACGTGGTGGATGGCGGGGGAAACCGAAGGAATCGGAGGTAGGTCATCGCAAGCAGAAGCTGGTGACCGTCTACAATTCCAGCAGGTCATGCTAGCTGCACGGATTATGCATGAGATATGAGATGGGGTGGCAGAGAAGGACGTGTATATAGTACCTGCAGAAACTGCAAAACAGAACCGCGCAGCAGAGCGTCAGACGGATGAGACTGGTGACGTGGTGGTTCTTTAGTAAGAGGCGTGGGATACAAACCAAACAACCGCAACTAGTGGCTATGCTGTTCTCCGGTCCCACCATCACCGTCGTCAACCCGTCTTGCCGGCCAATTTGGAGAGAGAGTTATTCGAAACTACGGCGCTGATGTACCCCGGTAGAATCCCGACCGTTCTGCGGGTTGCGCGTCGGTTGCGCGTCGCGTTCCCCTCTGGGAAATTTCGTCCATTTATATGGCAACAAGGCTTCCCAGTGGTCTAACTCAGTCACAGAATAGAACCTTCACTAGATACGGTAATTCGTTTCAGTGATTCAGAGGCTACACCAGCGATGGTCCATACTCTTCACAAGGCGATGGCATCCAAGCCGCCGACATTCTTCACGCTGTCCGTCACATAATACTGGAGTCGTCCGAGTCTAGTGTCGACATCTTTCCGCCAGAAGCTGCCCAGCAGTTTTTGGGACTATTCGCCCGACTCGCAAGCTTTGGTGCTGGCTATTGGCACACTAGCCCAGCTCTCCTACCTATTCTTGCGAGGCTTCGCGTGCAGCGACTGTCCGTCATGCTGAATGAACTATTCGGCGCAGCAGACGTCAACCTAGGTCACCCAACATTCCACTCTGTCACGCACCTCTGTGTCCTCGGCCTTAATCTTGATGTCGAACCGGCGCTCGAGCAGGTGCCGACACTGCCAGCACTGACACACTTGTGTTTGGACCTCGCTACGGCCTACCTCTGGAGCTTATTGGGATGCCTGCAGCATGCCCCCGCCTGATGATCCTGCTTGTTCAATGGCCCGCGGGAACCATCCGTTTCAATGTGGACCACCCCGCGAACATCTACGATGGCCGCTTTGTCACAAGCATGTTCGACGGCTATTTGGGCGATTAGGAGGCCGGCGCGAAGGGGCTTCAGGATTTTTGGTCCCCAGCGGCAGATTTTGTTGGCCGCAAACGCAATGAGGAGATTGCAGGTAAGGACCGAATGAGCCCGACCATTAATTCGGCTGCTGATGTGTACAATCTAGCAACGCGTTACTGGTTGAATTGATGTACAGAAATCTCACCACTGGCGTCGCTACCTGCGCCAAGGTCTCTTCTTTTCTCTCTTAACACTTCTGAAAGTACAGCGCAGGCATACACCATGGCCTCAATTCTGTTTTCCCCCCATGATCAAATTCGCCCAGTTGCCAGCCAGCGAGCAGGACACTTTGAAAAATTACACCGAGCAGGAGCTGGAACGACTCCAAGCGCGCGTCACGGTTTGGGGCCGCCAGATCTCACCGGGAAACTTTTGGGAAACTTGCCATCGGGCGTTAAGATTCGGATCGTGGATCCTGATGGGGCGGTAACTTCCGACCGGGTTGCTGATAGGTGCGTTCCTTCTCATATTCGAACACCTAGCCACTGACTGGGAATTTTAGGCTCAACACCGACGGGAGTGGAAAGCCCGAGAGGCGGATTTCATGCAGAGATATGCCAAGCCTGCGATCAGGACATGTCGCGCAGATTCTGTATCACATTCCACGACGATACTGGAACGGGATTTGTTTACTTTTGGAGTCTTTGGCAATCCGTACAACTACAGACCGCCTTGCTCCCTTCACAGCTAAGTTCTGGCAGAATACTACAAAAAGCTGCGCCAAAATCGAGTGCTTGGTCCTACTTTGCAGACCGTGAAAGGCTAGCAGAAGAAATTGAGAAGAAATTATGAAGAACCGATCGCGACGCATTGGGTTTGAGAGAAACCAAAAATCCTCAATTGGTTTGAACACCACAAATCCCTCGCGATATGGCAACCATACTTGGTGTGAGCTACGCTGGTGGTTTAAAAGAATTATCAACCCTTGTCTGCCGTGAGAAACTCGGTACGTTCCCTGATTAGCGAGGGCGCTCATCACCGCTCATCACCGAATCTTTCGTTGCCATCTTCCCTCATCTTCACGTCAGGCTTCTCATTCTCCGTCAGCTCTTGGCCCCAGTCGGTCCAGAGGATCTCTGTCCCCTTCGAGGGATTAAGTGGACTGAACTGAATCAAGAGCGCGACCCAAATTTCTCCAGACTCCAGGGTGCTCAACCTGAACGCCGAGCTAGAGTCCAGTCCGAAAGGTCATCCGACCAAATTGCATGGTCATGGCACCCACAAGAAGCCTGTCTGGATGCTTTTCGAACGTGAAGATCTGCGGATCCATCAAAACTCCGAGCTGAACAACGTCGCGTGTTCTGCCCTGGGCCGCCACATATAAAGGACTGCGCAGGCAACGTCCGCGTCTCGACTCTCCTCGCGTTTCGTAGACAATGGGTCCTTCCGCTGTCCTGCTCTTGCTGGGTCTCTTTTCGCCCTCCTTGGCCGGAGTCACAGTTCAGGTCCCTGGTCTGGTTGTCCCCGAGAATTACACCGCCCGCCGTGATGCTGTACAGAATATGTTCGTAACCAGCTACGACGCGTACAAGTGAGTTGCAATCGTGCTTAGACTCATTATAAGGATATTTATGTCGTATTCTGACAGACAATTCGCTTTCCCGCACGATCAACTGGCGCCTGTGAGCGAGGGATTCTTTGATTTGCGGAGTATGTCCAAAAGCGGATGTTTTCTCTCGAAATTAACCCGACTGCTAGACGGCTGGGGTGCGTCTGTGGTGGATGCGATGGTGCGTCTCTGCGAGTCTATTTGACATGATTCCAAACGGTCTCCCTTTATCAGCCTACCATGGTGCGTGCTGGCAACATTCAGATATCCCGCTGTTGCTCATCTATCCACGCAGGTTATCATGGGTCTGGAGGTAAATTTTCTCTTCTCCATCCCCTCTGCAAAACGAATGAATGAACGCACGACCTCTTCTAGGACATCTTCCTCGACGCCGTCAACTTCACGTCCCGAATCGATTTCAACGTATCCAAGATCGACCAAACCGTCAGGTAATTCGATGCGCGTCCCTTTTCCCTTCATCTGTTAACAACGAATAATTATAGCGTGTTCGAGACGACGATACGCTACATCGGCGGCATGCTAGTCTCATACGAGCTCAGCGGGTCCAACCAAACGATCCTTGTCCAGAAGGCACAAGAAGTAGCGGATAAGCTCGTCCACGCTTGGGTTGGCGTACGTCTGTCTTTGTGCTTTTGCTTTTCCTCGATACCCCAACTGATAACGCGACAGGACAACGCAATTCCCTTCGGCTTCCTCAACTTCACCACCAACGAGCCGCAGGTCACCACTGTACGTTTCTTCCCTTTGATCTGTCGTTTTATTCCCTAAGCGATTTGACGCGGCAGACGAACATCGCGGAGGCGGGCTCGCTCACCCTGGAGTGGTCCGTGCTGAGCAAGTACACCAACAACGCGACGTATGAGGATTTGGCCGTGAAGGCGGTGAAGCATATCGCGAATCTGGTAGGTCCCTTGAGTCCGCGCGGAATATGACCAAGGCTGATCTGTGTTGTCGTAGGCGGCGCCTTTACCAGGTTTCTTTTTACTCAGTCTATCCAAGTCAACCTCGCTCATCATTTGGTATTGGTAGGTCTTGCCCCGCAGATCATCGACCCCGCAACGGGCGAGTTCGTCGGCGCGTATATTGTGCGTATATTGTACGCCATCCTGGCTTCCTTTCGTTTGAAAAATGAGAATTCCGGCAGAGCTGGGGCAGCGAGAGCGACTCCTACTTCGAATACCTCATCAAGTACGCACGACTGTCCAACACCGACGATCCCATTTATGTCGATACGTGGAAGGTGCGTCTCTGCCTCCATTCCCCCTCTTTCTCTGTCCTTCCGTCTTTCTCTCCGTGTGCTTAATCGCTCTGTGTAGACCGCCGTGGACTCGTCCATCCGCACCTTGCTCAAGGTACGGTCATTATTGCTGCATTTTGCATATTCGGGTGATGAGGAGGAGAGTATAGACGAGCACAGTTGGGAACTACACCTACCTCGCGGACCAGGATGACAGTGGACAGCTTTTGCACGTCGGCTCGTGCGTCATGTTTCTTTTCCAAGCTGCCGTTCGCTGGGTGGTGTAGAGAGATTTGCTGACGGGTGGCGTATTTTAAAAAGACACCTGGAATGTTTCCATGCGGGGAATTGGATGCTCGGTGCGTGTTTAATTTCGAGGCGGAGAAGGTATGAGAGCAAGAGAAGCTGAGGACGTTGTTGCAGGTGGAAAACTTGTGCAGAACGAGACGATCGTACAGTATGGGTTGGATCTTAACGAGGGGTGTTGGGTGAGTTTTATTCCGTCCTCCCTACCCAGCGTCGTCGTTAGGACTGACAATAATCGTGACATAGAACACCTATGCCAGCACTGAGTGCGTTCCCCTTCAACGCGTGCTATGTGTTCTTCGTGCTGACCCCGTTGCGCGTATAGGACGGGACTGGGTCCTGAACGTTTCTCCTGGATCAGCGCCGACGGGAACTACACTGGCGACGTCCCGCCCACAGCTGATCAGTTGGCATTCAACGACGAGCATGGATTCTATGTAACGCTTGGGCTGTATATTTTGCGTCCTGAAGGTGCGGTTCATCTTTATGTGACGCTCGTTGAACTTAATGTCCGTTGTTTCAGTACTTGAATCGAACTTCTACGCATACCGGTCTGTTCTCATCTTCTCTATCTCTGCTACGATTCTCACTTCAATTCGAAAACATAGAGTAACTGGCGACACGAAATACCTCGATCGCGCAGCCAGCGCTATCGACGCCTTCAACAAGTACCTCCTGGCACCGGACGGCGCCTACGCGGGCATCACGGACGTCAACAACGCAACGGACCCCGGGTTATGGGACATCATGGAGAGCTTCTGGTTCGCGGAGGTGCTCAAGTACTTGTATCTGACGTTCGACGACCCCGCACATATCAGTGTGGATGAGTGTGAGTGCCTTCTTCCCTTTCTCCATTACCTCTGTTCCTTCTTCCTTTTGCTTCATCCCTGCCACCTTGATGGTGATGTCCTGACGACTTCCGCTAGATGTGTTCAACACGGAGTGCCAGCCGTTCAAGGTGCCGCCGGCGTTGGATGCGTACAACGGGTCCGGGGGCCTGCTGCCAGCGAAGCCGTTCACCGCGCACGGAGGAGCGAAGTCTGGGGCTGCGGCCGCGCCGGTGCCCTCTGGGCTCACCCTGCTGCATTGATTCCGACATACATTCCCCTGTTTGTTGAAAATATATTCCTTGATTTCACGATAATTTGGGCACTGACCTCGCGAAAGCGGCTGAACGTTGAAACTCCGGATCTAAACATCTGGGCTCAGGCTGAGCCTACGATTCCCTTTTTCCAGCGATGAAGAGATTAATACATCCCATTCCTTTATACTCCGTTTATTCACGGTAAGTATTATTTGACCCATTCTATTGCCTCCTTCGGTCTCCCATGTCAGTGCCTCTGCCCTATTACTGTTTTGGTTGATCCTCTAGTTCTTTGATAAATTGACACTCCTAAACGTCCTCTTCTTGAAGATAAAATTAGCGCTGAGAACTCTGTGTGCGGGATTACAACAATGTGCAATTTCCCTTGCCCCGTTGCATGTAGGCGGCCCAGTCGTTAGATTCCGCGTTTCTGAGAGGAAAGTTAGAAACTTACCAATACTGTTGTGACAGTTCAGATTCCAAAAACTCGCGTACCGCCGGGAGATTATCGATTAGCTGTCAATTCCTTTGAACTAAACCAGCCAACTTGGCCGGCTCCTTTGTTTTGACGTCTTTGGCCTGCTTTGCAATTGCGTCAGAGTCACGTGGGTAATCACGCGTTCCTTTCGCGCCACAATGCTTGTCCTGCTTGCTGCGGCCATTCCCTTGGGCTGGATGCTATGGCGGCTTATCCAGATGAAGTTCTGTGCTGCCACTCTCGATAACATTCCTGGTCCATCCCCACGATCCTTTTGGACCGGTAAGTCCGCCGAACAGTTGTCGTGCTAGTTAACGCGTCAACCGTGCAGGCAATTTTCTTGCCCTCTTCGATCCCAAAGGCTGGAGCTTTCATGAACAGATTGTTCAGAGATGTGTGTATGACGAGCGCTCCATACTCTTTGGATCCACTCACAGGGAATTCGAGATGGGGGCGTCGTGCGGATCGACGGTCCCATGAAAGTATGTCATTGAACTTCATTTTGGACGAATCCCACACTCAGTTCTTATTCTAGTCCACGATACTGTACGTCTCCGACCCCGTGGCGCTATACCACATCATCGTCAAGGTTTCTTCGAGTTCATGGTTCTGCTGCTGCGGATGACTGACCCGTCCAGGATCAACCTATTTACTCTCGCGATAGTGGCTCTCTGCTGTATGTGACTCTCAAAAAGAATGTGCAGCTTTATCTCATCGCAAATTCCAGCGTTAGCAGAATAATGTTTGGCGAGGGCCTCCTTTCGATTGGTTCTGGTAAAGACGTCAAGAAATTGATATCTGTCCCGTTGAGTTGACGTGCGAATAGGCGAACAACACCATAAACAACGCAAGATACTCAACCCAGTGTTCAATGTCGTCCATCTGCGTCGTCTGGGTAAGCCACGGAAGTCAACAGCTCGACATATCTCACTCGTCTCAGCGCCGGTACTTCATGGTGTCGCTCATAGAGTAAGCTACAAGATACCACACTTTCTCTAGCAACTGATTCCAAGTGTACCCAAGCTCCGTGCAGGATTGTCCAGTAACGTCACTAAAAGTCGGGCAGAGGTAATGTGCAGTCCTCAGTGTACCGTTTTGGTCCTTGATTCAAGGCGGTTCAGGTTGACATGCTGCATTGGCTAACCCGATGTTCAATCGAACTCTTTGGGCAAGGGGGTCTCGGTTATTCGTTTGACAGTCTCACGGACGAGGCCGTACATCCGTACAGTGCCGCAATCCGTGAGGTGCAGTGCGTATCAATATTTGACATCCCTGGGGTGTTGGGCATGTCTCATCATCATCAGACCCCTGCTCCTACGCCTCAGCCTAGCGATCAGGTTCATCCTCCCATGGGCGAGCAAGATCGGGACCCCGCGTTTTCAGCGGGCTGTCGTAGACCGGGTTCCATGGAAGGCGCTGCACGAATTTCAAGATGTTTTGGATATGTTGGACTCAACGACGCGAAAGATCTACCAGGAGAAAAGGACCGCCTTGAGCAGCGCTACTGGGGAGGAACATGGAAAGGATATAATCAGCATCCTGAGTACGTTCAATTGTTGAGGGAGTTTTGTTCATTGAGCATCCGGTGCAGTGCAGGATAATATGGGCGCTGGGGATGATGATTGCCTGACTGAGGCAGAGGTGCTAGGCCAGGTACGAATTCCAGTCCTAGTCCCCACCTTCTCTTACACATTTATACAGATGACGCAAGTAGAAACAAAAAAATATTCAGGCCTTTGCGCTCATGATTTGTTTATTCAGAACGTTGATCTTTGCTGCGGCCGAAACCACTTCCACCGCGCTCGCACGTATTTTCTACCTCTTGGCCGAGAACGCAGACGCTCAAGATCGTCTCCGTGTTGAGCTCGCGGAGGCACAGCGCCAAAACGGAGGAGCAGATATCCCCTACGATGCCCTCACGCAGCTCCCGTTCCTCGACGCAGTCTGCCGCGAGACGCTCCGTCTCTATCCCCCGGTCCCGATCTTTCTACGCACGTAAGTTTGCCCACTCTCCCCGATCGCCCGCCGCGTGCTCATAGGGGACACAACGATGCAGTAGTCTCGCAGACGCTGTCCTCCCGCTTTCAACTCCGCTTCGGGGGCGCGACGGCACCGAGCTTGACGCGCTCCCCATCCCGCGCGGCACAACCCTGATGCTCTCCCTGCATGCCGCGAACCGCGCACGGAGCATCTGGGGGGTCGACGCCACTGTGTGGAAACCTACGCGTTGGCTCGCGGGGTCGTTGCCGGAGAGCGTCACCAAATCACCGGCCACGGGCGTGTATCAGCATCTGTGCGTCCCAGTTCCACTACATATAATCAAAGCGGTGACCAATCGACTGTGGACATCAGACTCACTTTCTCCGGCGGTCCGCGTGCGTGCATGTAAGGCTCTTAATCTCTCGTGCTGACCGAATTCATGGCTAACTGAATCCTGTATTGTCTTGTCTACGCAGCGGTTTCAAACTCGCTCAACTCGAGATCAGTGCGCCTCCCTCGTGCAGTACAGCAAACTCTTATCACTGACGCAAACCAATTCTGTGTAGAAGTCGTCCTGGCGGCGCTACTCCCTGCGTTCCGTTTTTCTGTCGGAAAACAGGAGATTGACTGGAATTTCGGGTTTATTGTGCGGCCCAGTGTGCAGGGCGTGCAGGGCATGCAGCTGCCGTTGGTGCTCGAGCGAGTGTAAAGTGATCAGAGCAGTTTTCCTCGAGTTTTTAACTTTCCTTATCTGACATCGCAAACCTCACAGGAACCCGTGAGGGTTGCGATGGACCGTTTACGAGGGAATGTCTCCTCGACACTCGAACGTCCCGACGTTGTACGAGTTTTCTCGAGCAGGACCCATTACGACAGCTTTCGACAGGGCATTGTAAAGTACTAGTTGTTTCGTATGTTTCGTGATGTACCTATAATACCTCTCCGCTTTCCGTAACCTTTTTTAGATTGAACAAAAATAGTCGGGCCGCCACAAGCGCAGAACAAGTATTATTTCTTCAGAACCTGAAGCGCGTTATACCCGGGAACTGGGCATCGTGTCGCTAGAAGTCGTGCAATGAATCCAGAGCGTCAGTGAAATATCCTTCCTGGCTGTACAGCGGAACTCCTTCATAAACAGGCGATCCTGAAGTTACATACGATACAGTACAAGTACAGATGTGGAATAACTGTCAACGAGCGCTACAATCACTGCCCAACCCGAACGAAGAGTCCGCTCCCCGGTGAACGAACCCACACGACGCTCGCGCCCTCCGTGCCGTGGAAAAGGCGCACCCGCTGTAAGCCTGGGTACGTCCTCACCAGCGAGGCGCGCACCTTGTTGAAGCACGACGCAGCGTCCGCGGCAGACTCCTCCGGCGGGATCCAGAGGTTGAACTTGTCCCGGCCCTGCGCCTGGAGCGTGAGCTCTGCGAGGGCGGGATGGACCGGGAGGGCGGCGAGCACGGCTTTGAGGTCGCGCGACGACAGCGCGGGCCCGGCAATGGCGAGAGATGCGAGGGCGGGGAAGGTGACGTGGATGGTTTCGAGGAGGAAGGATGGAAGGTCAGCGCTGCTGAGCATGAAGGAAAGCGACTCAAGGATCCGGGGCAGCTTCAGGAGCGACACTTCGAGGCTGTGGGGGCGGGCGGGCATGGGGATATGGACACGCCGGGCAGCGCGGCCGCCAAGGAACGAGGCCGCAAAAGGATGCGGGCCGCTGTAGGAATTGAGCAGGGGAAGAACTCCGTCGGGGAGCGCCTCGAACTGCACTTGGGGAAGGCAGGCGGTGGTGTGTAGAGAAATATGCTCGACGGCGGGGCACCGCAGAAGCGCAGGGACAAGATCTGTGGATGAGAGACATTTGACCGGAAGCTCCAAGCTGCGGAGCTTCGAGAAAGGCTGGGAGCGGATGACGCTGGAAAGAACGAGAGTCGTAGTCGCATGGAGGTGTTCCAAATGGGTGGGCGATAAAAATACGGGACAGGGATCACCACGGAAGGAGGAATCGGGGTATTTGAACGTCACGTCCCGCATCGGAACTGCCGGAGCGGCAGCAGCGAGGTCGCTCATCTCCCCGAAGCACGACTCCAAGGTAATGGTGGTGAGGTGAAGATTGTGCAATATGGCCAACCGCTTTGGCGTGAGTTGAACGTGGCGGCATGCCAAGACTTGCAGATTGGGAAGGCTGGGGAGGGTGTCGAATATGCAGTCGATGAGGTTGTCCGTGGGCACGCGTTCCTCCTCCGGGGATGCAGGTGATATCTGGCACTCTCTGACAGTGAGAGCGATGTGAGGAGAAAAGAAAAACTCCAAGCGCTCTGCGACACGTTTACGGTATTTGGCGGGATGCATGAGACGCGACGTCGTGGAGGGTGGGGTCGGCGGGCGGGTCACAATGGTGGTGAATAGGAGTGGTTGCACCAGGTAGCGAAAGGAGCGGCAAACGAGGGTGACGGAGGTGAGTAGGTGGAGAGGTATGTGGTTAAAGACCTTGACCCAGAGCTCCGGGGGCATCACGCTGCATGCGATCGAGCCATTGGTTCCACGCCGAGAGGGTTGCTTTCCGCCAACGACGCTGTCCATGGCCAGGGATCGTGCACGACGAACAAAGCTATAGAACCTCCGAGTCGGGCTTGTTGGGCTGGGCATTGTGGGGGAAGTTGTACATGCCTTCGACGATCCACAGCCGACTTAAGTACAACACTGTGTCGCTGGCCCAACGCTGGACGAGCCAACCTGACTATACGATCAGCGAGATCCGCGGTCTACAACAGCTAAATTACCCCCTATTGCCCTCTGCGCAAGTCGCAACGGGCCATCAAATAAAGATAAAGACCGCACCGTTGGTGTACTCCTATTTGCCCCACCAGGCACGCGCAAGATAGGTGTATGGAGGAGATTGAGACCGATAGAACGAACGCTGATTGAAGTTGAGGCTCCATGTGGCGCAAGTAATTTACCGTTAATTGATCATGGATTTATGGTAGTTGGGCATCCCCCTAGGATTGCGACAGGTAGGCGCTGCCAGCGACGGCTTTCTCTTCGACCAGGGAACCAACTAAGTGTCGCTGCGGTAGGATTAGTATGTCCACGCAACGTGATATGCTCTTTAAGCTTGGTTATACTTCAATACTTACCACCCCGGTCCACTCGTTCTAATCGTTCCCATTTTCACGATTTTTCTCTTGGGTCAGGTCGACATCCAGGGCAACTCAGTCTTACGGTCGCCGAAATCGATTCCTCGAAATTGGGGCAACCTTAGGCTTCGTCTTGCCTGTCTCCACTTTGGAGCAACCTTTTCTAGACCGGTCCATTGAGATCGTAACAAGTCAACGAAGGCAGACGAGGCGAAAACGACCAGTCAACCAAGTTGCGTCCGGCTCTTGATGATGAGGATCACAGCAGCCAGCAAAGCAGAAGAAAGACTCCGAGAGTTGTGAAAGAGCGAAACACGCGGATTGATCCGGTGGCACAACAAAGGCAAAGCTCTGCCAAGCAGCACCACACATCCTTTTGTCCTTAGCCGTCACCAAGCCGTCACCACAATTTGACCCCAGCTTCTTTTTAGTTGCTTTTTGCAAACGATTTTCGACACTGGCAGCCTGGGAGTGGTGGGCGTCCAAAAGACGCAGCGCAGAATCTCGGGCTCCATACTCCCAAAGAATGAAAGAAAATGCAACTGCTTTGTGCACGGAGGGTGCGTAATAGAAGCGGACTCTAACATTGATTTCCATTCACGGTTAGACCACAGCAGCACGTTGGCGGCGGGGTTCTCCTGCATATCGAGCGTGAACGCGATCAGATTCTCAGCGGGAGGTGAGCTCCGGCTGGGAGATTAGGCTCTCGTATTCCTATCGGGTCGGGCATGGACGAGAGCGGAGCGTTTCTCTCTCGGTTGACGGCGGTCAAAGTGCCACCAGGGCCGAGGCTGTCTCAGCGTTCATTTTGTATTCATCGCTCAGCTTTCATCTTCGTTAGCCCGCCTTTACTGACGCACTCAGTGTAGTCCGTGCCTGACCCAAGCCTATATAATCCACCAGCGCTCGTGAATGCAGAACGAACGCCTCCGATGAGACTTCTTCTCCTCCACATCGCCTGCATTGCGACTCTGCTCGTCCGAGGGGCTGCGGCTACAGATGCGAAGGCGGGCGCTTCCGAACCGGTGGCTCTTTACGCCGAGAAGGATACCAACGCCGACCGGTTTCGCCGTGGTTTGGGCCCACTACCGCCCACCCGGCGTGGTAGCGACCACCGTGAGTTGAGAGTGTATTGGAAGAACCCACAATGCTAACCAGGATGTATCTCCAGTGACCCCTCACCCGTCCTCACAACCATGTACGCGGCTTTCCAAGTACGTTCCTTTAGCATCCGTTCCGTCACACATTTAGATTATTTCTAGCAACGTCGGCACCCTGCGAATCCGAAGACTCTCCACCGGCAAAGACATTGGATATCTCAGCGCGCGGTCCAATCACGAGAAGGCGTACACAGTCGGAGGCCGGAGACACGCTCTGCTCGTGGCTGTCCCGCCGACTACACCATTTGGTGCAGCGATCAATCTCATCGCAGCTAACCCGCAAGATTCGAGATACCCGTTCCTCGGCGCCGTCGAGAACGGCCACGGCAATCTTGGTCCTGGTGAAGCCGGGTAAGGTCCCGCGGCGATTGCTTCAGAGCTCTTACTGACATCATTTTTATTCGGCCAGGGTCGCGATCCTTGCGGGCGTCGCTAGTGCAGTGCGAAGCGGCGGTACCCCATCCTCGGCTGCCGGGACTAGTCTGACCCTTGCTGGCCACGGTGGCATCGAGACCCAGATCTGGACGATGAATTGCCAGACGCGCCAGATAACCGCGCAATGGACGAACTCCGATGGCAGTGAGTGCCCTGAAAGCCGGCCGAAACTTGAACAACTTGCGAGCTAAATGATCAACGCAGGTCAGCCCCGATCTACCATAATATTCTTCGACCCCGATCGCGAGTTCCTTGGGCTTACTGGCGATCTGGGAGTATCGAAGGCAGCGGCGTCGGACCGTATCTTCCCAGTGGTGAGTACCTTGCTATTCGGCTTGTCGAGTTGAATTGATGACAAGTCAGACCATGATTTTCGTGCCCGAGTAAGCGACGACTGGTCCGCCCTTCGACCGAGGTGATGCCCAACTGCTGTCCTGAACCATGTACTTGAGTTGCCGCTTCAGATCGTCGAGGCGTTGAATAGATTTTGTTTTGTTTGGTATAGCTGAGAATATTAAGTTCTTCGGCAGTTGTCTACCCCGAGGATAGATATCCAGCTGAGCGGGAGCGAACGATGATAAGGGCTGATGCGAGGTGAAGTTGATATTAGCCGAAGAAGTGCCCTATTGAGCGTCGCGGGAAGCGGGTACAAATATCTAGTGCACCTTTAGCCACGCCAGATGATCTGTGGCAAACCAAAAAAAAATCTGGGGTGCTTGCTTTTTTATGTAAAGGACGCAGATTCGGTCCCTTGAATGCTTTAACTAGACATTTGCACAACAAAAGGAGGGACTCACTTCGCTGGCGCTTCATCCTCCGTTTCTGTGTCAATAAGGCGATACTATTAGTAATGCCACGAAAGCCAGACCCCCCGCTGCACCATGCGCCGATAGTTTAGGATCACTTGCCAACGGAGCTGGAATTAGAATATTACCAGTGACTGAGACCATAGCTAGAAGGCAAATCAGGAGGCGTCCAAGCCTGCCAAAATCAACGAAAGTCTAGGCGAGCACGTAGTCGCTCTTGCATCGAAGAAATGGCGACAGAGCTGTATTCTGTTCCAAACTGGAACTTCCAATCGGAGCAGGAGATCCTACCGACGTGGTTGCCGAAAACAGGCGCGTATATGTACGAGGAATCCAAGAAACAGCGATGTCCGGCGAATAGATAGAGTCACATTCGGAAAAATAATTGAACGCGCGGTCAGAACCCCATCACGGTTTGAGCTGCTCTTTCGGAGTCAATTTCAACGCGCTGGTTCATTGAAATTTAAATTCGCACCGGGAGAGATTTGAGACTGGTCAGTTGATTTGACCCGGCGATGCGCCACGCCCGAGAGTGTGGTCGAAAACGGTCCGTGTGCGGAGTGACTGAGTCACTGGTTGACAGAGACAACGAAAATGTGAAATCGGCCAACACGATAGAAGGGATCCATCCAGCCGATAGTAAAATGGAGCGAACTGAATTATAACCAATGGACATAACTCGCCTCCAGCCGCCGATTGTAGCCTAGCACGGTGTGCCTTTCTCTAGGCAGTGAGATAGAATTATTGAAGTTGTACTTTGTGGACGATTTGAGGACGACTTGGATCCTCCTCCGCTCGGCGCTGACTCGGACTGGTTCCTAACATTTTGACGGATTTTGTGTTCCATTGACTTCCTTCGGCGCCTTCAATGGTAGCAAGCAAGCGACGTGCAGGGCACGCCGAAGAGGATGAGAAGAGTACAAGCGCAAAGCGGTGCCAAGAGCGGAGGAAAACGGCATACTATAGGACCGGCTGATCCGATACCAATCGATGCAATAACAAAAGCAAGCTCCTCCAAGCAGCACCACACATGCTCTTTTCCTTAACCGTCACCACTTGGTCACCCCTCCTTCAACGCGTTGTACTGGCTCAAATTCTGACCATCTCGTACCACTCGGCCTGTTATATCAAGTACAAGCTCAACATTTGTACGGATTAGTTGCTCGAAAGGTGTGGCACATCATCTATTTACTGCGAATCGATTGTGATTCGTGAACGGTTTTTAATGGTAGTAGTTACCTCCAGTTCAGGGAACCGCCCGAGTATTCTCCCTAACTGTCTCCTCCAGTCCTGTAAATCCCTTCTGGTAATGCGTCATCAACAACACCTCAGCCCTGGTTCGGAATCTGGCTCAAATCACATCCTCCATGAACTCGCGCCCAGGATTCTGCTTCCGCAAAATCGCAAGAATGTCATTCCAGTTGTACGGTGCCGCGAATGCGAAAATACGCTTCCCGTTGCACGAAGGATCGATTAGCGCGGCGACATGCAGACGCGCACATCGATGAACCATTGCGGAGGAGATGCAAGGGGGCTCTTGTCGCCGCGGATGATCTTCACCAGCCATGAGCCGGTGCTATCACCGGTCAGGATTGCTCCCAAGTTTATGTCGGGGAGTACGGTGGACACTTGAAACTGAGGCGCGGTACGTTTTACAAACTCCCACACGGCTCTATGAAATCCAAATAAGCTCCGCGAACAGAAATGGCGCGCCGTTCACGTACTTCTCAGCCTCGGTCTTGCTGGCAGCATACACGACAAACGGGTCTGGGCTGGGATTGCTGTAAGCCTCCGCAACAGCGGACTCGTTCCACATGTCCTCCGCCACGACGATTGCCTTGTCCGGCTGTGGCAACAGACAAGCCGTTGAAGAAGAGGTATAAACCACGGACTTGACGCCTGGTTCCTTGGCTGCCGACTCCAACACCTCCAGCGTACCCTTGACTGTAGGCGGCACGACTTCGTCGACCTTGTTGCTGAAAGTGACGATACTAGCGAGGTGAATGATCCCGCGCGCGCCCTTGACCGCCTCGTCGAATGCGCCGTCGGCGACCATATCGGGCACCGAGACGCCTTCGAAGCGCCCAGCCCCGTATTTCTTGTCGAAAAGCTCGTGCAACCATTGGAACTTCGCAGCGGAGCGCGCGGTGCCACGGACGTTGTAGCCCGCAGCGAGCAATTGATCGGCGACGTGTGAGGCAATAAAACCGTTGACGCCCGTCACTAGGACGAGAGTGCCCTTTTCAAGTATTGTTGCCATCGTAAGGGACGTTTTTGTCTTCTACTGGGACAAGTTGCCGATTCTAACTTACTTACTGACCAGCCTCCGACTGATTCCCGACGGACCTTGGTTTTACATCGACTACTCGACCACCCGGACAGCCGAATAGCCGACTATCCGTGTTCGGCCTTGTTGGAACAACTACGCACCGTTCCGACGGAAGAAAAATCCACTAAGATGTTCTGCTCCAATTCCAGACAGATGGTTGGATTGTATTCTGACGCTGGTCGGTTTAGCAATTTCTTGACCGCTTTTTGTTGATTGCTAAGTGGACACGCATAGCCGGCAACACGGTTAATCTGCTGGATTACTAAGTTTTTCACGACATGAGCGTAAAGTCATATAAGGCCGTTTATCCGTGAGTTGGTTCGAGTCCGTTGAGCAATTCTTGAACAGTCTTCGAGGTTCCTCGAATAAACCGAGACATATCGCTCCGTTGCGACCCACTGAGAAGGAGCTTGGATTTGAACCACATCCGCAACACAGTTTTACTTCCGGGAAAGACGATCACCAAGTTTTTGGTTGACTTTGCCTGCCCAACTTGGCATCAAATTCACGTGCTTTTCAGTTGAGGCAAAAACCACTTAAAAGCATGCCCGATGTTGCAGTATGTCGTTAAAATCCTCTTCCTCAGCATATCTGGACATGTCCGCCTCTCGTATTGTTTCGGTATTCGGTGCCACCGGCCTGCAAGGTACCCTCCTCGCTCTTCACTGTGATGTGTTCTTACCCAGCGGGATCGACAGGCGCCGCTGTTGTACGCGCTCTGCTCAAGGACGGAACCTTCACCCCCAGAGCAATCACCCGCAATCCCGAATCTGCGGCCGCCCTCAAATTGAAGGCAGAAGGAGCTGAAGTCGTCAAGGGTGATCCCCTGGACAGAACAACCCTGACCGACGCCCTTCGCGGGAGTGAAGCAGTTTTCGGGGTAGGTGGCCAACTTGCATACGGTATCTGATCTCAATCCGTACGACTATCGCAGGTCACTGCGACTATCTACCCGATCTCAGCAGAAGGTCCGAACGAGCTAGTGCAGGGGAAAAACATGGTCGATGCGGCCAAAGAGGCCGGCGTGAAATACTTCATCTTCACGTACGGACACCTTTTGTTCCCTTTGCCAATCTGGACATTAATGCGCCCAAAGCTCCCTCCCCAGTTTGTCGAAAATCTCGGGCGGACAATATAAGAACGCCCTTCACTTCGAGCGTACGTTTCACTCAAATTCAGGTTGGGGATGGTACGCTTACCTTCAATCTGAATCCTTAGAAAAGGCGGCCGTCGAGGATTACTTGCGAGCATCTGGGCTGAAGAATACCTCCCTCCATCTGAGCGGTTTCCTCGAGAACTTCTGGACGTGAGTGTCAAACATGTTCATATAAAATCGCTCAACTTCAATTGGGCCCGTGACAGAGTGGGCCAGCTGAAGAAATCTGAAAACGGCCTCGAGATCCCCATGCCATTCTTCACGGGCAAGGACCACGCGTGTCTCACCTGGGTCGAGCACGATGTCCCGGCAGTGGTGCTCGCATTGCTCAAGAACTACACTGATGCGTCCAAAGGCATCTCAGGCAATATCTACCCGATCATTACCACGAGCATCCCATACGCGGACCTGGCCGCACTGATCGAGAACAGTGCGTTGACCCCCTGTTCTTGAAATCACCCACCGAAAGTTAATCCACGTGCAGCCCTCGGCGTCAAGACCACCTTTACCACTGCCCCACCCACGGGAGTTCCGGCGTATGACGAGATGGTGGGTATACTCCTCACCCTCAGATCTAACTCATGTACTGTAAATTCAGTTTAAACATCACGCGGAGCACGGCATGTATCCCGATACCCCGGTGCCTAACCCCGACCTCGTAGCGCTGGGTGTTAAATTCGGGACGATCCAGGAGTTCGTTGAAAAGGAGGTGAAGCTGAGGTTCGGATAATGGATGACGAAGTAGCCCTCAGAAGCTGTAATGGATTACATATGGCCCATTGAATGAAGATTTGTCAAGAGATTGAGATAGTCGACATTAACTGATGCTTGGATGAATCTTTGGTTTGGTCTTTCATGAACGCGACAAGTAACAGTGTATCCAACCATCCTTGAAGACTTGGGTATATTCAGGTATATTCAGAATCAATGTAGGTTCAGCTGTGAAGGTATCCAATCTTCAGACGGGACGAGTGTGATCGAAATCGTGAAAACAGACTGCCGGTGTCAAGCTGGCGTGTTCAAAAAAGAAAATGTTACGCTGATCGGATCATCGGATTCGTCAACACGGCGCAGCCAAACAGTGGTGGCAGTACCCCTCTTGCTCTTGACCACCGCCGCGAATTTTCAAGTGATGTTTTACCCCCTTCGGTGCGCCTTCAAAGCACCGAATGCAGCACTGAGTAAGTGGGTTCGCGCACTGGTCTGATCTGATAGTTTTGGATGGATCTGCCGCAACCAAGCCGCATACTAGCACTTACCATCGGAATCCGGGCGAAATTCCAACAAAATTCAGACCAGTTCGGGCCTGTCAAAGCGCCAACTTGCGGTCCTCTTTGTTCTATGGCGAACATCCCACAATGGCCCACCTTGAGAGGCTCTCTGTTCCGTTTGCTTTTATTCAGTCTCGATATTCGAGGTTCCCCTTTTTAATTTTTATTATGTCTCCGACTGGAGCGCATTCGGATAAGACTCAGTCGGGCTTGGATACCCAGCTTGGGAAAGCACTGTTAGCGGCGCATCACTGAACAATTCTGCAATCGGCGATAAGCAATCAAAAGCTTTCCACGAGTCACTGCTTTAGCTTGAGGCTTGGTTCAAGCTTGGTTCTTCCAGGTGCGTTTTTGGTGGTCGAAAGTGATATCTAGCCTTTGATAATTTCTTCAGGTGAGTAAGTAACTCTGGACAATGTCAAGGGTCCGGCTTTGACACACCGGCAGCTTGCATCGTGTGAAGTTCACCATCGCACAGCCTTGTGGCCAGATTCGGGGGCGATTGTGGCACCTAATCACGTAACAGTGGCTTCTTCCTCCCTCGAGCTCCAGCCCCCAGGTTACACTCGAATGGCCGAATTCGTTGGATTTCTGTCCAGCGTCGCCGGCCTCGTTGCCCTAGCCAGCCAGATTACTCAAATCAGCTATGGCTATGTGTCCGATGTGCGCGACGCGAAACGCGCGCGCGGTCAGTACTTCACAGAGCTTTCCGCATTCACCGATGTGCTGCTCCTTGCAGAGAAGGCCGCCATCGATGCTGAAAGTCACCGCCTGCTTTCGCCCCGACCTGCCGCTCTGTCCATCGCAGTCCTCGAAGACTGTCACAATCAGCTAGTCTCGCTGCGTCAGGAACTCCGGGGTGACGGGCGCGGCGGCCTCAACCGCCTGGCGTCTGCGCTCGTCTGGCCGCTTGAAGAAAAACAGTTGAAAAAGCACATCGATATGCTGCACCGTTTCCGCAGTATCTTTGCCGACTACGTGGCGGCCAGCACTTTGTGAGTATTCGCGTCCTTTGATAAGATTTTGCGTCCTCTAATTGCGTGCAGGACCCTTACTGCGGCCTCGTATAACCAGCTCGACATCTCCAGCCGCGGTGCATTCCATGTGATATTTCATTTTTTTATCCTAGCTAACATGAGGCGCACAGAGAGAGAACGTAGCCAATTGATAAACTGGCTCCAACCCTCGAATCCTCCTGCCCACAGCGCACCCCCTGAGCCTCCCTGTCCGGGAACCGGAAACTGGTTCCTCCAGTCCGAGGTGTACGTGCGATGGCGCACCCGCGCTCCCTCACTTCTGTGGTGCCATGGCAAACGTACGCAATTATATTTTTTAAGCCTGTAAATCCTTCTGATGACACTCAGCGGGTGTTGGAAAATCCTTGTTGTCGTGCGTCCCATGCTCTGTCCATATTATAAAATCTAACGGTAGCAGATCTATTGTCCTTCAAGATCTCCAAACTGTCAGCGCTTCGGGCCTTGTACACTATTTCTGTGATTTCGCCGCGGGCAAGCAGCAGACGACGCCTTTGATAATCCAAAGCCTATTGCGTCAGATGCTGATTCAAGGCAACGATCGACATATCGCTGTGCTGAAACGCTGCCGCGACCGTTCCAGCACGCCGCCGAGCCTCAAAGATGTTTTCCAGGCCTTCGTCGAAATGTGCACATTGCAATCCCCGGGGCCATACATCGTGCTGGATGCGCTGGACGAGCTTGCTGACCGCAAGCTTTTGCTTCCCCTGCTCCACGAACTTGTCGAGCTCGGGTGCCATATCTTCGTAACCAGCAGGCACATCCCGGATATCGCGGACACTCTCGCTGTATCCCAGCAGGTAGAACTCGAAGCCAACCGCGCCGACCTGAAAGTCTTCGTTGAAAACGAGCTGCATGCCAGCGACTTTGCCCATGTCCAGGGCACCGGCACCATTGTCGACGCCATCGTTGACCAAGCCGGTGGAATGTATGTCCAGTATAACACTGAACGATGTCCGATTTCTAATGCAGTGGCGCAGATTTCTCCTCGCCCGACTGATCACGAATCATCTCCTTGCGTTAACAACAATCAAAGAAATTCGTCGATCTCTTGCTGCACTGCCCTCGAACCTTAACTCGGCGTATCAGTCCAGTCTAGACCGCATCCTGGCGCAGCCCCCGGCACGTGCAGCGCTGGCATTGCGGGTCATTGCTTGGATAACTCACGCGGAAAGACGGCTGACGACGGCAGAACTCCTGCACGCCTTGGCCGTGGAGGATGACACAGACGAAATCGACGAGGAAAATTTCGTATCCACTCGCATGGTGTTACAAGTGTGTGTCGGGATCGTGCTGGTCAACGAAGACACATCCGTCACCCTCGTCCACGCTACTGCACACAAATTCTTCCAGGATATTCCCTCGCAGTTTTTGAACACCCACACTGATATCGCGACTACTTGCCTTCGTTACCTCTGCATGCGAACATTTGGAACTGGTCCCTGCGAAAACATCGTCGAAATGGATGCGCGATTTGAAAACATGCCCTTCCTTTCATATGCCGCGCATCATTGGGGCCGACATGCGCGCCGCGTTGAGGATTCGCTCATCTCACTGATCCGTGAACTTCTCGACAATGCCTCTCTCCGGGCGAGTTCATTCCAGGCACTGCAATATCGCAAGCGTGTCGCTCCCCAGCTAGCTGAAGCTTCATTCGCAGCTTTGCCGACGGGTCAAACACCACTCCATGTCGCGGCGTATTGGGATCTCGGCGCAACAGCTCAGGTTTATATGGACAATGAGGATCTATCCCTGAGTGACACGGAAGGCTGGACTGCGCTTCACTGGGCTTGCTTCAAGGGAAGCGCCATCGTCCGCGAACTTCTCCTGGAGCGTGGCGCGCCAATCAATATACGCGACTCGCACCACTGGACGCCACTGTTCTGGGCCAGCTTCAATGGCGATATCGAGGCGCTCACCAGCCTGCTAGCCCGGGGAGCCGACCACCTTGTCAAGGACATCTCCTCTTGGACTCCGTTGCAGTGGGCTGTATCTTGCCGCCACCGAAGCATTATCGAAGCACTGCTCAAGCACCATGCAAGCTTTGTTGCGCGCAACGGAACGCGAGCCCCCATAGCTGCGTCATTTACCGTGGAAGAGGCACGGAAGCACTGCGCTGCACGTAGCATGGTTCCCGCCGAGATCGCAGCAGAGACTGGTGATGCAGATCTACTTGATGTGTTGCTGCAGGGAATTTCCCAAGACGGAGCGAAGACCCTTGGCTTCAACGAAGCATGGGGACGAGGACACTTCGACCCGCGGCTGACCAATGTGTGGCGCGCGACGAGCAAAAACGAGCAGATTAACGGGCAGGAAGCGTACCTACGGGACGTTCAGATCTCTCAGTCCAACGGAACAGATGTGCGAGAGTGGCGGTCGCGCCTTCTGCATGCGGCGATTCGTGACAACAAAATCATAATGGCTAGCCTGCTATTGGAGCTTGGTGCCGAACCCAACTACCCCGTCCACGGTCGCACTGCTCTGCACACTGCCGCCTTCCGCAAGGAGGCACGATTCGTGGAGCTGCTACTCAAATCTGGTGCAGATTCCACCTTGCTGGACAATTATGGATACACGGCATTGCACCAGGCTGTCATGAATGGCTTCGAGGAAACAACGGCCGCTCTCGTTAATGGTGGCGCAGACGTAAATGCACGCACCGACCACCGCGTCGTCCCCCGATCCTATGACAGGGGCCGAAAACTAATCAACGGAACGACACCGTTGATACTGACATGCGGTTTCCGACTTTGGCGTGCAGTTGACGATCCTGCCCTTCAGATTCCCGCGTGCCTTGCACAACTCTTGCTGGATGCCGGCGCCGATGTAACAGCTACCAACGAGTCGGGGAATGCGGCCATACATTACGCCGTCACCGCGTGCGATTTACGTCTTGTCGAGCTGTTGCTCGAGAGAGGGGTAAAGATACCTGCACTGCCGGATTCCGCCGGGCATTCATTCATCCACACCGCCGTCAAAGCTTGCAACCTACGCCTGCTCAGGCTTCTGCTACAGCATGGCGCGAGAGTTCCGCCACCGGATCCATCTGGGTACTCTCTCATCCACGCTTTCGCCGAGAATAAAAGCAACGGGAAAAACATCGACGACTTGCGGAGTCTATTGGATCTGCTGCTCGATAAACTGCCAGCTGGTGCGGAGAGCATGGATTGGACTCAATCTGAAAAGGTCCAGACTGTCAGTGATACCGGAATACGTTCAAACTCGACTGTTGAAACAATCTACTGTCCACTCTCGCTGGCTATGAAAGGCGGGAACTGGGACAAGTTCACAGCACTGCTGGAGCGTGGGGCGTCCCTTCGGACGACGAAGCCCTTGGAGTCGTTCTTGAAGGGAGCAATCCAGGAACTTCATCCGGGCGCAGTAAACTTCCTGCTCAACCATGGGGCCAAACTGGGCGGCGAAGGTGGCGATGTGATAGACATGATGCGGAGCAGAAATCTTGCGCAGGAGGGTGACGCTTTTGCTGCCATCCTGAACAACCTTATCCAGCATGGTGCCGATATCAACAGCGTCTCGGTGGAGAAGTATTACGTGGGTCACGACAAGTACTTCGGCCCCGCGCTGCTGGTCGCTGCGAAGAGTGTTGATATACCCCTGGACATTGTGCAAGCATTGCTTGATGTCGGCGCCGACCCCTATCAGACCAATCCCGACGGTCTCGACGCCTTTATACTAGCAGCGCTGCACCAAAATGTTGATACACTTTCGCTCCTGCTCGAAAACACAACCAAAATTCCCCATTCGGATGGCCACTGGACGCAGCCACTTTATTCAACCAGCCTCGACCCGTCGCACGACAGCATAGCATACATTTGCGAATGTCTCAAGCAGCACAATCTTATCGCACAACGTACCAAAATCGGCGACCATTCTTTGCTTCAGCTTGCAGTGGAAGGCGGCAGCCCACGCATGGTTGCGCACCTAATCGCATGTGGTGCTGACGGCGACGAGGCTGACAGCAACGGCTGGACAGCGCTTCACAAGGCTATCTGGAACGGAAACAAAGCTGTAGTCGACGGTCTGCTCTCCGCAGGTGTAGATGCGCACGCCGCGACACAAACGTGGGTTGACAGCCGCCGCAAACCGACGGGCCTCTATGAGGGTAACTCCTGGACCGGACAGCCTCTGCATTTAGCAGCCATGGTGGGGGATGCGCACACTGCAAGAGAGTTGTTGCAGCGTGGAGCCGATGTGCACGCAAGCACTGGTAGCAACTACTTCCCCGGGCATGGGCCAACACCATTACACATTGCGTTGGATGTGGGTTTATTTTATTGCAGGACTGGTGACGCGCTGGACCAGGGAAGACTGGAGATCGCGGCTATGTTGGTGGACAGTGGGGCAGACGTCCAGGGTGTCGTAGAGCGCCTGCAGGTCGACGATGTGCTGCGATTCGAGGGTTTCGAGGATCTGTGGAACAAGCTGAGGATGGGCGTCACTAAAGATAGTGAACTCTCCGTTTGACACACAAGACCCCGATTCAGCTGTTGTGATCTTTAACGTACAGAATATGTTGAAGGTGCTTGCTTGTGCATAACATGATTCTGATCCAAAAAAAAAAAGGAAGATACATTGGGTCGCGGGGATTCGACAAGAGTTCAGCGTCGAGTTCCAGGGAGAACGTACTTAACTGTTGCTAGCACATGCTGGAACCGCCGATAGGTGAGCAATTGCGAAAATATTTCGAGACAAAACAGAGAAAGTGCGTACCATGAGCCGGAGGATTGGAACGAGACCTTGCGAGATTCAAAAGCGGGCATAACGACGCGATTGTGCAGAATGGAACAGTTCCGTGAAGACGTCGTTGAGCTCGGAGGATTTGCCGTAAGCCTCCAGAGAATCAAACTGGTAGTTGAAGCCTGTTGTAATGGTAATTAAACGAAAAAAAATAGTGGTGGGTAGACGCGCCTGCTTGACCGATGACTGTGTCCAATATCAGCATGGGTCTCGATAATGATTCCACGTAGGACTCACCATCGAGTCATACGTCTGAGCCAAGACAAAACCTCGATGCGAGCTTCACCCCCCTCCTGTGCGACTTGGCGAGCCCACACATCACGGAGCTATCGGGCCATCATGAGGATTCACCGAGGATCTCAACTCACCTGCAAGGCCTTCTCGACAAAAATCTCAGTGACAATTCGGATTTGCGCGACTCCGAAAGCGGGGTTCTAATGATACCTGAATCGCTTCTGCGTCAGAAACTGGGCTTTTCGGAAACTTGCCATAGCCCTTCTGTACAATGGTGTTAGCGCGTGCTTAGAAATGATACAGGATCAGATTTACATGACGTTTATGCTCGTCCAGTTCAACAAAAAGAATCCCTGAAAGACCGATTAGCAAAGCCCGCAGTGCCGATAAGAGGGTTAATTCACCTCTCCCAAGCAAACGCTGAGCGGTGAAACGAGCGGATGGTGCCTTCTGATACGAGGAGCTGTTGGTCACAATATGGTTTATTGCCTTGACGTCCGATGTGTGAAGTTCGCTGATCTGTCCGTAAATCAGAACGGCGGGGGGAAGGCACAAATGAAAGCCACTCACGCCGAACAGACCCTTGAATCGGAGGTTGGCGCCAAATTCGTCTCGCCACCTCTGAGTCAACCCTGCGTCGTCCTAATGAGAAGATACTTCAGCCCAAACGGACGCACGAACGATCGGGAATTTACCGCCATCTCCTTGAAGTTTCCGAAGACGAGGCTGGGGCTTCTGGGACCTGAGACATGACGGAGCGGGGAGGTCCAGTCCCGGTGAACGGCCGTCACTCGAGGCGCGGGCAAAAGCTATAAAGTGCGTTCTTGGACAATGAAATGATCACACTGAACCAAAACCAACACAAAACAACCAAAACCACCACTCTTATATCCTCTAGTGCAAGCTCTGTGAAGTTCGGGGGTGTCGGATCAAGTATTAGATCCTATAGACCGAAACGATGTATGGTAGGGTCAACAAGAAACGTTCTCAGTCGGTCAATTGGTTCTTTGAGAACTAGGCTCTCAAATGGAATATTGGGTCTGATAGTGTTCAAGTTACAGCCTGTTAAGGTCTGAGGTTTGTTGGGTGTTCAATAGAACTGGTAAGTTTCGCAATAGCCCGTTTCCGACTATGCACGTTCTGCAACGCCGAACTTGGGGCTTTTAACTCAAAAGATCACAACTGGTTTTATCAATCAAAATTGTTCGTTCAAGCCTTTCTAGTACTAGTGCGGACAAGCAACAAGTCACTATACAGAGCACCACTACCCAGACCCTGCGATGCGATGTGCACTACAGCCCCGGAATAATCTGCTGTCCAAATCTACGAGTTCTGACCCTTTATATACTGTGCTGGGATTATGTTTACGATACTACTATTATGTCTTCGGATGCTCTTCCGGTCCCCATGACTCTTCCTGCTCCACAACCTATTCCGCCATTGGTGCCCTGGCACGTCGAGATGTCTTGTTGGGCAGTTTTAACCCGATCGTATTGAAATTGGTTGTCTTCGGGTGATATCACTGAAACCCTCCTGTCTTGTACAGGATCTTCTTCGTTGTCGCGCACGCCAGCGCGCTGACAGCGGAAACGGTTTCCGCTTTGACGCCCACAGGCGCCCACCGGATCACGCATCACTTTGTCCTTTACCTCTGATCCAAACAAACACCGCTTCTTCTCCTCTACCACCACCACGTCTTACTCCCCGTACCCCCGACTCTCGGGTATCTCGCTCCCCGACGTCCGCATCATTTTTTATCCACCATCCGACTCCACTCCCTTATTCATTTCACTGCCTTTGGGCCTGGATCCGTCATTCCGCTACCTCCTCAGTCATCCTCGCCATATATTCCTCCATTTCCCAAGGTCCTTCCGTGTTCCTCTCTCCTGATGAGTCTCGCTTTTATTCATTTCTACTCCACTCACTCCTCTTTTCTCTCTGTATAAATACCTAGTATTTCTGCCAATAAACTTCACTTTTCCATCCCCGCTAAAGTCCATCGCTTAAGTCTTCGTCTTCGTCTACGTCGTCGCCCTCCGTCTACGCCCTCGTCGCCTACGTCTACGCCGTCGCTCTCCGCCTTCAGCTCCGTCCCCACTTGCTCTGAGTCGGCCACTGGTGTCCAGTCTCGGCGCCAGGCTTCTTTGGAACACTTGCACTCTCACGCACTCTCCCCATTTCCTTGCATTTCGCGCTCGGACGGTGGGTAGGTACGTCCCGAATCCGTGGCCGATGTCCCCGAGACATTGTTCAATTCCGCTCCGCTGCATAGGTTTCATTTATAAGCTCCATTTCCGACTCCTATTCTATTCATTATATATTCTGCACTGTATTTCCTTGCTTAATACGATCCCCTTGCCCCCGAACTTCGTCCTACGTCGCTCTCGCACCCGGCCTTCGTCGCTGCCGTGGTATCAGCTCACTCCTGTCGTTCTCGCGCTTCACACGGCTCCTGCATCTGAGCATTGTTGAACCCACTCTCACTTTCAGATCCTATCCTTCCTCCTTGCATTAGCGCTTGGACGGTCGGCTGGCTCGTCATCGTCTAGTGGGTGGCCCTAACTCAGGGCAGGCCTTATAGCCTCGTCTGCGCCTCTTGGTAGCTCGTCCACTCTCTCTAACAGGTCTGGTATTGGAAAAGAACCAAGTTGAACCATCTTGATTCGATCGGGAATGGTCCGAGATCAAATCGTGATCCCGGATCCAATACGTTCCCGTCTCGTCGCATCAAGTCAGCTCCTATCCGCTTGTCTCAGCCGGAAGAAGAAACTCCGAGTCCCGGCCATCATTCCTACACGTGCCGCGACGCGTCTTGAGCCATCAAGTCGCAACAACAAACATCCCATACTGAAGGTGAGTCCAGACCGTCTCGAGTTTTAACTATTGTGCGTGTTTTCACTTCCTCTTGATCCAAGTCTAGCAATGGCTCATCCAGGGCGCAACCTTAGGTACCATCTTGTGTAGTCAGACGCACTTCTAGAGGGAACCGTAATCCGCACTTTCCAGTAACTTCATAACGTTCTCTTTTGTAGTGGTCTTAAGCTATATGACTGGTAGCTTTCCCGTTCAAGGCTCACGGTAGCTCTTAATTGGGGTGTGAGCGTGTGGTAGTACTAGTGAAAAACGCAAAAACTGCGCCTTTCATATGTGGTCATTTACACGGCTTATCATCTGCCCCACCCTTTTAATTTTGACCGTCCCCGGTCACCAGTGTTTGCACATTAACAACTCTCAAATCCTTATTCTGACCTTAGCGCTGATAGAGATACCTAGGGCAGACAAGACTTCCACCTAGTCCATCGCTCGGTACCTATATCATTGCCAAGTCTTCTCAGTCGCGTTCCGCGGGGGCAAATGTCATTACTTCCCTTCCAACTCTATTTGCGCTCACGTGGGCGAGATTGGCGGTGTCTAGAACCGGTGCCGTCACTTATTCATTAAGTGATCAGCGGTGCTGATGTCTTAGGTTCTCCTCTGACCAGCTCCTCCCGCTCCTTTACTGTCTCTCCTTCTAGATTCTTCTCATTCCTTGGATTCTAGTGACACCCCACTTCAAATAGGTTGTAGTACTGCCCAAGGTAGGCCGCTTTACTTCGTCTTTTGCGTGTGGGTCCATGATGACTCAACGTTCCAATTTTAGAAATAGAACAATTCAGTCGTGCACAGTCTCCGGAAAAGAAGGCGTTCACTTAAACTTCAAGGTACCACAGCCTGGTCATATAAACCCAGGGCTTGCGTGGCCTTTCTTTCTTTCCTCCCACCACAACGACACTCTCTGCTCGCCCACTCCTCGTCCTGCTTGGCCCTGCCTTCCAAGGCCAAGCCGGCGTCTTCGTCTGCGTCTTCTTCTCCTGGAGCTCCCGAGTTTCCAATCCAGTATACCAAGATCGACGATGTCTCTTATCGTATCACCGACCAATACGGTCGCGCCCTCGACCCTTACATCAAACTCCGCGGTCGCAGCGGTATCGACCTCAAGAACCTTCTCGTTAACAAGACACTTTTCAACGAGATCGACAAGGGCCCTGATGCCGTTGATATCCCGAGACTCCTTGTCGCCAATCTCGAGGCCTTGGTAAGTCTTCACGCGTCCTTTTTGTCGTCGTTGACTAACTTCACCCCATTCAGGATTTCAACCGGCGGGCTTGGGTCGAACGAGAACAACCTGAAGAATTTCACCGCCTCATGTATCCTCTTCGCTCTTTCTTTCGACGACTCGAGTACGAGGAGTACGCGCCCGAGTTCAATGGGGTCTTTCAACAATGGAAGTACCTTATGCCCGACGCACGCCACCCTCCGGTACGTTTCATTTATCATTCCTTTTTCTCTTTTTACTGAATCGTCTCTTAGCCGGAGCCTCTTCCGCCCAAGTGGAAGTACCCTTTGCAGGCCACCTTCTTCTCCCGCGAGGAGCCCCCTCTGCGTACCAAGCATGTCCCCAAAGTGGAACTTCCCGCTTCGAAGTACGTGCATTCTTTTATTTTTCTGTCTTTCATTCACCTGACCGTTACTAGGGGTGGCCGCGTCTTGCGTTCCGGCGATCGCGTCTCTTCCGAACCCAGCCCAAGCAACGTTCCTTGCGGCCCTCCAAAAGGCAAGGCGAAAGCGATTGAGCAACCCTCCGACGAGGACCGCAAACCTTCGTCTTCCAAGAACCCCCGCAAACGTCACCGTTCACCCGACGACGATGGCTCGGAGGTTGGGGAAGCGTCGGGGACAGAGGTAGTAACTAAGTCGTCTTCGAAGAAGAAGAAGGTCAAGGTTGAGAAGCGGTATGAAGACGGCGAGGTGCGTCTTTACTTTTTCTTTCCTCTTATGTTATCCTGAACATCGTTCAGATGCCCGATACTTCGACCAATATCCCCGCATACTACGACCATCCGCTCAACGACTTTCCGAGCACCAACAACGACCTTCAAGACGTCCCTGTCGACGAACGTTGGAAGTTCGACACCCGCGTCGTCACTGCCAACGCGCTCACCCGTGCTTCTGCCCGTAACCTTCCTAAAACTCCTCGCGGCGCGCCTTGGTTCCCCTCCAACCAGAAGACGCCCATCACCACGACTCTCGGTACCGCTGGTCACCAACTCCAGCTTCAAAAATACCCGCCCATGGTCCGCCGTTTCAAGTCGTTCCCGAAGATCTCTCAAACCCAAACGAGGGAGATCCTCAAACCGGTTCTTGAACTCCTCCGCGACGTGAGTCACCGTTTATTTCTATTTTTCTCGCTCTAACGCCTCTTTAGCCCGGCTTCTCTTGTATCGAATGCATCTTGAGCAACTACTACTGCGAATTTCGCGGCTTCAACCACCCTTGTACCGCTTGCGAAAACAAGGCGCACAAGGCGTGTTCGTTCAAGTACAGCGAGGCCCAGTTGGAGCGCGCCCGCCTCGAGTTGGCTCCTTGGATTGATACCGGGACGAGACGTACGTTCTATCTCTATCTCTCTTGTTTCCAGACTAACTTCTTTTGTCTAGAAACTTTGTACATGATCGCCGAGCTTCATGCGTCCATGGTTCGCGCCACCATCGCTCACCAGGCCGCCTGCTTCGAAACCCAGGAGATGGCCGACAAACTCGCCACCTTCAACGAGCACGCCGACGAGGTGATCAAGTTGGTTGGCGTCGACAGTTTCAACAACCGTTTCACCGAATCAACGTCGACCGTCTCGATGCGCGACTAGGTTGCCCGCCTCACCGACCGCGCCAACTTCCAGGTTGTTAAACAGTCCGCGCGTCTTGATCCCAAGCACGTCGCGACTTTTAACCCAGACCGCACCGCCCACTACGGTGTCACCGACTCCGGCGCTGGTCCTTCGTCACCGATGTTCTCTCAAGTGGCCGGCGGTTCTTCTGGCGAGGGGGACGATGGGCTTGATCTTGGTCAGGAAGCCCCGAACCGTCCCCTTTCGCTTCCCAGTACCCCGGAGGGTGACGAGGTCGTTCCGTTGGAGACCGAAGACCCCATCGAGGAGGAGGTTGTTCCCGAGGTCGAGGAAGAGGCGGCTGTCACCCCCAAGCCCCGTCGTCGCGAACGCTCGCCTTCTTCTTCGCGTGGTTCTCCTCCTGGTTCGTTATTTCCTTTCACTCCATTCAATTCCTTCACTAATCCTTCTTTTAGTTTCGCCAAAGAAGCCCTCGTCCAGCGCATCGAAGAAGGTCAACTTCGCGCTTGATAAGACGAAGGCATGATGGTGAAGGGCACCGTTTCACGTCTTCTTGCTTACTTCGTTGCAGCCATGGATTCCTGTCGTCTACCGCTCCGGTCGCTTATCGTTTAAATCTTCCACTCCGCCAGATTTTCCTTGATACAACCCGTCGAAGCGTACCTATGCTATACCGTCTTTCTTGCTTGCCTCGCGTCTAATGGAACTCTTTGTACTTAGATTTACTATATCTTAGTCAATCTTTAGATAAAGTGTCCTTTAGCTATCTATCTTGTAGTCTGGTTCTGTTTGAACCCAATGTACATTTTGGATTTTGGCGTTCAGTTCTGGTGTGACCGTGAGAATTTGAACTTAGAAAGTTTTTCGACTCGCAAAATTTCTTTCAAGGTTCAACTTTGTACTTGTTGTTCAAATACCTCGGTAGTGATCCGCCCCGGAAATCACCGGTTTAGCCGTTCATTTAAGACTTCTTCTCCTCAAACTCTCTCCTTTTCAGACTGCCATGCCTATCAGGAACGAGTTCGAGGAATACGCGCTTTACATGCTTGAAGACAACTTGGCGAGTCTCTTCTACATGCTAAACCTCTTTTCCTTGAACTCTAAAGCGTCTCCCAGCCTAGTAATCCTTGTCATCACTGCCGTCGCCTCGGCGTCGATTGTATAGTTCGAACTTGGGGCCGGGCTTGTGCTCTCTGCGAACGCCGCCTAGACACCAAATGCTTTCTTTTGGACGTGGAGTCTTGGGACTTGTTCTGGGAGGACCATGGACCCCATATGCAGCATAGTGCGTCTTCTTTTCCACTTCTTGAGCCTCCTAACAGCCAATAGACGTCATGTTTGGCCGCGATAAATACCCCTTGGCATCCCTCCAGTCCACTGTGCCACGCGCATTCGAGTATCTGCGCCGCTGCTACTTCAACAAGACTCGCGCACGCTACCAGGAGCGTCTTGCCGGGATTTCCGATCGTCAGGCACTTATGAACGTGTACCAGAACTGGACCCTTCACAAGTTTGGACGCCAGGCGATGAACCTGATCGAACGTAGACTTGAAATGTAGTTCCTGATGCTCCAACAATTCAATTGTGGCGTCTTGTACCTAATATTCCAAAACCTGATCCGATTTGAGACACCCCTGGACGACTATAAAGTCTTCTTGTAGCCGCCTCTCGCCTCTATTCGCCCTTCTACTACCATGAACGAAATCGACATTGTCATGGGTGGTGCCCCTCGTTAAGGCTGGCTAAAAATATGATTATAATAGAATATAATCAATTATAATCCTAGAATTACGATTAAGTATGGCGCCGCCATAATTTCAGGCCTTAAAATTATGGAGGATTAGATTAGATTACATTATGATTACATTACGGTACGGGGCCCATATTTAATCATAATATTAAGGATCGAAAAAGTGGAGGGAGCCACCCAAATTGTCCTGATATGAAGCCACAATGTCATCCGGGCTTCATAGGGTGGTACACAACTTCTGCAGCCAAGTAAGAGGTGTACTGAAAGTATATTTGAACATCATTGGGTCTTGTTTATCCCAGAATTTTGACGTGAAGTTAGCATGTGACTTACTTCCGGAAGTTTCTGATATCTGATGGCTGGTTCAAAGTTGGTTGAGAGTTGGTTAAGAGTTGATTGTGGACACATAGGCACTTCGGAAACTGACACAGACACTGGTACTATATCATTCGAGGCCTGGAGCCCCGTGGAATGGAGGCAGCGGGCAGTGTTCTGAACATTCGGAGCAGAACTACTCTTGTGGGGGTCAATAAGCACAATCTTTCAACTTCGGGAAGAGGCTCAGTGGAGTGAGCATCCCAGGGAGCTACTGGGAGAAATTTATTCTGAAAATGTCGATTAAATACGATTAAATATGATTATCTTACCATTACAATACATTACGATACAGGTACAATTAAATATCTGCTGAAACGTTAAGATTATATTATGATTACAGTACATTATGGCTGGAGACCGTATTTAATCATAATGTTCCAGCCTTACCCCTCGTCATCTTAACCCAGTCCTGGTCGAAGATACTCCACGATTTCCTGAGATCTCGTCTATGTTGATTTCTCGCAGGGTGAGTTTTTACTATCGGGCCTTCTATTTGCCTCTAATGTTCTCTCTAGCCCAGCGAACCTTGCGCAACTTGTGCTACGTTGGGACGCCTATGCAACTTCGACTGCTGGTCCAATGCTTGTCGTGAATGTGACCTGACTATGGCCACCGGCTGCACCTTCACCATATTCGGAGAGTGGGAGGATTTCATCAAGAAGGCGGACCGAGAAACTAACGAGCGTCTTGGTACGTCCACATTCTCTGTCCTGGGCCCAGGACTGACCTTTTTCCTAGTCCACTTTCCTGATTATGGCGCTCAAGTCGCTCTCGAGCGTTTCCAGGAGCTCTACCCACTCGTTCACGAATATTTTATCGCCAGTTGCATTATCTCGCCCTACAAGACATTTTCCGCTTTTCGCAATGTCTTCGACGCTCTGGACACCACTATCGCCAACGAGCTCGCTCGTACCCAGTTCGCCAAGATCATGCCCGTTGAATTCCGCGACATCTTGTACCACCGTGTCCGTTATCACAACTCGCGAAGCGAAGAGTTCGATCGTATCTCCATTGCTCCGGAGGACGTCTATGTCAGAGGTGAAAGCCGTCTAGACGATTCTGACGATGAAGACTATATTCCTCCTCTTGTCCATAGTACTAGCCTTCTTCCGTCGGGCTCTGTCGACCTTTCAGAACTCAGCATTCCTACTTACCAGTCCGCTGTACCGGTTCGTTTCACTCAGTAGTCCTATCTTGTTCCTTCGAATAGAATCATATCTGGTGCATTTCAAAACACTTCAATGACCCTACCTAGCTCAACCGGATAGAGCGTCAGACATCTAATCTGAAGGTTGCGAGTTCGACCCTCGCGGTAGGTGTGTGTCGAACTCTTTTGCTCGTCTCAGTTGGCATCTCGGACAGCGTCTAGAACTGTTTCACTCCAACAGGCTGGACCTTCTTGAGGCTCCTATCCGACAATGTTCCTGAACCCAGTGCGCCATTTTGGTTCTCTTGGGCAACTTAGATGGTTCTTCAGTCAAAGACAACCCCCTATCCTTAATAGGAACATGATCCGATGATGCGCGCCTATTCTTGTCGCTCAAGTTGACGTCTTTTGAATACAAGTGGAACCCCAAGCCATTTAATCGGCGTTTTAGTATCCATGTTCTCGACGTGTAGC